>BSBM01000756.1:11357500-11957500 GCA_027924585.1 Larix kaempferi
CAGAACATATAAACTAAAAAGATTTCTTGACTAAGATAATTAAAACGATGACATGTCATACTTCCCAAATAAATATGATATAATTATATTTGCTATTTTAGATTTAAACAGATGCTAATCTCCTTAACGAAGGATATTTTTATGAGTATGCATAAGAATACAATTTACAGATTTTCTTAAGTTCTAAATATGATTACATGCTGTACATAGTTTGTACTGTTATGATGTTCTTGACGATGTGCTGACATTTTGTTTGTATGTTGACGAAGGGGTCCTACGAGGTACCCTAGGGTTTACTTAGCTACGATTAGCTAAGGCATTTGAAATTTATTTCCATGTCCAGAAAGCAGGTAAGAAATTCTACCACAACCCTGAGTTAAGAGTACATGAGTTCATCAATTCATCGTCAATATAACATGAAACAAAACTAAGTACTACCCTGCGAAAACAACTTACTAGAGGTATGGGTATTTTGGTTCCAATCCTAGTTTACGTGCTAGATTACAAACTCTTCAACACATCGTCAGTTTGCTTGTTATAATGCTATTTATTGTTTATCAATGAGAGTTCATCTAAAATATACATTACTATAACAACTCAATGACCCAATGTCCAATTGTAATTCTATTTGAAATCTTGGAAAATAATAAAGTTTATATTATTTAAAAAGAATTCTACTATTATATTATGCAACAACCAAAACTATAGACTATCCTAAGTCTAACAATTATCATTTGATTATTATTACAACACTTAGCATAAGGAATATATAGTGTTTATAGTTCTTATACTATGATCTTAGCGTTCTAGTATGTATTAACTATACCTTAGTCTTATAATATTCGTTGGCTTGTCAAAACATAGCAATCATATGTAATATATATCTTACCCTATATGACAAAATAAAACAACCATGAAATGTAAACATTTGTATTGACCAAGCATTCACACTAAACAAAATAGCATGTGATAATACTATTATCATGATGCCTAAACAAGCCTTCGATACTATATAGAAAAGTGCACAAGGATCTAACATTGCAATAACTACGATGATGATGACAGGGTATAAAGCTCGATACTTGACATGATTACCATTGGAAATGACAGGTCTTGGAATTTAAAGTCGATCAACTCGATAGTGAAGTGGAAGCTTAGATGTAAAGTCTTCACGTGCTTGTGATTGCATTGAGCGCCAACATAAGGCTGAGCTGTGCCATGCACAAGCTCTCAGTTCGCTTACATGGCAACTGGTAGATGTAGCCATTAAATGGTATTGATTGCAATGTTGGTTCGAATATCAATGTGCCTAGAATGGCAGCTATCCACCGTTGATCTTTGAAGGATCTAGGGTGGTTGATGAAACCCTAAGCACACATTGGTAAGTCATGACATTGGTTTTCCTGTCTTCATTGTTACGCTTAGTGGGAGGTTAGCAGGGCCGATAGAATGCTGCAATGTAGGGTTGTTGTTTTCAGAGAAGAGGACTCCTTCCTTGGTCTTGAACCCAGGACCTGAGTGATGAAGTTTACAGGTTTCCGGCTTATGCATTTGTGCAATAGAGCCACGATACAGTTCTACTAGATGTGCGTGGTTCTTCTATCAGTTGTTGAGAGTGATTTGAATTTGGGGTTCGATTTCCCAATTTATGATATCGTCTTCTGAGTCCTTGCATTTGTGAATGCTGCAACCATCTTCAGGCTTCGTCGTCTTTGTAGGAGTGGTGCTTCTAAGATCAGAGGCTTCGTTCTAAGGGTAAGTAGTTTGATACTAAGTGTAATACTGTGAACTTACTTTTTATTTACGTTTGCATGCTTTAACCCTTCGAACTTGTAACTTGGCGGGTGCCCGCTTCGTTGAAAGGTTTCTATACCAAGGATTGGAAATGGAAGTGCTATAACTACTTCTAGGTAATCCTTGGTGGTTCTTGAAACCTCGTAGGTGCCTTCAGCACGGTTTAGCTGGTGAATATGGTGTGACGATAGTTGGAATTTCAACTTGGTTCGGAGTAATAGTCGAGTTTTTACGTTTTACTGTTTTAATTTGGTCAAGGCAGAATAGAAGATACACACTCAGTGTTTAAGATGTTATTCGGCCCTGTAATGTCTTTCTACGTCGTTTGAAATGAACTTCGAACATGTATTTGTACTATTATTCTAATAAGGGATAAACCCTGAGTAGTTTTTGGAATCGTGAAACACCCGAATGTAAACTCTGTTTAAGTTTAAATTAAAGTTTTGAAATTGTGATGAAATGAAATTTGGTCTGATTATAAGTGTTTCGAAATGGCTATTTCCTCCAGGTTCTAATTTGTTCAAAGAATGAAACCCTACCTGTTTTTGTCCTTGTCAACCTTACTTATGCAGAGAAGTTTGAACCACGAAATAGACCTTAGCTCGTATATGAATATTTCGACGCTGTGTAAGTTTTAATACTAGGGTTGTGAGCTAATGTTAGACATTGATACGAACTCGTGCTTTCGACTAAGTGATAAATAATGCTTCGATGGTAAACTCACCATGTACAAAAGATAGTATGGTTCTAGAAAACGATAACTAGGGTTTAGTAAATCATAATTGCTATAATTTCTGAAATAATGTCTAAAGTTTGCCATGAATGGCTTGATGAGAGGATTATGAACTATGTACTAAAAGAACGTTTAGATTCTAGGGTTTGTGATAATAGGGTTTTGATACTACCGTGAATATATTTGTATTTTAAATACTGAAATCAATGGATGATGAATTAATAGGTTTACATATAATAATTTTGTGCAGAGAATAGATTTTGCAGATGCTAAATTTATAGATAGACTTTACTTGAAAACATTAGGGAAATAAATGTTGAATTGCATGATATTTCTATATGAAAGAGATGTATTTGAAATGGAAACATATACATCTTGTGCAGAAATTAATTCTTGCAGCTACTATTATTCTTGAAAATACAATTGCTTGAAAAACATGAAATGTATAATATTGATGTGCATTTGCTTACTATCTGAAATAAATAGAGTTAAAAGAAATATATAGAACTGTGCAGTGGTTGCTCATTCCCATATTTTACATACCTTTTAATCTAGCTCACTTGGTTCAAAGTTGCTTTATTCCTTAATAGGTCTTGAGTTCAAGTCTTAGGAAGTTACTTTTAAAAGGAAAAGTGCATGCAATTTCTATTTTCAAGTTACTTTATTAAAAATACAAGTGAGTCACTTAAGTTTTTTATTGTTGCACTATTTAAAAGTAATATCATTGTAAAATTGAAATCACTTATTTTACAAAAGTGGTTCACTTAAAGCAACTTTCTTGTAAAGTGATTGTCAAAAGGTTCATCTTAGGAAGAGGGGGGTTCTTTTTTTGCTGGACATTCTCTAGCTGCCACGTCACTATTGGGGACATCTTCAATAGTTTCTTTGTTCAAGCATAACTTCATCATACAGAGTCGGTTTTCAGTGCCGTTTTTTTTTAAACCGCCTATTTTTCGAGCTCTTCACATCCAGACTATTGGTTTCTGCTTTTACAGCCATTAATTTACAAATATGGCCGCCCATTGTGATATTCTACTTAACAGTTCCAACTATTTCTCATGGAAATCTCGTATGGAGGATGTTCTACGAAGTAGGGGACTTTTCAGAATTACCACAGGGAAAGAAAAAGAACCCACTGATGATGATAAGAAAATAAAATGGGCAAATAGATGTGATGAAGCTCGTGGATTGATTGGGATGTCAATCTCTACTGATTTGCGATTCCACATATCCGGAATTGATGAACCTAATACTGCTTGGGACAAGTTGGAATCTGTGTTTGGTAAACACAATGAAATTCGAGGTCACCAACTCGAAAATGAGTTGATTTCTTTAAATCCAAGTGACTTTTCATGCATTCAAGATTATTTATCTAAGTACAAAACTCTCAAGCTCTTATGTGCAGAATGTAAGATTGAGAGGGAAGACAAACAATGCATTTATCATATTCTTTCAAAACTTGGACCTGCATATTCTGTTTTTGTATCTACATTTTACTCCATGAAAGCATCCTTGAATGCAGCTAGCTATCAAGAGCCTAGTCTTGAATCCTTTTGTGATTCCTTGATTAGGGAACAAGATAAACTCATTCATCTTGGAATAATCAACAATGC
This sequence comes from Larix kaempferi, assembly GCA_027924585.1. Taxonomy (NCBI): domain Eukaryota; kingdom Viridiplantae; phylum Streptophyta; class Pinopsida; order Pinales; family Pinaceae; genus Larix; species Larix kaempferi. The sequence continues at coordinate 11,361,641 of BSBM01000756.1, forward strand.
AGATACATCTGGGAAAGCCTTATTGTCCCAACAGAAAGAAAAGTCCAAGCCTCCCAAGAAACAAAATTTTCGCAATAATAAGTCAAACAAGGGTCCAAAACCCTCTCAGTCAACTCCTTCTTTAAAAAATGACAAAGGATCCAAGCCAAAAGGCAAGAAGACTGAGCGTCATTGCAACTATTGCGGGAAAGATAATCATGATGAATCTAAGTGTTTCAAGAAGATGGCAGCCTTGGAAGCAGCAATGAAGAAGCACCACATCAGCCTAGATTCGCCTTCAGAATCTGCCTCTCATGGACATGCACTTTGTGCATCTGGTTATTCTTATAATGCATCTTCTTCTTCTACTTCAAATGAATGGCTCATTGATTCTGGAGCATCTTATCATATGGCTAAGGATCAAGCCATCTTTTCTACTATGCATGAATGTAACACCAAACAAATATTTGTTGGTGATGATAGATCTCTAAGTGTTGTAGGAGCTGGAACAGTTCCAGTAGATAATGGTCATTTTAGTGATGTACTATGTGTTCCAAGAATTTCCTGCAATTTGTTATCAGTCTATCAGATCACTCATTCTGGTGAAGGTAAAACTGTGACCTTTACACCTCACCAAGTTGTAATCAAGGATTTTAAAGATCCTCAACAAGTTCTAGCTACCGAAATTGTTGATGATATTACTAGGTTGTACAAGTTTAACAACTTTGGGTCATCACCTTTCCCTTCAGTTTTTGTTGCTCATAGTGATAACTTGAGCAAACTTTGGCATGAGCGATTTGGTCACTTAAATTATCGCTCATTGCAACAACTATGTAAAGAAAATATGGTGACAGGTCTTCCGATGGTATCTTGCAGAGATGGTGTTTGCTCCGGTTGTGTACTCGGAAAACATCATCGGGACAGTTTTGACAAATGTGCCTCTTGGCACGCCTCGGTTCCCTTGGAGCTTGTGCATAGTGACTTGTGTGGTCATCTTCCATCTGCTTCCTTTTTTGGTTTCAAATATTTCTTAACTTTCATTGATGATTACACCAGACGCACTTGGGTTTATTTCCTAAAACTTGAGAGCGAAGTATTTAACATGTTCTTGGCCTACAAGGCCCTTGTTGAAAAACAATCTGGTCATCAAATTATTAAGTTAAGATCTGACAATGGAGGAGAATATGTTAACAAATAGTTCACTACTTTCTGCACTGAACAAGGCATCCAACAACAGCACACTGTTCCATATACACCACAACAAAATGGTGTAGCTGAGCGGAAGAACCGCACTTTAAAAGAAATGGCAAATTGTATGATCCAATCTAAGGGACTAAGTCTTCAATTTTGGGCTGAAGCCATAAATTGTGCAAATTACATAGTTAATCGCACCCCCACAAAAGCATTACAAGGTATAACACCGGAAGAAGCATGGAGTAAAACTAAACCTGATGTAAGTCACTTTCGTGTGTTTGGTAGTGAAGCATGGGCTCACATTCCGGATGAAAAACGGAAAGCATTGCAGCCTAAAAGTGAAAAGTGCATATTTGTTGGATATTCTGAAGATGTAAAAGGTTATAGACTTATTCAACCACATTCTCATGCTATAATCATTAGAAGAGATGTCAAATTTGATGAAAGTCTCTTGGCCTGCAAGCCTAACTCGGCGATTGTGCCATCTTTGGCCTGCGAGCCTGATTCGGTGTTTGTACCTTCTTCTTCTTCGTCCAACTTCCTTGACAGGTTTCCAACTCCAGTTTCTGATGATGACAGTGAGGATGAAAATCCACCTCCGCCTGCTCATGTTCCTCCAGTTGCACCAGCACAAGTGCTTCCTCGATGGGTCCGTTCAACATGTGAAGCAGCTGGTGATCTTGCCGGTGATCCTAGAGATCAACGTCGAACACGTTCTCAGTTTCAGCGAGCCTCTTCTCTTTTGGCTCAAGTTTCCGAGAATCATGATCCAGAAACCTTTGCAGAAGCTTCAGGGAATCCATATTGGGATGCAGCCATGGATGAAGAATATCGTTCCTTAATGGCAAACGATACTTGGGATCTTGTACCTCTTCCAAAAGGAAGAAAACTTGTCAGATGTAAATGGGTCTACAGAACTAAGTATGCATCAGATGGAAGTGTTGAAAGACTTAAGGCAAGGTTAGTTGCCAAAGGTTTTTCCCAAGTTGAACGGATTGACTACAATGAAACCTTTGCTCCTGTCGCAAAAATGAACTCCATCCGCCTTGTTCTTTCGCTTGCATCCTTACACAACTGGGAAGTCCATCAAATGGATGTCAAGTCTCCCTTCTTACATGGTGATTTACAGGATGAAATTTACATGGAACAACCTCCTGGATATGTTCAGAATAACTCTAGCCTTGTCTGCCGCCTTAAGAAATCCTTATATGGCCTTAAGCAAGCTCCTAGAGCTTGGTATGCCAAAATGGATAACTTTCTCCTTGACACTGGTTTTTCTAGATGTCATTCTGACCCCAATGTCTATACCAAGAAAGTAGGAAACCATCTCATCATACTTGTTCTATATGTTGATGACCTTATTCTTACTGGTAGTGACCCTAAGCTTATAACCCATGTGAAATCCAGTCTTAAAACAAAATTTTGAAATGTCAGACTTAGGACATTTGCATTATTTTCTTGGTCTCCAAGTCCTACAAACCAAAGAAGGAATCTTTCTTTCTCAGTCTAAGTATGCTTGTGACCTTATTCGTCGCTTTCACATGGAAGATTGTACACCTGCCCCTTCTCCCTTCCAGTCTGGAGTCAAACTTTCTGCCACTTGTACTTCACCTGAAGTCGATGCCACCTTGTATCGTCAGCTTGTTGGTAGTCTCCTATACTTGGCTCATTCTCGTCCTGGCCTTTCCTTTTCCGTTGGTCGAGTTGCCCGTTATATGCAGACACCTCATGAAAGTCACTGGAAAGCAGCTAAAAGAATACTTTGATATATTCGAGGTATAGTTCAGTTTGGGATTCATTACAGTACAGGGGGGAAACCTTTGTTGGTTGGTTTCACTGATTCAGATTGGGCCGGCGATCCTGATGATCGAAAGTCTACTGCAGGTTATGTTTTCAGTCTAGGATCTGGACCTATTACTTGGGCTTGTAAGAAACAACAAGCTCTTGCTCTTTCTTTAGCAGAGGCAGAATATCGAGCAGCAGTTAATGCCAGTCAGGAAGCTTTATGGCTTCGACAGATCCTTTCAGAGTTTGGATTCGAGCAGCAGCAGCCTACTCCACTTTGGTGCGACAATCAAAGTGCCATCAAGCTTGCCAAAGATCCATTTCTACATCAACGCAGCAAACACATTGAGCTACATATGCACTTCATCAGAAATCTTGTTCATGATCGGGTTCTTGAAGTGCTATTTTTCCCTACAGATGATCAAGTTGCAGACATCTTCACCAAGTCTCTTACAGAAGCGAAGTTTTCTAAACTTCGATCTATGTTAGGAGTTCAGGACCTTGTCATTAAGGGGGGATAGGCTCTAATGCCTCCTTCCTTCTCCTAATAGTGTCACTTTTGTAAATCCTTCAATCCTATCCCAAGTTGTTCTTAAGGGGGGATGTTAGGATATTTAGACACTTAGGAGTTAGTTAAGATCAACTTGTGTAATATATCCGTTAGGGATAGTGTGTTTCTTTAGTATGCATTAGTATGCATTTTTAAATACTTAATCCGACGGTCACGATATGTTTCCGACATAGAGTGATCCGACGGCTCAACTTCTCTTAGATCAAACCTAACCTTGATCTGTGGCTTAACACCCGATTGGTCCATGATCTCTATTTAAAGAGCATGAAGGGTCATTGTTTAGTTGATCGATTATGAGAAGCTCATTTGTAACTTTCTTTCTTTGCATAATAAATTGTCCCGTAGAAGCTATTTGGCCGGGGCCGTGGAGTGTTTCCCTCAAGAGGGTTTAAACCATGTCAAAACATCGGTGTGTTGATCTGTGATCTGTTTGTGTGAAGTGGTTGCTCTTGGTGTTCGGTCCTTTGGTAGTACCCTGTGTACCCGAACATTTTGCAAATAAAATAATATTCTTAAAATTTGGGTAGGTGACAACGTTAAAGATGATGATGATTAAGATGATGAATATGAAGATGATGGTGATGAAGATGATGATGATGATGATGATGATGATGATGATGATGATGACGATGAATGCACGATGATGATTAATATGGTGATGAGTATGACGATGACGACGATGAAGGGACGATGATGATGAATATTGTGATGAGGATAATGATGACGATGATGAAGGGACGATGATGATGATGATGGTGATGAAAATGATGATGCTGATTAATATGATGATGAATATGACGATGACGATGATGAAGATCAAATGATGGTGATGAAGATGGGGATGAGGATGATGATGATAATGAATATGATGATGGAGATGATGATGATGATGATGATGATGAAGATGATGGTGATGAAGATGATGATGATGATGATGATGATAAAGAAGAGGATGATGATGAAGATGAGGATGAGGATGAGGATGAGGATGATGATGATGATGATGATGTTGATGACGATCATCATCGTCATCATCATCATATTCATCGTCATCCTCATCCTCATCCTCATCATCCTCATCCTCATCATCCTCATCTTCACCATCACCATCCTCATCATCATATTCATCCCCATCTTCATCGTCATCATCATCCTCATCATCATCATATTCATCATCATCATCATCATCGTCATCGTCCTCATATTCATCATCATCATCATCCTCATCATCCTCATCTACATCATCCTCATCCTCATCCTCATCCTCATCCTCATCATCCTCATCTTCATCATCATCATCATCACCGTCGCCACCTTCATCATGATGATGATCATCATCATTGTCGTCTTCATGAAGAAGATGATGATGATGCTAATCATGTGATGATGATAATGAAGACGACGATGACGACGACGATGATGATGATGACGATGATGATAGTGATGAGGATGATGATGAGGATGATGATGATGATGAAGACATTGAGGATGATGATGATGATGAAGATGATGAAGATGAATATGATGGCGATGAAGATGATGAAGATGATGATGATGAAGATGAAGATGATGATGATGATGATGATGATGAAGATGAAGACGATGATGATGATGATGATGATGATGATGATGATGACAAAGATGATGATGATGATGATGACGATGATGATGATGATGATGAAGACAATGAAGATGATGGTGATGATGACCACACCGATGATGATGAAGATGATGATGATGATGAAGACGATGAATATGATGGTGATGACGACCACACCGATGATGATGAAGATGATGATGATGATGAAGCAGATGATGATGATGAAGATGGAGATGAGAATGATGATGATGATGATGATGATGATGATGATGTTTATTACGATCATCATCATCATATTCATCATCATCACCATCATCATCATCCTCATCCTCATCATCATCCTCATCATCATTATCAACATCATCATTATCATGATCCTCATCATCATCATTGTCCCCATCATCATCATCATCATCATCCTCATCCTCATCATCCTCATCATCATCATCCTCATCATCCTCATCGTCCTCATCTACATCATCATTGTCATCCTTAACATCCTCATTTACATCATCATCATCATCATCATCATCATCATCATCCTCATCCTCATCCTCATCTTCATCCTCATCCTCATCATCCTCATCATCATCTTCATCATCATCATCATCATCATCACTGTTGCCACCTTCATCATCATCGTTGTTGTTGTCATCATGAAGATGATGATGATGAATACGACGAAGACGATGATAATCATCATCATCATCATCATCCTCATCCTCATCATCGTCCTCATCTTCTTCATCATCGTCATCATCATCATCCTCATCCTCATCTTCATCATCATCATCATCCTCCTCTTCCTCCTCCTCCTCCTCCTCCTCCTCCTCCTCCTCCTCATCATCATCATCCTCATTATCATTATCATCCTCATCTTCATCATCATCATCATCATCATCATCCTCATCATCATCATCTTCATCATCATCATCATCGTCATCTTCATCATCATCATCGTCATCACCCTACCTCCAACCACACCTCCCATCTCTCTTTCTCACTACCTACAACTAACACCCTCTCCTCTCTCTCTCTCTCTCTCCCTCCTCTCCTCCCCCTAACCATTACTAACCTCCTCTCTCAATCTTTCTCTATCTCTCCCCCTCACTAACCCCTGTCCTAGCCCCTTACCCCTAACTAACCCCCCCTCTCTCACTCTTTATTCCCTTCTTCTACACCTCTCTCTCTCTCTCTAAACCCCCTCTCCCTCTCCCTAACCTCTCCCCCATCCCTAACCATCCTACTCTTTCTATCTCTCTCCTACTCCCCCTAGCCCTAAACCCCCTCCTCTCCCTAGCCCTTACTAACCCAGGCTCTCTCAGTCTCTCTCTCTTCCATACACCTCCACCTCCCTACTCTTCTCAGTAAATCCTTAAGCATTGGTTTGGGCGTAGTATAAAAGGCCAATTTGCGGGCAACCTCTGCTACAAGGTATTTCCCTTGAAGAGAGAGACAGAGAGAAAGATTAGTGAGAGGGAGAGCGAGAGGGACATAGGGGGGAGAAGAGCGGAGGGAGGTTACATAGAGAGAGAGAGAGAGAGAGAGAGAGAGAGAGATAACGATTATAGAGAGAGAGTGAGAGGATGAGGTTTAGGAGGAGAGGGGAGCATGGTTAAGGAGATAGTGAGAGAGGGGGGAGAGGCAAGAGGGGGCTTAGGAAGATATGCGAGGAGTGAGAGGGAGAGTGTTGGTTGTGGAGCCTGATCTTCCAGTATCGATGTTGTTTCGGGTGTGTTTGTACCCCAAGTTTGGTTATGATCCCGACACGCACAACGAAGGGTCTAGGGGGGTTTGGTGATTTTGTTATGGGTTGTTTTTGATAGATAAAGATGACATCAAAACTACATTTTGGATTAGTAAATAAATGCATGCACGCATTATTAGCGCATGCGTTCTCTTAGAGCGTGCGCTCTTTTAGGGCGTACGCGTGTATTTAAAACAATGTGCATGCACCATTTAAATTTCTAAATTTTGGCGGGCAATTCCTTTTCCAACAACGTGGTGGATGACTTGGCCACTATGGTTTTAGGTCCGGGTAGCCAAACCAAGTGGTTTGGACTGTGTTATAACAAATACATCTTATTCTAAAACTTCTTTTGTTTCGAGCATGATTCTGCGTATTCTACACTTGTCCACTGCTAATGAAATTGCACACACTTGTATAACTATGTGTGCATATTTCAAATATGTAATTTTTTATTAAATCTATTATTTTTTTATATTTTTTAATTAATTTTAATTGCACTAACGTCAATCTTACACAAAAAGTAGGTTATTTCTTTTGTCTATAACTTTTGATTGGCTCAGCTATTTTGAAAATAGAAAATAACCCACACAAGTACACACAAAGACCTACATCCTAAAAAATAAATAAAGTTCATTGATTGTGTTAAGACCATGATGTCGGGGACCAACGCTCGACCTAGTCATTTTAGGGCTTGGCTAACTTCCTTAGTTAAAAATAAATAAAATTAATATAAATAAATATGGAAAATAGCACTGCACTAGAACGACCTGTTATCTACGACTGTATATAATTTTTTTCACAAAATTCCACCATTTGCATACCAAACCAGGGGACCAACGCAAACATATTCATTATGTTTTCTTAAAAAATAACATACCAACCTTAGGAGAACCCCATTTTTTGGGAGTTATACTTAATTTCCATAAATAATATTTATATATTCCGTAAGGTAATCCTATTGTCTATGTTTCATCTTCTTACGCCATATTCCAAAAAGTTGTGTAGGTAGCTCTAATATTGCTTTCTGATGTTCAGATTTATATTTTTCTAGAAGTCCATTGCGACAAACACGTCATGAGTGGCCGGCATTAGCTTGCACCAACCCCATTATAAATCATTCGCGCTAAAGAATTGCAACCGTAATTACAAATCTCACAAACTCCATTTCAAAAGAAATTATCGATTCCAAACAATGCGTCCAAGAATCTCCTTGGAAATCAATTATTGATTCTAAATAATAAGTGCACCACAACTATTATTGTTACCTTTTTTCTTTAAGTGTGGCTGATTCACATTAGCCATCTCCATAAAACTAAGTCTCTATTATATACTTGTTACAATCAAGTTAATATTGTTGATCCACTCATCCGAGCTCAAAATATGAGATAATATCTAAACTCCTATTGACATAATTATCAATTCTAAATTATTAATGATTTTAAATAATAATTAATTTTGTAAGAGAATAAAAGCCAGAGGTACATACAACCAAATTGAAGGGATTCATCACTCCATTTGCTTGGCAAACCTCGGGCCTATGTTGAAATATAGATGCCTCCGGTGTAATTAAAAGAAATGATATGATGATTCAATCCATTAAGTTGATATTTGAATTGGTTTATATTTTTGAGAATGAGTTAATCTTGGTGAGTAATTTATTTAAATTATAATAATCTAAATTTTGGGTTTAATTCATGATTGGTTAAATGTTTTTATATTAATTGATTAATGTTTTTAAAATTATAATATGATTGTAAAATCAAAGTTAAATAATTTAAAGTATAATAATGATTATTATTTATTAAGATAAATTTTAATATTTTATAATATAAAATAAATAAATGTTTTTATAAAATATTTTAAATATTTTTATAAAGTATTTGTAAATTGAGAGGATAAACCCTCTACTCAAACCACTAAGGCTAAATTTAATTGACTAATTGTTTAGTGATGATGACATTTAAATATTAAAAATAAAATAGAGAATATTTATTAAATTATTTTTTATAAATTTAAATTTTAAAATTTATTAAAAAAAATAGATTTTAGAATTCTAAAAAAATTAAAATTATATTAAAATTTTAAAATTTTTAAGAGTTTGGGATATTCATCTAATCCATAATTTAAATCAATATTTCATTTTTTTTATAATCTACAATTCAAAAAGTGATAATTTTATAATCTAAAATCAAAAAGTGATAAATTTGAGAAATTCTTAATAAAAATATTTAAAATCTTCAGATTATATTTATGAAAAAAATATTTTATGGTCATATAGAGATGGTATGTGGTGTTGGTTCTAACACGAGAGTTAGATTGATGACACTATGGGGATTTTTATTATTTTTATCTTGTTTATAAGATAGGTTATATTTCCTTACAGGTAGCTATAGATTCCAGAGTAATAGTGAACTATATTACAAGAGGAACAAATCTTCAAGAGAGGTTATATTAGAATAATGGAAAAACGGGATTAAAGGTTTGGGAAAAAAATCACAATTTATATTATAAGCATACTTTTGGACAATTCAATTATATTCCTGCTGATAAATTGTAAAAAATCAAGGTAGGGACTCTTAAACTAAAAGGAACGGAAAGATCATCATGTGTACTAATATTGGCAACTTGGTTACTATAGTCTTCACGATAGAAGTGTCTATTTCATACAAATTTTGGGAAGATTGTAATGATTTTAATTATCATGTCCAAGATTCCTTTCTTATAGTTGTTATTTATTTATAGTTTGATATATGGAGAAATGTAATCTGTTATATAGAAGAATATGGAGAAGAAAGAGAAGCTTTAGAAATGATTTTTTCTTTATTAGATATGAAGAATATAGTATGGAACTAAAGAGTTGTAATTTTTTATTTGATTAAAATTTATTGAATAACAAGTTAAAGAAGCTTTTTTATAGAAAAAAAATATTATGAAAAAATTATTAAAAAAGAGAAGAATTTAATATCATCTTTTAATATATAATATTATATTATATTTTTTGTAATGGTGTCTATCTACACTGACATATGAGCATCATACAATTATACAATTTATTTATTAATTACATAAAAGTTTAATAAGAGCATCATATCACTTACAAAAATTTAATTTAGGTGAGGAGAGTAACAATCATTCCTCTCAATCATCATATCTATGTTTTTATTTTATTATAGAAAAACATTTTCATGACAAATTTAAAAGCCAAAACTATATTTTGCATTATGATTTTGAAAACAAAAGCTATATTTCAAACATCAAGCGACATGTTAATTTCACGTGGAGTTGTTGATTTCACGTGGTCATGAGAAAGACTAGTGATATTTTTTTGAGCGATGAAAATTTGTACTGCCACTCGACTTGAAAACCAGTAGCTTGAATCCACATTGAAGGTAAGCGGTCCCTCGAAGTGCAATCTCTGAAGAAAAAATATCAGTAGGTAGATTGTCGTTTCTCCACTGTAGCTTGTTGCATATTGATAATGATTGATCCCCCGTAAATAAGAGATCTGTAAGACACTTTTGAAATAATCGTAATCTATTACATATTTTATAACTTGGAAGATAATTAATTATAGCTTATAACATATATATTTCTTGAGCTTATCTTGATTGCTGATTCTTTCTATCTAACGGGCATGGAGCAAAGTCCAAAGTCTGCCCATTGAATGGAGGATTAAGATAAGAATCTTAAAGATATCTATAATTTTTTTTATGTTTTTGCTGTTGGATTGCTGATTCTCTCCGTATATACACCTAAGATATATCTATAAGGAGCTTCCGTTTCCAGCATTATCAGTCGTCGGTTTCGCGTGTTGAATAAAAACACAGTGAAAAGCACAGATATCTTTTTCAGTCCCATCTGATCACGAGTCACGGATTGCAATATCTGAAAAAAAAACGAGCAGGGGGATTGTCGTTTCTTCACTAGCGCCACCGTCCACCTTTTCTCCACTTACAAAGATCACATAAAATAGATATAATATCTATGATCCTAAAATTTATGTATTGTTGGTAACCATGCGGGAAGGATACCTAATGTCGGGACATCCATTACAAAAACTGGAGTATTTTCGCAATCAGAGTCAGCTAACAGGCCGCATTCCGAGAACGGCGGGATATTGATGTGCCTTCTTACATCTGAATAGAAAACACAATCACTATGTGCAACAAAGTTGTTGGAGTTGAGGTCAAGTTGGTTCAGTGAGGTTTTACCAACGGTATAATCGGTTATCGGTTATGTGTAACTGAAGAAGGAGGATCTTAAATATGTGGCCCATTGAGGCAGATATTGAGCTGGGGCTTTATGCCCTCTCCGGCATAGTTTGTAAACTATTGTTGATGATGAATAAAGACTGCCTGCCCTTGTCCCGTGGATGTAGCCCACATTCAGTGGGTGAACCACGTAAATTTCTGTGTCTCTTGTGTGATTACTATTCTGTTTAAATACGTTATATATCTATTATAAATCTTCTATGTTTTCTGTGATCTATGTGGGCTGAATGCCCCACAAGTGGTATCAGAGCTCAGGTGAAGAGCATAAGGTTGTAGAGAACTGAAGGGAGAGCAATCCTGGATAGAGAAACGCTGGAAGAGAGGAGAAAATCCGTGTCTAGAGGGAGAGGCCGTTGGAGGGAGAGAAATCCGTTGGAGAACCAGGCCGTTGAAGTTTTTGTGTGCAGAGTACTGCGTCTAGTGGCTGCCGAGCTCAAGAGGTCCGCAGACTGCTGAAAAGAGCCGTAAAGCTCTGTGTGAGATCTCCGTTGCAGACTGTTGTCGGTGATGAGCCGTGGAGACCCATCGTAAAGGAGAAGATCCGCTGGCAGAGAGGAGCCACTAGAGAGCAGAAGATCCGGTCCACTGGTGAGCCAGCCATCTTGGAAGAAGGGTCCCGTGGAGTCTGCCGCGCTTGAAGGAGGAGTCCATGACCATCGAACTGGAGAGAGAGAGAGCCAAATAAAGAAAAAAGAAAGTCGTCATTTTGACAGTCGTTGCTGTGGAGGAGTCGTGCTTTGGAGAAGAGGCCATCTGCAGCATACCGAGAGAGAGGGCAATTTCAGCAGTGGGAGCCCGAGCACGCCGAGAGGAGCCCCGTCCAGAATTGAAGAGATTGCCTGCGTGAAGAGGCCGTTTTTCTATCTGAGCTAGAGAGCTATTGATTGGAGGAAGACAGCCCGTGGTGGACGCCGAGCCTAAGGTGAAGCCCGCGCAGGTGCTAGCCGGTGCAGTGGTGGAGGAGGGTGCCAGGTCCCGTGTGGAAGATTGCCCCTGGTGGAGAAGTCACAGCCACAGCCCATGGTGGAGGTTGTAGTCAGCAACCAAATAGCAGTTGCTCTAGCCTGCAGCTTATGCGAGCCCGTGGAGGCTGCCAGGAGAACAGTCATGTTCGCCCATGAGCCAGCAGAGGTTGTGCTGTGTGATTGTGTGAAAGAGAGCAGCCTCGGTTGTGAAGGAGGAGAGCAGCCCATCCTGCTGGAGATCCACTAACAGAAAGGGAGCCATCATTCTTGGCATCCGTGCTGTGGAGGAAGTCCGGGAGAGTGACTGTGAAGGAAAAGACCCAAATGGTTTGCTGACTCTGCGTGCACCAGAGACCGCTAGAGAATCCGCTCTGTAGTAGTTGTTTTCGTGGAAATTTCATTTCTATGTGAAGACAAAGAACCAGAGCCTGAAGCCGACGTGAAAACTGCAGAGAGAGAGCCGCGAGCTCTGGAGGAGGAGACCAGTCGTGGAGGAGGAAACACTATGGTCATTCAGGTGAGAGATTTCCTCGACAGAGGAGGGGATGGGATCAAAGTCATTTATCTTCTTGCTTGAGGTTATTATAGACAAAGAGAAAAAGGTTACTCATTCTGGTTTGATGGAAGACCTATAAAATAAAATAAAATAAAATATTATTTTATTATTATTTTTTTGGAGTTGTAAAATTTAAATTTTGCATGTAATTGGGCATATGACTGTAAGACCTGGAATGGCATGCATACCCTAAGTTGGTTGTTGAGCTCATGGTATTAGTTGCATATGTTTTTTGCCCATGAGATTACATGTAATGAAGCCTATTTTAAAGGTTTGGTTAACTCCATTGTAAGATAAAGACCTGAAAGTGAGCGGTAAAGGCTCATTTGGTTGTCTTGGCCAGATTTGGCTAAGGGCTTCGGATGTAAAGTTCGAGGTGGAGCATAGAAGGTGCTCAGGATTGCATAGGAATATTTTGTTTGCAAGCTCAAGGTAATCATTGTATGGCTTGAAGAGCACTCTCAAGCATTTGGTACAAGATGTTTTGATTTCTTCATGGTGAACCAGGTTTTACAAGAAGTGGGTGTAACCATTGGGTTTATGGTATTCACTATCTTGGCATTTTTTGGATTGTTGGCGTTATGCTTGAAACAAGCACAAGCATGGATATGATCAATAGGTTGGTTCGGTTGGACATTTATGATGAAGAATCAGGAGCAGCAAAACAATCTTGAGTGTAAATGTACAAGAGACGGATTGATGGTAAGTTTTGGTTATCATAGGATGAGTGCATGATAATGATACTCAGTGAAACTGGTAAACATCATAAGCTTTCTTCAGGTTGATGTCCATGTAATGAAGAAAGGGTTATATGTATCGTGTATGGTATGCTAGTGTGATGTATGCGATGAGATCTTTTCATATGCGGTTGGTGTTGTCAGTGGATACATGGCAAATCCAGGTGAAGCAGTGAAATGGGTGCTTTGATATTTAGAAGCACAAATGGACAAGGGTAGAGCATCAGGTAAATTGTTGTCAAGGTGGAGATTGTTGGAATGTGACAACCAATTGACGGTTGAGGTCAAGTTGGTTCACGGAGGTTTCACCAACGGTATAATCGGTTATCGATTATGTGTAACTGAAGAAGGAGGATCTTAAATATGTGGCCCATTGAGGCAGATATTGAGCTGGGGCTTTATGCCCTCTCCGACATAGTTTGTAAACTATTGTTGATGATGAATAAAGACTGCCTGCCCTTGTCCCATGGATGTAGCCCACATTCAGTGGGTCAACCACGTAAATTTCTATATCTCTTGTGTGATTACTATTCTGTTTAAATATGTTATATATCTGTTATAAATCTTCTATGTTTTCTGTGATCTATGTGGGCTGAATGCCCAACAAGTGGATTCAATACGAGAGGAGGAGAAGGTGGACAAGTATCGCCATTTGGAACTGAAATAGTATTTTGTCCATATCAAATCATGCAAGTAAGAAGAAGGATAACTGAGATAGAAGTAGACTGAAAATGAGAGGAGGAGAAGATGGACAAGTACCACCATTGGGAAGTGAAAGAGTATTTTATCCATATCAACCCATCCAAGTTAGAAGAAGCTCGATGATTGACCATGGCTTTGCCTTTGGTAGATAGGATTGGTTTGCAATAACATATAGACTACATTATGTCAACTTAGTCAAAATAATTATACTTTTTCTAATATGATGATGATATAATATTTTTTTTTCAGCTGAAAAAACACCTTCCTAAATCTCAACAAAATGATGATGATATAACATAATTATTATACTTATTCCATTCCATTAATAAAAAATATCATGCATCTTATTAATTTAATGATTGATATAACATAATTATGATATTTATTCTAATAGGTTAGTCAAAACTATGAGCTCCAAGGGGTAACTAAGTCTGTTGGATCTTCGGGGACGAAGATGGTACAAGGTCGAGGTTGGGGGTTCAATTCTTTGGATCCTTCGGGGTTAGGCATCCGAGTAATGTCGATAGGGGTGAGGCCCCTTTGGGTGGCACCCCTTGGCATGAATCCATGGATGTAACGAGCTCTAATTGCTATTTAAGCACCAAAATAAACAACAAATAAATGTACAGATGAGATTTAAAGTACCAATGGAGGCAGTGACTTCATACAAATATCTCATAATTGATCTTCACCACAAGCTTAAATGGAACTATATCATTAATAAAAGGATTGGTGGAGGGTGGAAAGGTTATTATTGTAAGGTGCCACATTTGGCACAAAAACAATAATTCATAAAGACAAGAAAAATAGGGGTGAATGCACACTTCAATCTCATTAATAATTTACATATTTAGACAATGAGATGACCATTGGGTTCAACTTCCCAATTGGTCTGTTGGACTCTCAGGTGACTCTTGGTCTACCCTCAATGACTTATGGTCTTATTTGCACATGAATGGTGCACAATAATCCTAACACCAAGGATTAGGCTCCAACAAATCCCTCCTTAATCCGAAGGGTGTATATGAGTCCAAGAAAAAATGAGAGAGCTGAATAAGTGGAAGTGGATAGCTACCACCTGCTGAACATTTCCAACTTGACAATCCTTTACCAAGAAGGTTAGCTAGAATCTTGCACATGCTTCTGCTAAATACAAGAGCTCTATGAAGGGATGGTTTTAGATGACCATCAACTTAAAGGGGTGAGCGGAAGCTGAAATATTCTATTATGTGCGTGGTTTAAGGTTGACCACAAACTCTCGAACTTGGAGACAACACTTGCTCAGAGGTTCTCTGGAAATTGAATCGAAGGCTCAAAGGTTCTGTCTGAAATGGTTGTTTTAGGATGACCACAAACTAGCTGGAGAACTGAAAACTGGAAGTGTCCAACTGCAACTTGTTGAACATTTTCAACTTGACAATCATTTGCCAAGTAAGTAAGATAGAATATTGCACTTTATTCTTCTAAATGAAGGTGCTCTCGATACCGATGGTTTTAGGATGACCACCAACTCTGGAGCTGAGTCGAACATAGCTCTTCATAGGCTTGCTTGTACTCGCTCGATTGTTATTCATGATCTTCATTCCCCCTTGCCAGGAACACTGTGAGGAGAGGACAGTCCCATGGTGTCACAACTAAACAAAAAACACATGAGTACTATATGTCATGTATATCTCCTGTCTCCATGATGCATGCATGTGTATCATCTCTAAATCTAGTGGTTTTCCAAACTCACTATGGCCTAGGCTCGCTTGATCTCACTTACTTGAGGAAGGAGGTGAGTTCTTGTTGTCAGAAGGAAAAGGCTTCGAAACTTGAATCCTGACACCATGTTCCCCCCTGTTAGGTACAAAGTAAGAAGCAGTACAATAATCTGTAGCAAGTAATACTCTTGCAGGTTTCTTTAGCTTCACACACCGATCTGAATAATGGTTGTGCTTCCCACAATATCTACAAGGATGGAGATCAGAACAATGATCTTTCATATGGCCAACCCCATCACACTGTTGACACCTAGAACTCTGAATAGGTTGTACATCTCAAATGATTTCACTATTTTCTGGTATCTGATAGGAATCATCTTCAAACAAGGGGTTATTCTGAACAAGCACTAGTTCAGAATGTTGACTGTTCTATTCTGCATCTTCCTCTTTTGATTTCAAATTATGCAATTGATTTATGACAGTTTGGAGTGTTCCTTTATTGATTGTTATTGAGTCATCTACAGTTGTATGTATTAGAGTGTTCAACAACTCTAATGTTTCTTCTCTATTAGACATTGTGAGGATAGTTTGAGGCCTCCTTGTATAGGAAGGACCAAGTACATTTTAAATATACAACATTAGGAGACATTCTCCAAACCAATCTTGTGTAGCTAAGATTGATCCTCCTGTATAGAGGTGATCACTTTGATTTCCTTTCGTGTAAAGGTTATTCCTCCCGTATATAGGTAATTGATCAAAGTAATGGTGTTGTAAAGTATTGTTGGACAAGGCTCCAAACTTGTGTGTGTCAATTCGTGATTCTCATGTGAAACTTCCGTATAAAGGTATCTATGGGATGGACCTTCCGTATAGAGGTGGACCTTTTGTATAAAGGTCATGCTTTTCTTATTAAAAGCATTTAGTATTGTGTGATGTATTATTAACCATGATAACCATTGTTATTAAGTATCCTTTAGAGATTGATCACCTCTAAAGTTAATTACTTTAGCATATGATCATTTGGTCCGGAATAATATAATATGATCACACCATCCAATAATTTTTTTAGTATAATGTACTGTGATGGATAATTAAATTTAGCACATATTGACCATGTAGTAAGAGATAAAGAAATAAAAGATAAAGCATAGAGATCAAGAGAATTCAAAATTTTCCATGTAGACACTTCAGCTAATTATAGAGAACTCGAATTGTCAAAGCTTCAGTTAAGTAACAATGCATGCCTAAATAAATGTTTCAATTAAAGCATCAATTAAAGATATGCAATCAGTTAACTAAATGAGAACTTGGTGAACACTTTAGTATTTAAATCATTAGGGGAGTTTTGAGGTCTAAAATGGGCCTCATAAGGGAAATAATAAAATAAGAGTTCTAATTTTAGAGAGGAAAAATAAAAACTACTTTTTCTCATCGTATTTTTGACATATCTCCTTAATGGTTTACCCAAATTTCAAGTTTGGGCACTCGGTGGATGCGTATTTTAATTTTGCATCCAACCCATACCCACACTGCATACTTCTGAGGCTCCCACGACATGAAAAAATAAAAATTTCAATACGTTTTATTGAAATTTTTATTTTTTCATGTCGTGGGTGCCTCAGAAGTATGCAGTGTGGGTATGGGTTGGATGCGGAATTAAAATACGTATCCAACGAGTGCCCAAAATTGAAATTTGGGTAAACCATTAAGGAGATATGTCAAAAATACGATAAGAAAAAATAGTTTTTTCTTTTTCCCTCCAATTTGTTTTACAAATTTTACTCTTATGGTTGACATCATCTTGAATCCTATGGGTTCTTTTAAAGTGAATTTTTATGTTACATTATTTGTTTTGAGGCTCATTTTTTACCTCAAAACTCCCCTAATGAAAGGGAGAACTCGATTTGATCACTACAGTGATACTATCAAGAAAGAATCAGTTAAAGATAGTTAACTAAGTGATAACAAATAAGATCTAGTTAAGTAAGTGCTATTACATGATGACGATACTTGGATGACGACACTTAAGTTAGACACCTAAATAAGTGGGAAAGCTTTCAGTTAAGAGGCGAGTTCATCCTAAGTGAAAACTCACTAAGATAAAGCACTAAATGAGAAGTGGGGTGCACTTTTGCATGCAAGATTGATACATCATGTTTGAGGGTGAGTTCATCCTGAAGTTAGAATATAAAAATAGAAGAGAAGAATGTATAAATATGTTATATGGGATGGATGAATTCAATGTGATGTGAATTCTCTTCTCCTTTAAAGGAAAGTTGCTTCTCTTTGTGTGCAGGATATTATTATTGAAGGAAAGGCACTTCTCCGATTGATATCTCTTCTTTATTTCTTTCGTATATTCACTAAGAGTGTTTGGTGATTTCTTATCTTCCAAAATCAATATGCTATGTTGTAAAAGAAAGCATTCTCTACTATCCATTATATTATACTGAGAAGAATTGTTGGGGTTTTTTTCTCTCATAGTTTTGAGTATTTCCCCCAGGGTATATCTTGTGTTATGGATGTATCAATTTCATGTGATTGAGTTGTCTCATTATTTCAAGTTTCGGCATCTAAAGTAATTGAAGAACAAATCCAAACCAAATATTAACATGGTATCAGATCTCAGGGCATGAAGGAGCTCAATTTTTCATGTTAGCTAGAGCCATTGTTGATCCTGAGAAGTTGAGTACAAGATTTGAAGACCGGCATCAGTCGTTGTACTATTGGAAGATCGTCTTGAGGGAACCTCAAAATTCAACACTTGGAAGGGTAGGATTCTCAATATCCTAGAGGAACAAGACTTGGATGGCTACATATCCACTGTGGTGAAGGAGCCTACATCTAATGCAGGGCACATCAAATTCAAGAATAATAAAGGTAAGGCCAAACGGATCATCTATGATTCCGTAAAAGATAACTTGATGCTCGTGGTCACACTGCTGAAGACCGCGAAAGAATGTTATGATACATTGACTAATGTTTATGAGAAGAATCCCTCGAGTCAAAAGAGGGAATTGAAGAATAAGCTTCGAAACTTAAATATGGTGACGGATGAGACGGGGGCCTCCTTCTTCAGTGTTCACCAATATCTCTAAGGTAAGAGATCAGCTTGCTAGTATTGGAGCCATGGTGGATGAACATGATATTCTCTAAACCGCTATTGATGGTCTCCAATCCTCATGGGAGACATTCTTGGATGCGGTAAATGGCCGAGAGGTACAACCTAAATTCAAAAGGTTGTGGCATAACCACCTCTAAGAGGAGGGGCGAATCTAGAGCAAGTCAGTGTGCATCAAATAAGAAAACCTTTCCCTCATGGAAATAATGAAGAATGGAAAGGAACCCTTCTTCCAAAAGAAGTTCTCTCATCCAAAGAAGAAAGAGTTCACCAAAGGCTTTGACAAGTCAAAGTCTAGATGCTTCAATTGCAACATGAAATTCCATTTCTCAAAAGAGTGCAAGGAAAAGCAGAAATAAAAGTTCCATGCTTCTACCGCTATAGAAGATGGAACTACTCAAAAGAATGCATCCGAAGAAAATGAGACAAGAAGGTACTTTTACATTGTCTCATCACTTTTAGGATATGTCATCACAAATGAAGACACATGGTTGATTGGCAGTGGCACATACAAACATATGAATGGTTACATGAGTGCCATCACTGATCTAAAGGAGAAAGAATTGACATTCATGGTAGAGTTGGGGGACAACTCAACATATTCAGTCCAAGGAGTTGGATCCACCTCATTCTAGCTAAGCATTGGTGATATTTTACATGTGGAGGACATTCTATATGTTCCAAGGTTTAAGAAGAACCTACTTTCAGTTTCGTTTCTTGAAGACAAAGGCCTTTGAGCTATCTTCATGGATAACAAAGCACTTTTATGGGCGAAGAACAAAAGCCTAGAATCTATTGCCATGATTGGAGTTTGAGAGGGAGGAATCTACAAGGTACCTAGGAAGTACATTCAATATATGATTCACCGAAGGCTTAGACACCTACACTACAAAGTGATACTAGGAATTCAAAAGATGGTAAAATGTATGCCCATATTTGATTTTCAGCATGATAGTGTATGTTGGGGTTGTGCACTTGGGAAGAATGTTAAGAAACGTTTTTCCAATAGTAAACTAGATCTAAAGGGATTTTAGATTTAATACATTCTTATGTGTGTGGTACCATGTCATCCCCCTCCTTGAGTGATTCTTATATTATGTATTGTTCATAGATGATTTTTCTAGGAAGTCAAGGATTTATTTCATGAAGGATAAAAGTGAAACTCTTAGAAAATTTAAAGAGTTTAAAGCCCCAGTCAGAAATGAGAAAGAAAAACACATCCGTGCATTAAGGTCTAATAATGTAGGTGAATTTGATTCACATGCATTTAATGAGCTATGTAGTGATGCAATAATATGTAGATAGTTAACAGTACCATACGACCCTCAACAAAATGGGGTTGTTGAAAAGAAGAATAGAACCATATGTGAGGTTGCAAAATCCATGATGCATTATCAAGATATGTCTACCTCATTATGGATAGAAGCCACCGCTATAGATTTGTACACCTAGAATAGAATCCCGCATACCATTCTAGATGAGAAGACACCAGAAGAATTGTTTACCGGTGAGAATACACACATCTCACACTTGAGCATCTTCGAGAGCCCATTATACATTCATGTACTGAAAGAAAAAAAAAAGAGAACAAAGATGGATCCTTCTCAAATAAAGGCACCTTTGTGGGTTATAGTGAGTCATCCAAAGCATATCGAATATATGTACCTAGTGAGAGACACATTGAAGTTAGCCAAGATGTTACCTTCCATGAGGAAGTTGCTTTCAAAAGATCGAAAGAGATTCAATGTGATTCAGATATGGAGGATCCCCAGTATGATTCCCCCCCTTCAGAGTTTGATAGGGAGAAACCAGAAGATGCCTCACATTCACTAGCTTCTGAAGAACCATTAGAACTTATTGAGAGGTCACTTGATGAACCTTCTTCTAAAACAATATATACTTGGTGCTTAGATATCTTACAAGATGTAGAGAAACATGGAGCACCAACAATCTCATTCATATAGCACAAACAAGCTGATAGATATTTAGGATATGTTGCACTAATGAGTCACATCAGTGATTCAGAACCATCCTCATATGAAGAAGTTGAAAAGAAGTAAGTTTGGAAATATGCAATTACAAAATAGTACAACTCTATAATGAATAATGATGCTTTGGAAGTTGTTCCCAAACCTGATGGGAAATCCATTATGACTTTTAGATGGATTTACAAGATAAATCATGCTACGGATGGTAGCATTGAGAAGTATAAATATAGATTCATTTCCAGAGGTTTCTCTCATAAAGAAGGAATTGATTACGATGATACCTTTTCCCCTGTATCAAGGTACACCACAATCCGAGCAATGATTGCACTTCCATATGTTCTAGCATGGAAACTTTACCAGATGGATGTGTAGACAACCTTACTAAATGGTGAGGTTGAGGAAGAGGTTTATATTCAGGAGCCTGAAGGATTTGTGGTGATTCGGAAGGAGTCCCATGTTTGCAAGATAGATGAATATCTATATTGGATTAAGCAATCCCACAGGGAATGATACAGGTTGTCAAAGAGACAATGAAAAAGACAATGATATAGTGACAGGGATAGTGATACTGGTACAGGTTGACAGAGACAATGATACAGGTACAATTTTACAGATACAGTGACAGTGACATGTTGATTTCTCTTATTCATATCATGGTGGTGGGACGGCTCAAGGAAATGGGTTTGTAAGCTCTGTCTAGTTGATGTTAGTAAATTGAGTGAATTGACAGAAGCATATCAAGAGTGAAAGGGCTCCCTTAAGAAGGTAAACATTGGTTTGGCAAGAGAACACCCCTGGTGCAAGAAGAAAATGAATTTAATAGAGAAGGAGGACTATGAAAACACCGAGGGAATGATTATGCACAAGGTTCCTTACCTTCCATATGGAAGGATGTGGCTCTCTTTATTCCAAAATACCTTACATGTGAGGGTTATTATCAGGTAATATTTTCTTACCATCTCAATCCATTGTCACATTTGAGGTACAATATTCACTTGAACATTCGTTATTTTCTATTGGGATCCATGCAACTCATGGTGCACTTGAGATAAAGTGTGAAGTAATCTCTAGCAACATTAACAAACCATGGTCTTGTTAAACTTTTGGTCCTTGATTCCCTAGAAAACAGTGAAATGTCTTGGAGGAAATTGTTGGGATTACCAAAAGGTCCAAAAGAAGAGTATAGTAGGAAGAAGTAGAAAATCAGTTTGGACCCTTCCAAATCTTGTTTGGGACGATTTGGGATGTTCTTTCGTTGCTTGGAAAGGTAGATCCTAGCTTCGAAGGTTGAATCCCCCTAGGTTTAACTTTAATCCCTTGCTTGTTTGATTTTCAAGTTTTGAGTCTGATTATTTTATGCAGTGATCTTATAATATTTAGAACATTAATTTGCACCCTTATATACCTCTTTTGTTTAGATTTGGGAACTTATTAGTCTATTTGGAAATTGGACTTTCCTTGAAAAATATAAATCCCCTTGGGCTAACTTGATCACTTGTTTTCATTTTCAATTTTTTTGAGCTAGAACTTCTTGATCAGTAATATTGTGACATTTATAGGACTGATTTGGATTCATCCAAATCATCTTTGGCTGAATTAGGGACCTTTTGGCATTGTTTGGAATCTTTAAGCCTTTTGTTTGGAATCCTTCTTTCCATAGCTTATATGTGTCTTTTTCAAGTGTAAGAAGATAGGAAACTAATTAGAGTTCTTGCATTTGGTGTTCATAGAAAGATATCTTTTGTCAATTTATGAGAGTTTTGTGTGCATGATTTTGAATTTTTGAATTCTTTCTATCATTTTGTAAAAGTTAAAATTGCATTTGCATAGGGTTTCATTTGGGAAGAAAAGCTCTCTCTCTCTCTCTCTCTCTCTCTCTCTCTCTCTCTCTCTTAAGTAGGAATTCATATAAAAGAAGACTTGCATCTCATGCTTGCATGGTTTTGATTTAGGTCCAAATTTCATCTGTCCACTTAACCGCATAAGATAAAATCAAGCGCTAGTTAAGTTAAAATATTTTATCAACTTGGTGTGATAGGCTATAGATATGTTCCAACATCATAAAATGTAGTATTTGTCATTATTTTTCCTACACTACATCTCGGGGACTATGCGGTTCTTCCACGTACGTAGAGTATGTTGGAAGGCCACTTTCGAACGGTTGTGCATCAAAAAACACTACTATGTATTTGATATCCCACATACCTCGTGTATATCAGGAGACCCCTATAGAATCTTGAAACCATCCGAGTAAACCATCTCGCCATCTTGTTGTCGTAATACACTTATAACAACACTCAGGGATATTACTACGCATGTACTATCAGGTAGTTGGGTTATATGGCCAAGGGTACTGTCCCAATCCTCCTTGGTTAGTGCTCTGAAAAATTGGGCCAAGTATAACTGTTGGATCCTATAGTATATCGCGAGTTGTGACAACTTGACACACCCATGAAGATCTAACTTTTACATCTATCCTAATCACAAGTTTTCCTATCACTTTTAGTTTGAGTAGATTTTTCTATGAGTTATATTTAGAAGTCCTTAGGGAGTTTAGATATGGAAACATATTCTGGGACTACCAGTTAAGAGACCCCTTTTCAAGGGGTGCATTTTGTTTTCCCTCCATTAGGAAATGTTGGTTCTCCCTTCATTGCTACTTTGAATCTCCCTAGATTGACTATAGGATTATATATCTGGTTGTTCAATATGGTGATCTCGGATGCACCTAATGTTTCAAATTTTAAATCTCAATCATGAGAGCATCAAACCCAAAGTTTCCATCTTCATCAGAGAATATTAAGAAGAAGAAGGATAAGAAAGATACCAAGCATAAGGTGACTACCTCTAATGATTCTATTTTTGTTCGAACACCTCGAAAACCCAAGTTCCTTTGGAGAATTTGGAAGGGTGATCACCTTCTTAAGGATTGTCCCGATCTTTCTAGAGTATTAGAAGAGTGGTCTAAAACACCCAGAAAACCTATATAGTCAGCCTCTAGACATGATACTATTGATCCCCCATCGACTAGTGGCTCTATGGTTAAGAGTCAGAAAGTTAAAGTTAAGAATCCTTGTTTTTTATGTATGGACATGCACCTTAATTAGATTTGTCCTCACATGGATGAAGCTTCGCAGTTATTGGAAGACATTACTGTATCCCATAAACAACTTCCAACAGGATATCGTAAGTTGTCTCTTGACCCCCCATTGGTTGATGAAGTAGTCGATCCAGCTCCATCCTTGGTTGATCCCATTCTTTCCTTAGAGAGTGAAGAACAAGTCATTCATTCTGATCTTCCTTTGAAGAGTGAATTTGAAGTGGTCAAGTCAATGCCATCTTTGTTCGATCCCACTATTTCATTGGAGAATGCTAATATTGAAGTAGTCACCATCACACAATATTTGTCTCATCTAACTCTTCCAGTTGAGAGTGAACAAAAAATCACTAATGTTTTTTTAGTCAGTTAAGAATGTTATAGGGAAAGGGAAATCATGTCAATTTCAACGGCACCCTCTCGAAGTACTGAGGTCATTTCCTTTGATTGGAAAATTCTAATAGAATATCATCTTCCTTCGAGTGTTCCTTTCCATCAATTTGTAGGAGTTGCCGATAAGGATATATTTAGCACTATAGTTGATGAAGGAGCTTTTGTTAGTATTTTATCCTCAACTGCTTGGAAAGATATAGGTTCTCCTTAGCTTGTGCCAACCATTGACCACATATTGGCTTTTAATAGAAGACCTACTAGACGTTTAGGGATACTTCCTTGGTTATCTATTTCCTTAGGAGGGAAAACTATCTGCATTGATGTTATGGTAATCCAAGGTCCCTTAGATTTTAATCTACTCCTTGGACATGATTATTTTATGCTATGAAATATGTAGTGTCCAAACTCTTTTGAGTGATGTATTTTTCTCATCATGGAAACAAAGTGACCATTGATCAAGTTTTCTTTGTTAAACCTAATCATCGCATGAGTGTCGATCATCAGACTTCCCTAAATTTTCAGTATGTTTTAGTGGTTTGTTTCCCTTAAGTATGGGGGGCATGTCTCCAGCCTCTGGACATCATGCTGGAATTATCCCCATAGCTTCGTATGTTGGGGGGAACACTACCAACCTATGGAAATCATGTTGGTTAGGAATTGGTTTCAAGCATAGTTTACCTTTGGTTTCAAGGTTGTGTAAAATTGAAACCAATCTCAAACATAGTTTACTTTCGATTTCAAGCTTGTGTAAAAATGAAACCGGTCACGAGCATAGTTCCCTTTCTATGGAAAGCTCGTTAAAAAATGAAACAGGTCACAATGAGAATATTTTATTTTTCGTTTCAAGCTTGTTGAAAAATAAGATGGCCTACTTCAAGCATGGTTCTTTTCTATTCAAACTTGTGTAAAAATGAAAAAGATTCCTCTCCCTTTGAGTCAAGTCCTCCATCATACTTAGGACTTGAACCTTCATTCCATCTGCATGTGTCATTTTATCCTCATTCTTCCTACCCCTCTGGTATACCTTTTTCTATTGGTATCCAAGATTTAGTTATGTGAAGAATAAGAGTAAGAAGATGAAATGAAGCTTGGGGGGAATGTCTCCAACCTCTAGACATCATATTTGAGTTAAGATGCTATCTTTTGTTGATAATGCTAGGGGGAAATTTCCAACTTCTCAACATAATGTTGGGGAAAAGCTTGTTAATGGGTATCACCCTAAGTACCAACCTCCGAAAATCATGTTGGGAAGGAACCCATCAATTGGCCTCATTCTAAGCATAATTTATCTTCAAATTCAAGCTCGCTAAAAAGTGAAACCATCGTCCAGAGCATAGTTCATTTTCTATTGCAAGCTCGTTAAAAAATGAAGCAGATACCTTGAGCATTAATTTAATCTATCTTCAAGCTCATTAAAAATAGTAAGATGACTTTGAGCTTACTTTTCACTTTTTCATGCTCTAGTTAAAAAAATGAAAAGTGGTTTGAGATTACTTTTTACTTTTTCATGCTTTGATTCAAACATGAAAAATATTGCGAGTGCTTTTGATACCATATTTGTGATCATTAAAATTAATTTAAAAGGGGTGTGTCTATCGAGTATAGGTTTATCTCTTTATCCTTCATCAGTAGACTATTTACGGAAAGCGATATGTTCCGAGCTAACTATTTACCTTTGCCATATTTGGTTATCAACCATGACAAAGTTGTCTTTCAAGTGATATTTTATCCCTTTTTCGACCTTGTGAGGCTAACTATACGAAAAAGGAACTCTCAAAACCTCCTTTTAAGCCCTTTTCAGACTCCTAAAACATGAAAATATTGTCAAGCGAATTTGTTTCCTTTCATAGTCGTAAAAGTATCAGAAATGACATCTATTCAGTTTTAGTTTACCCCTTTTTCGGGATGAGTAGGATTAATTATGAAAAATGAATACCTTAGTCAACCATTGGCTAAGATAGTACTCATAGGTAATATTTTACACTTTTTCAGGCTTAGGGGACTAATTTTATGAGAAAGGAATTTTTAGAGTCTTATTTTGACTGTTTCATACTCTCTAAATGTGAAACATCGTCGAGTTTGCCTTCCTTGGACTCGTAAAATTAAACATTGAAGAACCCATATGGGACCGAACACCTCCTCTCTCAGGTTTGTAAAACATGTGAGATTGGAATAATCCAAAATATGAGCTACACTGAGCATTTGTTATCCTCATAAATCTCGTTAAAAAATAAAGAGGTATTCATCCATAATTATGGGGATTAGGCAGAAATAAGCCAAGCCTATTTCTAAAAGAGATTTATGGCAGCTTGTGTCTCCCTTGAACATGGCACCTGTTTGCATCTCATCATACAGTTGGGTAATCTGCTTGTCTCTAAGTCATGCCAATTACATGAGTCATCCTACTCCTTTGGGTCATCTGAAGAATGCCTCAGTCATTGTTGCATTATGTTTTTATGTTTTTCGCATTCAATCAATGCTTGCAAGTCACTTGTTGTTGTACCGTCAAATGTTCAAGGGAAGTATTCACCCGAGTTATCCTATGAAATATTGTCATCCTTTCCATCCTTCTGTCAGTCCGTTCTCATTTTGATCCACTATCTTACGTCACTTTCCTATGTCGGTTTTGTACCGATAATGTGGGATTCATCATGGCCTTCCTTCGACAAGTTTTTTCCTGTCAACATCAACACATTATCTAGGAATTAAACTTAGAAACCAACCTTAGTACCTCGGTATCTGCATGTCTCAATGGAAGGTTCGTTTCTTTAGATAATAGGTTTTCATCATTGACCTCAGATCAAAATATTCCATGATTGTTCGAAATCATCTCATCTATTCACATCCATCAGACTGTACTATGGTACCTTGGGGATCATTGTCATAAATGGTGATTTCCCTTGAACTTGTTAATGGTTTACATCATTGACCGATAATCAAGTGGTTTCTACCATGTTTGACTTCAACACCTTGTAATAACATGGTTAGATTTGTATCAATTTGGGATCAGGTAGAATACCCTAGATGGTTTTGAACTCTATTAAGCACATCCAGGTTGTGATGGTGAATTTTTTAGTAGGTTCCCACATTGACATCATGTTGGTGACCTCATTAGTGTACTACCACATAGATCCAATTTTGTATTGGTTATGGTTGTTTTATTATCTTATCATGGATCTATGCTTGTATTCTGGTAGCCATGATTTGTCTTCAGTCATTGTTGGGTACAAATCCATAATGTATGTCAGTGGTCGTAGCCTGAGTCAATACTATCATGGATCTACAATGTATTGGTCAGAAGCCATGATTTGAGTCAGTTGTTCTGAGCATGGGTATTCCTGCCTTGGGGTTGTTAAACATATTGTTTATGTTTTCTTGCAGCTCTTCTCCAGATTTCTCGTTCAGATATTCTTGCATACTTACTATTGTTAAAGTGTTTTGGCCATCAAATTCCTTCTGACCTCACACTTTAGGGGGCACCTGTTATACCTCAAATTTCCACACCATGTGGCATTGAAGGTATTCATGTCATATCACCATGAGAAACATGATATTCTTGCCTCCTAGGGGTGTTAGGACCCTTTATCCTAATGTTGGTCTCCTCCCTAGTTACATGTGGAAGCAAATCCAATAACTTAGGGATTGAAAACCACTTGCCAAAACACACGTTTTTACCTCCTACTAATATTTCTGTGCCCTTATAGTTGATTTAGGAGTGAAAATTACAACATTTTCACTCTTTGCATTCTTATGGGGGAGCGAAAATTCCAAATTTTCGCTCTGTATACCACTTTGACGGAGCAAAAATATTCTTTTAGGCATGATCACTAGGTTTTTGGATCTAGAATTTCGTATAGATATTATTGGGGTCATTACCTTAAAATACCTATGGATCAAACCTCCTATTCCTTTCATGGTATGAATTTATATCTTAGACCCTAATCCCTCTAATCTAAATCCTAAACCTCCTCTTAGTGGTTGGCCTCCCAAATCCTACTTAAGGAAGGCCATCCATGGGATTTGGGGGATCTTGGAAGCACCAAACCTATGATCCTATGATTTGGGAACAGTCAAAAGGAGGCCATTATGATCCCATAAGTATTGCAAGGGTGATGTTGGAGTGCTTGGAAGGAGATGCTATCATCTTGGAGATCAAGGTATAACATTGCAATCAACTTCTTTAGCTTTTTGTTTAATAATAACTTGGCATATTCTCCCATGTCTTGTTTCTTGTTATATTATTGCATGACATGTTGTAGTTAGATCCATTATATTACATTTGCATGCTTGAAACGTTGTATTTCTATGTTTTTTTCATATCTACAAGTTTCGACATCAGGCTTGGAGCAAGGATTAAGAAAACCTACTGGTTGGACGTAAGTCTTACTTCTTCGCATCTTCTTCCATGTTTAATAGATTATGTATTGTGCTAGATCTAGGAGAATAGATCACCATTTTCTTTGTTTTCTATCATGGATTAAGTATTTAGTGGATTAGTTATGTCCAAAAGAGAGTTTAACTATCCGTAGGATGAATTCTCTAGTACAAACATGAATTAAAAACTTATTTCAGTTCAATGGTTGCACCACTATATTTTACTTCGGAATACCATTCTCATGGCATAAGCCAATCCATTTCAATTCATCTTGAAACGACATATGATTGGGGGGAGATATAATAAATGAATTGTGATTTTACAAGAATTTGACCTTGATTTTTTTTGGGCAAAATCCAAGAATTCTTTGGTATTTGTGGAGTTAATGTATGTTTTCCCTAAGCTTGATGAGGATATGGTTAATGATGATTCATTATTGGATGAGCGTATATTCCTCATATCATCTTTGGACCCCTGGTATGGAGACATGATTGTGTATCTCTAGACCCTAAATTTCCCTCCACATCTGTCGATGGATGAACAACGTCATATTCATCATTAGGCTAAGAACTACCTTATAATTCGTGACACTTTTTATCTTCAGGGGGTGGATTCCATTATGCATCATTGATTAAATCACGAAGAAGTTGAGGTTGTGCTAAATGAATTCCACAATGGGGAATTTGGTGGTCACGTATCCGCGCTTGCTACAACATAGAAGATTTTGCAAGTTGGTTACTATTGGTCGTATATCTTTAAGGATTGTGTTAACGAGGTTAAGAGATGTCACCCTTGCTTGGTGTTTTATTGCAATATGGGCTTTTGTGCTCACGCCTTACCCCTTTACATCTAGTCATCAGTCATCATTGTCGGTCCCTTCACTAAGTGGGGGGTGGATTTCATGGACTGCAACCCATCTTCGGCTAGTGGGAATCACCATATCAGTGTGGCCATATATTACTTTACTAAGTGGGAAGAGGCCATGCCAATCGTTAAATCCGATGGTGTGACTACATCCCACTTCGTGTTCAATCAGATTATCACTTGGTTTGGGATCCCAAAGGAGATTTTCACTGACCATGGAAGTCCGTTCCCAAAAAAATGATGGTGGAATTAGCATTAAATCTAGGGTTTAAACACGATCATTCATAGTCTTACTATCCCAAGGTGAATGGCCAAGTATAGGTGTTCAATAAATCTCTTAAGGCCATTTTACAAAAAACCATCATACAAAGCAAGTCTAACTCACATATTATGTTATATATTGGTTTTTGGGCCTAGCGAACAGCAGTTAAGACTTCCACCAGTTTTTCACCATTCCAATTATTTCTTGGTGTGGAGTCCATTCCTTTGGTTGAATGCGAGATCCCTTCATTGAAGCTATCCATCGAGTTCCTTCCTGACACTATGGACATAGAACAATGTTTAATCCACCTTGAGCAACTTGATGAGAAGAATCGATATGCCACCATGGACATAGAATCTAATAAACGTCATGTTGATGCTTAATATGATAGGTCTGTCCATCCCCAGAAGTACGTTGAGGGTGACTTGGTCCTCTTCTATGACCAAGCTAAGGAACCGCTGGGGGTAAGAAAGTTAAATCCAATGTGGCATGGTCCTTTTACCATGAGGCATGTCCTAGAGAAAGGGGATTATGATTTGGAATACTATGAAGGGAATGTGTTGAAGGATCTTAGAAATGGGCTCTACCTTAAGCGGTACTATGCTTGAGTCGCCAGCTTAGGCTGGTACCTTGTACACTATTGTATAGTTTTGTACATAGTTTAGTTTTTCTTTTGGTATCTTAGGTTTGGTTATACACTTCCTCTTGGTGAGCAGGTGTCAACAAAGTATTCGACGTTCTTAGGATTTGCAGAAGGTGCTAGTCATCATTTGCAGAAATTATATACTACTACTTGGGCAATTTATTAACCCAAGGGTCAACTTGTGTCTTCAAGAGGTGCATCTATTGGTCCATGATCGAATAATGTGGTTGAGTACAGTTTCATTATCCATTTATTACGTAATGCCATTTATCATGGTATTCAGTATTTATAGGTGCACCTGGATTCACAGTTGGTTGTTTCACAATTGAATGGTTGGTATCGTGTTAGAGATCCTACACTACTAAGAAGATTCTCACGGGTAATATTGTAGGAACAATATTTTAATTTTATCACATCCATTTATATACCTAGATGTTCTAATCAAGTCGTCGATGCATATGCAAAGTATGTTTTAGATTGGGATTTTTCTGATAACTAAGAAAAGCAAGAAACCTACATTCGTTCACACATTTATACATAAATAATAGTAGAGAAAGGAACCATAAGTTTTTCATTATCATAAATAAGTCAAAAAATGTGGTGTCATAGTACAAAAATTGGTCTTATAGACCTCAAAATATACACAACCAATACATAGCATAGCCACGACATCTAAGCCTTAGGTGCATGGTTTGTGTCATGATAGCTATTGGGCATAGCCCAAGTGGAAGAAGTTTTGATGGCGAAAGTACAAGTTAGGCAAGGCCTAACATCGACTAGTTTTGGGAGAAGAAACTTCACAATTCCCGGGAGTAGGGTATGGAATGAAGCGAAGTGGAAGAACAAGATCCATCCCCTTAGTAAAGGTGAAGTACTAAGGACCATCGAGGTAGTTGGAGCAGTTATGAATGAAGTGGCGGACTTTCAACTACAGAAGTGAAGAGTAAAGAAGCAGAATGGTGCAAAGGACGCACCACTATAGTGTCATAGCCGCATGGTCAGAACTGTGACTATTAGAGAATTTTTAGAGCCAGAGGAAGTGACACAAAAGGGAAGCAGAGCTGCAACGAAGTAAATATAAAGCATGGTCAACAGGATAACCATACCATTCTGAGTTTAAGGGTACTATGGGGGTTGGCCCATTTTTATTGTAAATATGTGACCTTCGAACACAATATGAATAAAGGGAAATTTTGTATAAGGAAGGTTGACATCTTGTTAGAATCTAGTTGGTCGTTATATTTTGTAAGAATATATTGTTATATCTATGCTAAGAGAGATCTAAGAGATGAAAAATACTTTGCAGTTGTGTGCGCGGAGATCTATTATAGAGAAGAGTTTGCAGTTGTGTGCACATAGATCTATTGTAGAGAAGGGTCTGCACCTGAGTGTGCATACTGGAACTGTTAACCCCTTCCAAGAAATATAAGAACAGTTCCCGTGGATGTAGCTCCCATCTGGGGGGTGTACCACGTAAATACCTGTGTTATGTGTTTGAATCTTTGTTATATTATATGTTCATGAATGTTTATTCGTATATATGTGTTTTCATATGAATGTGAATGAGAATAATATGATAAGTAGCGGAACATGCATGTATGAACATTGCGAAGTCATATTATATATGATAATTGTGTAACTATAAGAGTAAAGTAACAACGATCGAGCGAAGTCTGTAGGTTGTTAATAAATATGAAGTGCGCAAATACATGTGGGTAATAATATGTTAAGTAGATGTTGAGTAAGTTGCGCATATTGAGATCGCATAACATAACCGCGCATCACCAGGTTGCAGAAACCTGATTTTGTAACCACTCATATTCGCTTCGGGTGAGACTTCAGCCTGCTCGCAGGTTGGTTCCGAAAGGGCTAGTGAAGGGGATTTTGGTGGGTCTAAAATAAGGAAATTACACAGAACCCAGTTCATCCCCATGGAAAGAGGAGGAATATCAATAATAGGATATTATGGCATTGGCTAAATGTCAAAAAATCTGCACCCGTCGATGGGGTACTCCTTCTACGTGTCTTTGCGTATCCTCAGGGAGGTCCTCTATCTAAACCATCGGTACTCTATGAGTCAATTGGGATAGGCTTCCCTATGTTTTATGTAGTGTACACTCGGCATCCCCACCAGCTAATCCCTCTCCTCGACCTTTGCATCAGTGCCATGGGTATCCATCTGGTCATTGTGGACCTATCTCTGAGAGAAATATTTTAATGTTAATACTTGATACCACACTAAAACATTTTTTCCTTTAATTAAAGTCAAAAAATCCAAAAAAATAAATAATGAAAAAACCAAAATAGTGCTTACCAATCTCCCCGAACGTGGACCCTGGTGGTAATGGTTGTTGATGTATATGTAACTTCGGAATGTATTTCACATATATGTATATTGTATTCCTATAGAGATGTTATTATTCCTCTATACGGAAGTGGTTGTATTCCTATGGAGATGTTATTATTCCTCTATACGGAAGTGTCATCATTTATATTGTAAGTATCGTAACTTATACCTGATGGGTTATTAGACCACCTTGTTGGGGTCTGCCCTGTATAAGTCATGTGGATCAAAGGGTTATTAGACCACCCTAGTGGGGGTCGGCCCAGTCAGCATTATGTTAAGTGGTTAAGTTGAGGCCGACCTAGTTGAGTAAAGGTCAAGTCAAGTTAGTGTATAAATAGAGAGTGTGTCTCTCTCATTTTACACATTCTATTCTCTCACTCACACTTTGGAGAGTGGCACACTTGTGGAAGAGGAGGCTCTGCTGCTAGGAGAAGACTATCTCTTGTATTCTGGTTGTATCATTGCTCTATCTATCTCTGAGGAAGTTATTGGGGTTTTTCACCTTTATGGTTTTCCCCAAGTAAACTCTGTGTCTCTTGTGTGCTTGCATTATTGTGTCCATGATGGATATGCTGTAGATTTGCTGTACATGTTGTTCTCTCAGTTAAGATCCTAGATCATATTGAAGTAAATTCTGAAAATTTAACATGGTATCAGAGCTAGCCTGAAAGAAGGCATGATATGGCATGTATGACACTTGTTGCACTTACGATGCTAGGGCTTGATATAGCAAAAACCAGTCATCGTAGCACTTTCGCTATAAATCCATTTTGGTGAAGTTTTCCGATCTGAAACTTTTACAGTTCGAAGATCCGATCCCCAGGTACCTTGTGTCCAAAGGAAAACTTCTAATTCGTTTTACTTTGTGATTTATGATCTGTACAATATAGGGTTTCTGCCTCTTCCAGATCTGAGTCAAAATCAGGTGACCTTGGGAAAAAGGTCATAACTTGGGATAGGAAGCTCCAAATGAAAGTTCGTAAAAATTAACAGGTAGTACACAGAATGTAATATCTCAAGAAAAATATTTAGAGGCCGAAGTTAAACCAATGACACGTGGCACACCGTACAACTTTGCTCTCCTGTATTATCCCATAAACAGGTCACGTTGCGACACTTGGCATTACTCTCTCTCAGAGAATCCAATTGAGGCCATACTTGTTGGGATGGAAAGATAACAGGTCAGGATATCTCAGGAAAATGTTTCAGACCCTGTGGATCGAAAAGTTCATAGTTACACCAGAAACAATAAGGTACATATTTCTGTCAAAACAGAATTATTTTTTAGCACCTTCATTCATGGCTTCCGAAATTTAGGGCTTCAGAGAAAGTTGGAATTTCTCTAATCAGATACCACGGCTGGATGCTACTCATCAAAATTGAAATTTAGAGACCAAGATCAGATTTTTTGGTTGGGAAGAAGGCCGGGCTTGATCAAACCCCAGTTCGGGACTTTGATCGGAAAGATGGAAAATTAGGGCTTTTGCAAAACTTGGAATTTTGGAAATCTGTGACCACAGCTGGAAGCTCCTCAGAAAAATCAAAGCTTAGAGATTTGAATCAAATCTTTTGGTTGGGTGAAGCTCCAGGAAACCCAAACCCTAATTCAGGGTCCTCCCTAGTGAATCCAGAAATCTAAAAGGCAATTTCGAGGGGTGAAACTTTGCAGTTTTCAAATTCTGAATATACCAGCTTGATCAGCTCATCAAGGCGCATATTTCTATCCTTTCGGAAGTTTGAATTTTTGGGGTTTCTTTGACAAACCCTATTACAGCTCTAGATCCAGTTCCTACAAATCAAGTGGATTGGTTTAATCCTAGAAGAGGATGGATTGGTCACCTGCATAAGTGAAGAAGTTCATGTTTCAGAGGGAGATGAGGCTAAGGCCTTCCATAAGAAGATTACAAGCAATCTTGACAGCTATGGTTACAGGTATGTTTTGAATTCTGTTCATGGTTAAGTTTATGATATGCTTGTCTTCATATCATTACAGTACAATCTTGATTAATTACTAGACTTGTCGTATTACCTTAATAGAAGATATTCATTGATTAAGGTTTTGACACTTATGATTGTACTAATGCATTGTGATGTTGTATGAGGTTTATGTTGTTTGCTAACACAAAAGGTACACCAAGAAATTCAAATCATGTTCTACTTCAAGAACATATGCTCATGGTGACATGAAGACAAAGATTCATCCATTGTCATGGATCACAAAGAAGATCTACTTTCGAGGTATGTATAACTTGGTTCTACAATGGTTAACTTATGAGACATGCAGGTTACTAGCACAAGTCACTGAAGAGAGCAGAAGACATTATGCGGGTATGTTAGACATAACTAGCTAGCATGCTAATCCAGGTATGTTTTTCCTATATCAAGCTAGAATCCTACCTTGTGTTAGGATCTTATATTGTTGTGTTGTTGATAATGATTATTCATGAAGTCATAGGTTTGAATAATCATGGTTGTATGCATATTATGTTTCTTACCATAATTGATGATATGACTAACCAGAAGAATCATGAAGGTATAGGTTTGAATAATCACGGGTTTTATGCATATTATATCTCTTATCTTGATTGATGATTCAACTAACCAGAAGAGTCCTATGATCAAATAAGAATGTGTATGAGTAAAAGAAGACTTCCCTGAAACCTTGAATACTAATGTTTATTATCTG
This sequence comes from Larix kaempferi, assembly GCA_027924585.1. NCBI lineage: Eukaryota > Viridiplantae > Streptophyta > Pinopsida > Pinales > Pinaceae > Larix > Larix kaempferi. The sequence goes on from BSBM01000756.1 coordinate 11,397,230, forward strand.
TGAATGATCATGAATATACATGTTTAAGATTATTGTGTTTTGATAGTATTAAGATTATACTAATAAATGTGTGATTATGTATGAGACCTCAAGGATAACACAATGATGATACTAATAAGCATGCATAGTGATTAAGGATGGATGTAAGTTCAAGGATAGGTAATCCAGGAAGCAAAGATCAAGAGGGAGCACACTCCAGTTGTTCCTGCAAGAAAGCAAAGGAGCACACTTCAGTAGTTTCTGCAAGGATGCAGGTATTCAGAGGGAGTTGACCACTTCTCACAATCCACATAAGAATGGAGTTGCAGAAAAGAAGCAAAGACTGAGAGGGAGTCAACCCAACAAACAAACAAAGATAAGTATTTGAATTGTCATTACTTGCATATTTTATTGTTTAAATAATATTGTTCAATAATGTATATACTGATGTTCCTAGAATTAGGTTGTGTATTATGCATATTAGAATAGTTGCATTGATGAACAGTATACTACTAATATGCATGGGTAAGTTGCCTATGGCACTGTACAACATTCCATTTCTACTTATCTAGAATGAAACCTCTTTGCTGATATGTTGGGAGTTGTGCACACTCTTAACAATGTTCTGGTAGAGATTGGAAGGCATCTAGAAAGTTACGGGATATGGATAAATGTTGTATTGAAGCATTGGCTAAGATAATTGCATGATTGTATGACATATTTATTTATGTGTAAGAATTTGTTCTGAAAACTATGCGATGTTTTCTAATCATGCAATTTAACTTGTTGTGTAGGAAAGATCGTATGCCATCACCTGCAAAAGAAGAACTACAACATTTGTTCAACAACAAAATTATCTATTGAAGATATTGAAGTTCCCAGGATATGGGAAGAATGCCATGATCTGTCGATCATGAAGAATGATGTTTGGGATGTAGTCCCAAGACCTGAAGGGAAGTTTGTTATGACTTCCATATGGATCTATCAAGATCAAGCATGCTGCAGATGGTAGCATAGAGAAATATAAAAGTGATGAAATAGAAGATACACCAGATGGATTTCAAGACAGCTATCTTGAATGGTGTAGTTGAAGAAGAAGTGTATGTGGAGCAGCCACTTGGTTTTGATGCACATGACAGGGAGTCATATATGTGCAGAACTTGGGTATGATGCACCACTTTCTAGGTATGGAGGTGTGGCAAAGTGCAGATGGAATCTTCCTTGGACAAGGGAAGTATGCAGTAGAGATCCTGAAGAGGTTCAGGATGATGGACTACGAGGCTATGGCATCGAAACTGAAGCTTCTATGTGATGCTTCATCTGAACTGGTTGATGTCACTATGAATTTTCAGATGATTGAGTCCTTGATGTACCTGACGAACATGAGACCAGATATTTGCTTTGTGGTGAACACATTGAGCCAGTTCCTGACAGATCTGAGGAGTGTTCACCTGGTTGCTGTAAAGCATATTCTGAGGTACCTGAAGGGTACAGTTGATTATGGGCTCAAATATGATGCGAATCAAAATTTTAACCTGTAGGGTTATGTTGATTCAGATTGGGCAGGGAGTGCTGCAAATAGGAAGAGCACTTCTAGGTGTTTCCTTAGTATGGGATCAGGTGTCATCTCTTGGTTTAGCAGGAAGCAGTCCTGCGTAGCACTGAGTTCAACCAAAGAAGTGTATGTTGCAACAGATGAGCAGGTTGTAGATGTATTGACCAAGCCATTGGCCAGAGTGCAGTTTGAGTACTTCAAAGATAGGCTTGGTGCACTTCAAATCGAGGTTCATTCCAAAGGGAAGTGATGAGTCCGGAAGATGCAGATGCACGTGAGCTTTTCTGACATGGTTGATGTGTTCTCCCATGGTCGTGATGTAATTGTTGAGCCATTCTCACATGGTGGTAGATGTGTTCTCCCATGGTGTAGATGTAATGGCTGGAGCCATTCTCACATGGTGAAAAAGTAAGGGCTGGAGCCTTCCCCGAATGGTGGTAGATGTGTTCTCCCATGTCGGTGGTGTAAGTACTGGATGATGTGCATTTGGGCTGTGCTTCATGGACGGTGAGATGATCTAAAGAAGACGATTCTATGATGATCAGGAGGATCATGGATGATGAGCATCAGGATGATGCTCCAGTTACTACTCTATATGTATATGTACGCATCATGTTGGATGCTGGATATGATCAGTTGGATCATTTATATGTATATGTACGCACCATGTTTGATGCTGGATATGATCAGTTGGATCATTTGTATGTATTTTGTATATGCATCATGTTGGATGCTTGGACCATGTATCTGAATATGTATCAGGTGGATACATTGTATGATCAGGTAGATCATGTATGTTGATATGTATCAGGTATGATCAGGTGGATCATGTATTTGTATTTGTATCAGGTGGATACACTGTATGATCAGGTGGATCATGTATTTGTATTTGTATAAGGTGGATACACTGTATGATCAGGTGGATCATGTATGATGATATGTATCAGGTAGATACTTGGTGTGCATCAGGTGGATGCATTGTATGATCAGGTTGATCATGATGATGAGCTTCAGGATGTTGCTCCAGATGATATGTACCAGGATGGTACAAGTGATGATGATCAGTATGATCATGGGCATCAGGATGATGCCTCATGCGATGATGATCCATTGGATCATGAGTATCAGGTTGATACTTGGATGTCAGAGATGATATGTGGCAGGTTGTGCAAATAGCATGTAATCAGTCCTGGGAGATCTTTCCGGTCGTGCTGCGGCACATAAATGTTCCTAGGGTACTCTTTCCGGTATTGCTATGTAGTATGTAATCAGTCCTCATATATCCGATAGGTTGAGCTGTGTGCTCGTAATCAGTCTTGGGATGAGGTATTACTACGGAGACATGTAATCAGTCCTGGAGATCCGAGAGGTTGAGCTGTGTGCTCGTAATTAGTCCTGGGATGCTCTTTAGAGATCTTTGCGGTCGTGCTACGGCACATAAATGTTCCTGGGATTCTCTTTAAAGGTTTTGTCTATCCACATGTAATCATTCCTGGAGATCCGAGAGTTTGAGCTGTGTGCTCGTAATAAGTCCTAGGATGCTCTTTAGAGATCTTGTCGGTCGTGCTGCAGCACATAAATGTTCCTAGGATGCTCTTTAAAAGTATTGTGGAGGAGATGCATGTAATCAATCCTGGGAGATCTTGTCGGTCGTGCTTAGGCACATAAATGTTCCTGGGATACTCTTTTCGGTATTGCATCCACACATAAAATTAGTCCTGAGAGGCCACCTCTATCAGACCGTTTGCACAGATGATGAAGACCTGCAGGTGGTGGGCCTACATCTAGTATGAAAAAGGATTGGCTCTGTAGAACTTCCTATGACGAGTAGATTCAGAGATTGATTGAGATAGCAGCAGTAGTGACGATGATGATGACTCGATGATGATTATCCAGTGACGATGATCCAGAGAAGAAGACTTGTGCTAGAAGACCTGTGTCGAGAAATACCTTCCTAGTTAAGAGGGAGTGTTGATGTATATGCAACTTCAGAATGTATTTCACATATATGTATATTGTATTCCTATAGAGATGTTATTATTCCTCTATACAGAAGTGGTTGTATTCCTATGGAGATGTTATTATTCCTCTATACGGAAGTGTCGTCATTTATATTGTAAGTGCCGTAACTTATACATGATGGGTTATTAGACCACCTTGTTGGGGTCAGCCCTGTATAAGTCACGTGGGTCAAAGGGTTATTAGACCACCCTATTGGGGGTCAGCCATGTGGGTCAAAGGGTTATTAGACCACCCTAGTGGGGGTCGGCCCAATCAACATTATGTTAAGTGGTTAAGTTGAGGCCGACCTAGTTGAGTAAAGGTCAAGTCAAGTTAGTGTATAAATAGAGAGTGTGTCTCTCTCATTTTACACATTCTATTCTCTCACTCACACTTTGGAGAGTGGCGCACTTGTGGAGGAGGAGCCTCTGCTACTAGGAAAAGACTATCTCTTGTATTCTGGTTGTATCATTCCTCTATCTATCTCTGAGGAAGTTATTGGGGTTTTTCACCTTTATGGTTTTCGCCAAGTAAACTCTGTGTCTCTTGTGTGCTTGCATTATTGTGTCCATGATTGATATGCTGTAGATTTGTTGTACATGTTGTTCTCTCAGTTAAGATCCTAGATCAGATTGACGTAAATTCTGAAAATTTAACATTGGCAAGTTTCTGTCTCCATGAAACTTGATCCCCTCATAGTGATAGTCATGTATGGTGATCACCTATCATCGCCACCAGTGGAAAAAATCAGCATTTTATGGAGAGGGAATTCTGCCACCTCCCAACTGCATCATGATATCAGGGCAACCAGCCTAGGATGGATCTCGTATACTATGAGGAGGGACCTCCACTCTCAGGCTAAGGTCTATAGCCCCCTCTAAGAAGAAACTGCATAGTCCATGCTCGTAAACCCAAAGTTTTTGGCCTTTCCAATATTGCATTCAGTTATTTGGCGCTTCATAGTTTCAAATAGTGATTTACACCAGTCATAAAAAGTAGGTCTTGGACACTCTACCGCATAGAACATAATGGGTCTTTAAGCCTGGTGGAGTGTAGCCGAACCCGATATCCTACCGAGCACTAATATGATAATATTCAAGCTTAGGTTCCTGATGGTTGTGATAAGGACTTGACTTCCCACCTTTTGTTTGTCGGGAAGGAAATAAGTAGCAATGGAATCCTCTATAGTCATTCCCCATCCTATGCCACGAGCCCTACGATTGACTATCTCGTCTTGGCAGGACAATCCAATAATGAATTCTATGTATTCAACCTCAATATTTAGAGGTTTCCCATCCAAGATGAAGGACTCAGTGTCTAGATCCCAATAGTCTATAAGAATTTGAAGCAATCCTGGTTGTGCCCTTAGGTTTCGAATGTTCCAAAATTGTAAAGCCCACATATTTAGAGAGCTTGTTGGGTATCCAAATAACCTTTCACTTGATGATCAATGGCATCATTCTCCCTCTCCCTCCATTCTATCACCATCCTGCAAAAAGAAGGGAGAAATTTGAGTCAGTATTCTTAGAAAACAATCCTCACAGAATTGTACATGAGCAATAGTTATCATAGTCACACATATACACGGGAAGGATTTTCTTTTCCCATGTGGAACTACACTAGTACGTCGCCCAATGATATACTACCCGCATACACCAAATTTCACAAGTTTCAGGCTTAAAAACCTAAAATTTTACCAATGAAATTGAAGAGCATGGTGAGGATACTTACTTGGTCTAGACGGCTTGTGATTTTGTCTCCCGTAGCTACTGGAATCACCAATTGAAGGAAGAGGGGAAAATAGCTTTTAATGCACTATTGTGGTAAAAAAATGAAATGGTATGGTAAAAGTCTCTACTTTTACTATTTGGAGAAAACATTTACTGACTTTATATAGTTTTGACACTTTCTTTTAATACTTTATGGTCCTAATTGACTAATTCTATGGTGTAAGGTACTTTTTGAAGCAGTTTCTTCGAATAGTTATCAATTTGATCTTTTTTTAACATGATATGCGCCTTCAATGGGTATATATTGTCCCCATCATATAGGTTAGGATTCCACTTTACATGCATTGTTTCATTGACCTATGGCCATGATTTATAAACCATAGGTGTGATCCCGCTTTTTATCGACGCAGAACCTTCCAGTTGCTTCTAGAAGTGTTGGTATTTAAGTGATAGGACTTTCCTGACCATAGGTACCTTAGTTAAAACTCATTTTTCATTTGGTTCTCATGCTATAATTCCTCCTTAGTTCTGTAGTCCCTTGTACTCCTGCCATGACTTTGCATCAAAACCTCATGTTTCTTCTTATCTTATACTCTGACTATCACCTGTAGGGACTCCAGATTATGTCAAGATGTAATTACATATCATTGACCTACTTTCCTATTTGAGCCTAGTGTCGGCTCCCGCTTCATAGTCATAAGACAAATTTCCCAAGTACTTCTCATTCTTAGCCAGATAAACCCTATCATTTATCCTTTTCAGCTTGATCTAACTTTACCTTCAGAGGGAACACCCCCCAGAGTGCCTTGATCTTGTATGTGTTCCCTTGCATCAAGAAAAGGTATGTTCCATTGCATGGAAATAGTTTTCTTTCCCGCAACACTTGTTCCCCCGTACTTGTATTATAAGCAGTCTTTTATTCTTTTTTCGGGATTTCATAATATGAAAAATACCAAAAAAATAAAAAAAACATAAAAATACGGAGGGGAAAATGTCATCATCTTCTATTAGAAGCAGTCGCGTCACCTTTGAATAGAGCACAAATCCCTGAGTCGATTCATAAATGGTTTGGGTTTAGAATGGCCTTAGGAAACTGAACTCATTAATCATATATTACTCCTCCGAATGGTTAAGCTTCAAGTCCCTATGGAGATCCTATCGATTCCTCCTGCATCACATAATTGTGTCAATATTCAGTCTTAGTTCTATGCTGCCTGACTCTTCATCTACCTCATGCTCTTGTTCAAATGAAGTCTATAAAGATGAGTCAAACACTCCTTAGATATCTTGAATTTGCATGTCGTCCATCACTGTATAAGTACATTCTAATCAAATGACACTTTTTCTCCTACCTAGCACCATGAGCCTACTTTCATTATTGGTAGGTGACCTTGAACTCAGTAGATGACACTTCATCATTGGTCCCTGACTAAGTGGTTTCCCTTATGTTCGATGGAAAGAAATCTATTCACAAATCAGGATTCATTCTAAGTATTGGATTCCATTAGACCTCATTGGTGATTTCCACGCTTTTGTCAGTAGTCTCCATCATTGGCTACTATTCATAGGGTCTCTTTCATGCACAACTTGCATTCGGTACACACAAGCGACACACTTGGTTCTTGGTCCGTGTTCAACCTGTTCGACATATTTATTCCATATCTTTTAGCCTAGCTGCATACCTCATGTTCGTTGATGGGGGATGCCTTAATGTCCTCCTTCCAGCAGATCTCATTCCATTTGCTGAACTTTAGTTGTCATTGATGTCAACTAATGTCAAATAGAATGTCAATTAAGTCATTTGGAGTCATTGATTTCAACTGATGTCAAAGTGGATACAACATTCCTAAGCCAACTTAAAGAATATATGGAAGTCACTTTGAAGAAGTATATGCACAATATAGTGAAGGAGATGGATGCTAGTGTGAAGAAGTATATCTAGAAGTTGCATCCAGTCTTAAGATGTGTGTCTAAGGATACATCATGCATGATCAGTATGAAGAACATAAGGAAGGAACATCATGCATATCCAGTTCAAAGATGCACATAAGCAATGTATCCTACCATGTGGTACCAGCAAAAAAGTCAATTCCACCAAGTCATACTCACTCAAGGTAGTTGTTAGCCCAGAGACTTTCTAAGGCTGTTTTAGAACCGTTCCTGGGAATCAATAAGTTCTACTCTTTGTTTGTTTATACTTAATCAAAATTACAATTATTTGAATATCGTGCTGATAACTAATCTTGGATTAATGTGGGAAATAATTCAATATTCCAATGAAAAATTGAATGAATTTTTTGTTGATGTAATGACACAAGAAAATGTACTTAATAAAAGTAAATGTTTATCTTATATGTGCAGAAAAACGTACTGAGCCGAAAAAGAATTCAGTATTTTGAACAAGATGATCACAGAGCTAAAATACAAATATTATGAGGATAATATAACTAGATCATATACCATGAATATTTCACGCCATAAACATCTAGAAACAGTAATTTAAGCCGATAGCACTCATATTTGGATCAAGACTAACCTTGCAAATCATAGAAAATATATGAAAGGGATGAAATCACAAGAGAAGAGATTACTAACTGAATATATCAAAGCTTTGAATCGACAAAACACCAAGATGGAGCTTGAAGTTTTTTCTTTATATCTTGATCAGACTTTAATTATATGAAGTTACACTTCTTACAAAAAGAGTCAACCTCTGGAAATTTGGCCTTTTCTTCTATATATAGCTTTTGCAGGCCTTACAACATGGTTTTTTATAGCCCAACGGATTATAGTTTTTGTCTGTATTTTCTAACAAAATTAGTTACAAAAAATAGTCGCTTGGACTAATGATGACTTATCTGATGTTGTGACTGGGGTCCACCCTGCTGAGGTGGAGGAATGTCCTGCTACGTGGAAGATTCTCCTGCTACTGGCTGTGATGATGAATCTTCGACCGTCGCTTGCAACTTTGTAGACTATTCTAATTGTTGGATTTGGAGAAATATCGTGATGCTTTTCCAATCCTTTCCCATAGGATACTAGAAAACTCTGAGGTCTCTAAGGGATGAATCTAGGTCGGTATACCGCTCAAAAGAGGCCTTTTCTATACTTCTAAAAATAGTTTGAAGGCGACTGAGCATCTCAAAATTGGTATGCAACCTGTCCATGATCATTATTCCATTGATATCTTGCAGAGTATCCGCCATGTGAATTTTGGAGTTCCTCTCATCTATCTTCATGGAATTATAGTTTTCTTTTGGATAGAGGTCTCCATGTCCATCCCAAAAAGATGGGAGGCCAAGGGGAAAGACTGATTTGAATAGCTCTTTGAATGAGTGCACTGTGAAAATCTTCACAACAGATCTAAGAGCTGATGTATACCTCACAAGAAAGATTAAGATTAAGCAGGAAAATAGAAGAAGAGTGGTCATGCAGTGTAAAGGAGCAACATAATTATGATACAATAGAACTCAGATAGAATCAGAATAACATCACACACTCTAATTCATTAATCACAATATGGACAAATAAATAATACAATGGTGAGGATTCGAATGCGAAGGTGGCAATTCAAATTAGCCTTCATGGAGTGATCATCAGATCAATGGAGTGTCATCAAAGCACAACTAGAAGTCCTGATCATCATCAATGGAGTCATCAATGCACAAGTAACTGTCAACCAGATGTCAAACTGAGTGTGGTAGGTGTAACTAGCACATGGAAGCACTAACTGAATGAAGGAGGCTCAATGGAGGGCACATTAGGAGCTAACCAGAATCAGAATAGGCAGTCTAGTCTCACTGGAGGTCCATCGGAGTGATACAGTCAGTTGAGAGTCAATCTAGCCTTAAATAAAGGAAAGATCTAAAGATAACTCAACTAATTGAAGTGCAACTAAGTGGTAGATGAGAGAGGGCTCCTGGGATGCATGCAATTGCATGCAGGGCACACTAAGCACTAGGAGGGCTAAAACTGATCAGAAAGAAGCTCCCGGGGCTAGCTAACTGAGGGTTAGGTGCTGGGACTAGTGACTGGGATGCATGCATGCAAAATCATGACTGCATGCAAAATGCATGCATGACTGAAAATGCAAAAATGGAGAATGTTGTTAGGACTAGGATGGAGTATAGGAATATCCCAACACCCCCCCTTAATCTATCCTGGGCCCTGGTAACTGAGACCAAAGGTCACCCAATACAATGGATAATAATAACAGTCAATAAACTGAGAAAATGGGGAAAACCTCATGGGAAAAATACCCCCCCTCAAAATAGACTATAAGGCATACCAAAAAATAAATGCTCCAAACTCAAGCAGGTGTGATGCTTGGTCATGTGTCTAGAGGTAGATCTTCTTCTTGGGAAGAAGTGGATCATGCTCAAAAAGCATGTGCTTGTACTTGCTCTTCAGATCGAATATAATGAGAACAAATCCAAAATTATGAGGATGATCCTGGAACCTATGATTCGAATCAACTGAGGTAGGATCAATCCATGAATGTGTAGATAGTCTTTTGTTTTCTCCTTCGAACCATCATAGGTGATATTATGCCCAAAAGAACCATCACATGATAGTGAATGATTTGAATCCAAATCAGATCCAAGACTTGAAGGATGGTTTCTTGAGATCTCCTTTGAACCATTAAAGGTGAGATTAAAACCATGATATGCATGAGAAATTATCCCAAGTAGTGATTTCTTGGATTTTAAATTAGCTCCAAGACTTAATGAATGGTTTCTTGAGACCTCCTTTGAACCAATAGAGGTGAGATAAAAACCATAAAATGCATGAGAAATTATCCCAAGCGAATGGCAATGCCCTACATCTTCAATAAACTTCTGAGAGCATGTACAAATGATCATATAGTAGTACATAAGAGGTGAGAGATCAAGGAGAGTGAATGCATTACCTCCAATTACTGATTTGACCTCCAAAACATTCAATAGATCATGATGCAAACCAATAGACTCTTGTGCAAGAGAGGATTTAAGAACCTCTGCAGTTTCTAGAGTGTGAGCTGGCACAAAATTCGAAATAGAAGAAATTTGGAGCATGAGTGTAGAATCTGCAAGTTCTTCTTCTTTGTGGACAACTTCAATATGAGATATGTTTGATACTGATCCATGATCAGAGAGACCATCAAGGAGGGTGAATGCAATAGTGGGCTTGCTCTCGAAATGGTTTGGACCAATCCCTTCATTATTTTTTCCAAATATTTCACCTAGATGGGCCCATAGCTCTTTTGGAGATTCAACAGAAAAGAAGTGGTGTACCATGCATCGATACATAGCAAACATCATGGCTGCAGAGGCTCTGTCACCTTCATTTAACCAGTCATTCTCTTCTTCAGAGGATTCGAACTCTCTTTCAAAACAATAATTTAAGATACCATGTCTCTTCAAATGTGCTATTATCTGTGGTTTCCATTCATCATAGTTGAATGGAGAAAGAGGAGTAATTCCTTCCAAACTCATGGAAGTTGTTTCAGAAGACCTGCAAAAAACAATAGAAAATGTCTGCAACTGCTACTGCTGCAAAAGTGCAGAAACTGCTGCAACTGTTGTACTCGAAATATTCATAATAACCTGCAAAAAACTCTCAGGAATGGAGATAGACAATACTCTTAACATGCTCTAATACCATGTGAAAATCCTCACAACAGATCTAAGAGCTGATGTATACCTCACAAGAAAGATTAAGATTAAGCAGGAAAATAAAAGAAGAGTGGTCATGCAGTGTAAAGGAGCAACATAATTATGATACAATAGAACTCAGATATAAGCAGAATAACATCACACACTCTAATTCATTAATCACAATATGGACAAATAAATAATACAATGGTGAGGATTCGAATGCCAAGGTGGCAATTCGAATTAGCCTTCATGGAGTGATCATCAGATCAATGGAGTGTCCTGATCATCATTAGTGGAGTCATCAATGCACAAGTAACTATCAACTAGATGTCAAACTGAGTCTAACTGAGTGTGGTAGGTGTAAATGGCACATGGAAGCACTAACTGAATGAAGGAGGCTCAATGGAGGGTGCATGAGGAGCTAACTAGAGTCAAAATAGGCAGTCTAGTCTCACTGGAGGTCCATCAGAGTGATACAGTCAGTTGAGAGTTAATCTAGCCTTAAATCAAGGAAAGATATAAAGATAACTCAAATAAATGAATTGCAACTGAGTGGTAGGTGAGAGAGGGCACCTAGGATGCATGAAATTGCATGCAGGGTGCACTAAGCACTAGGAGGGATAAAACTGATCAGAAAGAAGCTCTCGGGGCTAGCTGACTGAGGCCTAGGTGCTAGGACTGATGACTGGGATGCATGCATGCAAAATCATGACTACATGCAAAATGCATGCATGACTGAAAATGCAAAAAAGGAGAATGTTGTTAGGACTAGGATGGAGTATAGGAATATCCCAACATGCACATCCTGCATTAGTTGAGATGCCATGTTAGTGACATTATGAGCCAACACTCCCTTGGTAATCAATTTATTCACTCCCATGATGATTTTACTTCATCATAGACACAATATGTCTAAGGCTCCTTAAATGTATTCGCATTTAAGAAATCAATCACCGCTTTGGCTAGATCAGTCTTCTTATTCATGTTGTTAGAAATTGATTGTGCATCCTGAGCGACGGCTTCGGAAATCTCATATTCTTCTTGGGACACAGTGAAATGGCCCCATTGCATGGTTATTAAAGCTACTGCCTACTACCATACTGCAAACTTGGCACTTTTTATCAGGGGCTTACCAGTCATCTTTCTAGAAATATCCTAGACTTCATTCAGGAACTCTTCCTTAGATTGTTGTAGCTCTGCAATGACTTGGTCTCTTCGGATCAAGTTTTCATTTATGATGAATATCTCATCACACTTCATATTCAGCTAGTCCTGCACTTGATTTAGCTGTGCGTATTTAAGACTCATTTAAACTACTTCTTGGGCCAGTTTGTCAGTAGGATCGGCAGATGATGAGACATGTAACGAGGAAACCCTTTGTTGGATGATGTCTTTATTTATCTTCCTTAGATCATCCAACTCGCTTTGTAAAGCAATAATCTTTTCTTTAAATGTTTGGCCATTAACCACTGATTTATCTAGTTCTGACTGTATTTCCAACACCTTGGGAGTTTGTGAATGCTAAACTTTGGGGATGCTGAGCTTTTTCTTTACGCCTGCAATTTATTTGTCCTTCTATTTCAACATGGCTTGTAATGGAGCCATGTCATTTGGATTCTGTACAATTTTTTGTTCTAAGTCAGCAATTTTCAACTGCTTGGATTTTTTGGAAGATTTCTCATTCTTCAATTGTTTGTCCAACTTTTGGATGGTGACCTGCAGCTTATTGGTGCTCATAGTATACTTCATTACATCTTTGTATACTCCTTCACCTATCTGTCGATGAAGTTCCATGATGTCTTTAGAGGGGAATGCATCCAAATTTAATGTCACTTGAGTAGTCTTGAAATTCGACGGTACTTTCTTTCCCCCAGGTGCCAGTGGTTCTAGAATCTCCATTTTCAGGGTTCCCTGCCTCAAATCTAGTGAAGACAACATCCTAGATTGTTTCCCTATGTCTAGTTCCTTCTTTGGGAACAAATATTTTTCAAGGTCAATGTTCTCATCTTTAATTTGAGCATATAGCCCAAACAAACCCGATTTAACAGGTGACGTGGTGACCAAAGCGCCCTATGTGGTTTGGGATTCTTGCTTCTGGGGCCATGCTGCAGACGGGAAACTTTTGAAGATGACAAGTGCCATAGAGGTGGGTGTTGGAATGAATTTTTACATTGCATTGAAAGTTCCTTCTGCTTTTAATATTTTCACCCTTGATGCCGTGCTCCCTGATCCTTCTTTTTCAGTTGCAGATGTGTGCTCTGGTGTGTCCCTTTTCCCCAATGTGTCCACCTTAAGAGGAGTTGGGATGACTGATACTCTGATGACCTTTCTAGTATCCAATGTAGCTTGGCTCAGCTCCCTGATGTCTAGGTTGGCTATTTTGTCCAACAGTGCATGAGGTTCATGGAGGTATGTTGCTGACCTGGCAGCCTTTCTCTTTTGAGACATGATCCCTCTGGAATTGTACTTGCACACTATGCTCAGTGAGAAGCCAAAAGGAACTAGTAGTTCTTCAAATACTTTTTGAGCAGCTCTTCTCCTGAACTTGAAAGGTCCAACTTCATTGGGGACTTTAAAAGTGTTGACACTATTTCCCTTCATAAAGTCTACATCGTCACAATTGAATATTTGACGAATGTACTTCAAGGAAAAAAATCTAGGATTCGGGAATATTGGGAGCTTATAAAGAGCTAGTTCTGCTCCATACACCCGGATTTTAGTGTTAGTATCGAAGAAGAACCAGTAACCGACAGCCGCATTTGGGTTGAGATGAAGCAACTACTTGCACTCTAGAAAGATTATGGGAGGAGGACAATCAAACAATAGTGGATAGATCTTAGACATAACACTGTCTATGAACAAAGCAAAATATTTCTGTGGGGGGACTGGGATAGCTAATTTATCAAGGTCACCTTTACTGAAGAAACTCTTATTGTGATAGAAAATCATGTATAAGAGGAGGGAACAGAATCTGAACATATTCTTGGATGAATTTTTTTTTAGCTGAAGGTGGATGGACTGGGAAAGAAAAAATGGAAAATTGAACATGATGGGGGTCTCCTACTGAGATAGGTTTATGAGAAAAAGAAAACCCAAAGATGCGTCATCGATCAACTAGTCATGGTTGTATCCAAGGACCTAACATATCATTGACATTGTAGGTCTAGCGAAACCCGCAAACTTCTCCAAACTGAACATAGCCTAAGTACTGAGCAAATTGGTCTCAGGTGGGACTATCATCTTGACAAAAGCATCTCTTCTTTCTGGGGAAATCTCTCAAATCTTGCCTATCAAAATTTCCTCGTCGAACTAAATCCCTGAGGCCTCTTCTTTAGTGTCAGTCAAATCCATGATGAGATCCTTACTAATTGGGAAAACCACGGTTCCCAATTGGGAGATTATGACCATTATTTCAAGTGCATACCTCTCATTGCACCATTGTATCATCTCAAGGAAAATCCTGTCCTGTGGTAGAACCATTTTGGCCAATCCAGACTTCCAAACATTGAGCAGGTCACTGCAACTTTTAACTTGCTCCTCAGCTTCATGGGCTAACTTATGCAGGTTTTGGAAAGAGGATACAGAGTCATGGATGTCGAAAAACTCGTCGTCGAGGTGGTCATCTTGATTGAGCACTTCGGAAGAAGAGGGGGCTTGGGGGGGAGATGTAGAAGCCATGGTAATGCTGGAATGGAGAAGGGAACACTGGTACTTATTGGATTTTGGAGCCGGGAAAGCTAGTGCAGAGAGTGATGAATGAGGATCCCGCAATGTTGGAAGAAGAATTCTTGGTAGTTTCCCCATGGGCATATTTATAGGGATATTTTTAAATTTGGAAGTTTTTAATGCAGGGTAGATGTGGCCCCTGGATATTAGCTCACTAGCCGAGGGGTAGTTGGTTCTTTGAATGCGGGGAGACGTTTACTCCTAAATGGCGGTGGTAACGACTGTTAGGGGTGGACTAAGGAACAAAAACAATGAGGACAAAATGAGGTGAGAGGCGGAAAAGAAAAACCAATAAGTGGTTTCAGGGCTTAGAGAAGGAAGTTTGGGAAGACTTCTTTTTGGGCCCTGAATCAGTGTGAAGCCGCCACATGGAAATGGTGGTTTCCGTTCAGGGGCACACTTGGGGTGTTAAAATCCAAGAGTCTTAAACACCTTGAAGCTCAGGTAGACATCGATATTCCTTTGAGATATCCTTGATATTCACGCCACGCCGCTGCAACTTTATGGGGAAGGCCCTCCCTTATTCTGACGGCTCTATGCTTGGCAGATCGTGGCTGAAAACGATGTGGCGACTTTTTAGCAGTTTTAGGGCTTGAGACAAACGGTTTGGGGAAACTTATTTCGGGGCCCTGAACTTCTTTGAGGCTGACATGTGTTTACAATGGTTTTCATTCAGGGGTGTTCTGAGCTTGATAAATGTCGAGCGCTTTGACATCCTGAATGAAATATCAGTCGTTGATCTAAAATCAAGCAGCCATATTTATTTTAGTTGCCTCTATCTTTTCGACGGTCGATCTTTCACCATGGGGTGAGCTATATTTATTCCTTTCCATGTCGTTGTGGTTCTAGATTTTGCTTAGAGATCTTCGTCGGCTTAGTGAATGGTAATGATGCCTCTGGCCGATCAGGCTGTGGATATTAGTACTAACATTGGCTTCAAAGGGGACAGTCTTTTTCTTCAAGAGAGGCTAAGAATAGTAAACTAGTGCCCTTAAGTCCATTGGGTTGTGGAATCGTATATGTCTTTCACTTCAAAAATTAGGTAACAGAGAATAGTGAGTGAGAAAAGTAAAATGTGAGTGTAACATACTTTTTGCAAAAAGAAAAGAGGAAAAAAATATAATACATATATGATACAAAAATCATTGTCTGAGCAGGATGGAGATTTAATATTGAAAAAATTGTTTTAGAAATCTCCCGTTTATAGGATTTCCGAAGATTTAATCATTGAGTTGCACCAGTTCGTAAGTGTTGTTTTCATTAACGAAACAACCTTGAATGGGCCCAACCATAGGTTATCAAATTTTCCATGTTTGGTTTCTTCTTCCCTTATAGCATCCCATTTCTGAACAAGGTCTCCATGTTGAAAATCCTGAGCGATGGCTCCTCGGTCAAATGTTCTAAAATTAAGCACGACAGATCTAATTGAACAAGTAAATCAATTACAATAGATGAAACTCAGAAAATATGTGTAAACTGTGCAAAAGACTTGCAGCAGTGCTCTATTGAACTCGGAAGTAGAATACAATACAAGATGCAGTTACAATGACTGAATGAATTCAAATTACCCAAGGAGGACATTCGAAAATACTGCATGGAATAGCTTGGGTCCTACTAGGAGTCCTCATCATTAGATCAGTGGAGTCATCAATGCACAAGTAATGGTCAACCAGGTGTCAAACTGAGTCTAACTAAGTGTGGTAGGTGTAATTGGCACATGGAGCACTAACTGAATGAAGGAGGCTCAATGGAGGGTGCATGGGGAGGTGACCGGATTCAAAATAGGAAATGTAGTCTCACTGGGGTCCAACGGAGTGATACAATTAGTTGAGGAGTCAGTCTAGCCTTAAATCAAGGAAAGAACTCAACTAACTGAAGTGAACTGAGTGGTAGGTGAAGAAGTAGGCACCTTATTGACTAGGAGGCCTAAAACTACAAGGAAAGAAGCTCCCGGGTGCTGGCAAATTGGGGACAAGGTGCTGGAGGCATCAAACTGGTGACTGGGATGCATGCAAAGTACAAAATTGAATGATGAGATATCTTAACACCCCCCCTCAAGCTATAATATGATGTAAAAACTAATAACTGAATAGGGCCCTGGTTACTGAGACCAAAGGTCACCCCAATACAATAATCCAAAAATGCTAGAAAAAAAATCTAAGTGAGGAAAGAGGGAAAACCCAATGGGAAGAAAGCCCCCCCTCAAGATGAACATAGAAGGATCTAATCTGTCTCCACCATGATGGAACTCACCCCCAATAGTGAACGGAGGTAAGAGAACTTCTTCTTAGTGAATCTCTTGGTGAATATGTCTGCAATTTGCTCGTCGGTAGGGAAATATTGCAAAACAATGGTTTTGTCATGTGCAAGCTATCAGATGTAGTGCATGTGGATCTCGTTGTGCTTGGTCCTCTGTCTCTGAACTGGATCTGTCGAGATCTTGATAGCACTTTGATTGTCACAAAAAATTACAGCCGAAGTAGTGCTAACAATATCAAACTCTGACAAAATTCCCTACAACCAAACTGCCTGAATGCAAGCATTGACTGCTCCTCGATACTCTACCTCTGCTGAAGATAATGCAATGGCTGCCTACTTTTTGCTTGAACAGCAAATAGGCCCAGTGCCAATCATGAAAACATAACCAGAAGTGGACTTCCGATCAATACTATCACCCGCCCAATCTGAATCAGTGTACCCAATCAAATCTAGCTCACAATCTGCAGCATAGTGTATGCCAAAGTGTCGAGTACCCTGCACATAGTGTAAGATCCTCTTGGATTCCCGCCAATGGAGCTCATGGGGATGCTGCATATATCTTGATACAACACTCATGGCATAAGATATATCAGGCCTTGAGTGTGTCAAGTATAGAAGAGAATCGATCAACTGTTGATACAATGTAGAATCTACAAGCGGTGTAGAATCTCCCTCCTCAAGACTGATTCCTGAGAGGAATGGGAATGGGGCTGCCTTATAATATGACATACTGAATTTGTTTAATAGGTCTGAAATATTTTTTTTCTGAGATATGGTTATCCCATCAAAATTTTGAGCAATCTCAAGCCCCAGAAATTGTTTTAGCAAGCCCAAATCGCTCATGTCAAAAGCTAGATTTAAAGCAGTTTTTAACTTGTCGATTGAACTGAGAGTGCTACCAGTTATCAAAATAGCATCAACATAAAGAACTATAATCAGAAAATTACCTTCATTTTTTGTACACATTTGGATCTTATTTGCATCTTCCGAAGTTTTGTGAGAGAAAGAAGGAGTCTATCTTAGGATACCAAGCTCTTGGGGCCTGTTTTAAGCCATATAATGACTTCTTCAATCTGCATGCTAACTTTGGATATGATATATATCATTATGGATACTTCATATATATTTCTTCTTTCAGATCTCCATCGAGAAATGCACTCTTCACATCCATATGGTGCACTTCCCAGGGCTTAGATGCGGCAATGGCCAAAACTAGACAGATAGAATCCATCTTTGCAATCGGTACAAAGGTCTCAGTGTAGTCCACACCTTGGACTTGGGAGAAACCTTTTGCAACCAACTGAGATTTGTATTTTTAGGTTGAGCCATCAGCAGCAACCTTTGTGCGGTAGACCCATTTACATTGGACTGATTTCCTCCCAGTTGGAAGAGAAACTAGCTCCCATGTAGCATTCTTTTGAAGAGAACTGTACTCTTCATCCATGGCGGTTTTCCATCTTGGATCTTGGTGGGAATGATAATATGATTTAGGATCTAAACCTATCATCAAAAATCATTTCTCACATAGCAAAAAATCATAGAATGAAAGATCCATACCTTCTCTTTGAAAGTCTGCTCGAGTCCTCCTTGGATTGGCAGGATTTCCAATGTTTTGACCAGCAGAATTGAGTGTATTTTGGGCCCACTTTGGCAAGTGTTGGGGCACAAATGGATCAGCTTATGAACCTGATATATCATGTTCATCAAATTCTTATAAAATATTAGAAATATCAGAACCAATACTTTCATCATATTCTTCAAATTCTTCTACTTGTAGAGGCGGTAAATCAGCAGTTTCTGCCTCAACTAGTTCTAGATTTTGAAGCGGTTCTTCAAATCTGACACTTCGCTCAATGAATATATTTTTGGATCTGATATCCATTAGTTTGTATCCTTTTTATTCTTCATCATATCCCATTAAAATGCATTCAACACTTTGCAGATCCAAAGGTTTTCTCTTTTCAGTAGGAATTCTAGCCCAAGCGATTGAGCCAAAAACACGGAAATTGGACACATTAGGTTTGTGACCAGTGTAAGCTTCGAAAGGTGTAATATCAGTCAAATATGAATGTGGAAATATGTTCTGAATGTATGCAACAACATTCATGGCCTAATCCCAAAGGTTTTCAGCCAAACCTTTTGATTCAATCATACAGGTTGCCATCTCTTTTAGTGATCAGTTCTTCTTTTCTGCTACACCGTTCATCTGAGGTGTGTAGGGAACTGTGTGCTAGATTTGAATGCCGCTTTCAGCACAAAGTTGCAGCAGCTCTAATTTTATATATTCACCTGCATTATCATATCTAAGATCTTTTATCTTCCTCTCGGTGGCAGTCTCAACAGAAGCCTTAAAAACTTGAATTTTTCTAGTACTTCCGACTTGTTTTTGAGAAAGAAAACCCATGTAAATCTGGAGAAGTCGTCGATGAATGTCAAAACATACCTTGAGACATTCATGGAGATATGTGGCATCGGACCACTGATATAAGAATGTATCAGCCCCAAAATGCAAGAAGCTTTGCTAGCTTTTCCTTGGTCAAATTTGTGCTCGGGGTGCTTCCCAATGATGCAACCTTTGCATATTCCCTTCGAGGATTTGATCGTCGAAAGGCCGTCAACCATGGAATTTTTCTGTAGAAGCTACAAATATTTATAATTTAGGTGTCCAAACATCTCATTCCATATCCTGCTAACCTCATTTCCATGATTCAGAAGAGCGGTGGGCTTGGCATGTAGCAGAAAGTGTGAAAATTCATATGCTTTTGAAGCATGATTTGCTTTTCCGACCACAATAATTTATCCACTTTGAATATAAGAAATTTCAACTTTGTTAGGGTAGAATACAACTTTCTTTGGTGAACCATTGTGTGTCATCTGATAAATGGAAAGAAAATTCGAAGCTAAGGAAGGAACGTAGAGAACATTGTGAAAACTGCCATGCTCTAAATGAATGGTTCCTTTTCCCTTTGAAGAGATCTGAGAGTCATCTCCCATGTGGATGGAGATGGTGATGTTGGGATCAGATGATGATAGAGAATATTTATTTTCAGCCATGTGATTCGAAGCTCCAGAATCAATGAGTAGAGTTGTGGAAGTCGAAATAGTTGCCATGAGTGCATGACCTCTCTCAGGATGATCATTTTTCTCCTTCTTCCTTGCACCATCAGGAAAGGTTATGTTGTTTTTCTCTAAAAGAAGGGCCATATGATATACGATTTTCTTCATGCATGAGATTTCAGAA
Source organism: Larix kaempferi (assembly GCA_027924585.1). Taxonomy (NCBI): domain Eukaryota; kingdom Viridiplantae; phylum Streptophyta; class Pinopsida; order Pinales; family Pinaceae; genus Larix; species Larix kaempferi. The sequence continues at coordinate 11,417,357 of BSBM01000756.1, forward strand.
TGATAGCCCTTGCTGCAATAAGAACATTTAGATTTCTCTTTGCCCTCTTTCCCTTTTTGCTTGTTTCTTGAATCGGATGGCTCATCTAATTGTTTTGTCTTCTCTCTTTGCTTGGACGGATCAAACTTTGGCTTCTCTTTCTTTTGCTTCCCTTTTCCATTCATAGATTTGGATCCTCCAACAAATAATGCTTGATATTTGGAGCATATGGTCCCCATTTGAATGATTTTATCATGCTCCTTCATCATGGATTCAATGAAGGCACTTAAGGTAGGCATTTTCCAATTGGGAATTGTGAGCTTTCCCGTATTGAATGTTGATGTATATGTAACTTTGGAATGTATTTCATCTATGTATTATATATATATTTATTGTACCCTTATTAGAGATGTGTTATTCCTCTATAAGGAAGTGTCGTCATGTGGATTGACAAGTGTTGCAAGTGTGTGTACTTGCCGATGGGTTATTATACCACCATGTGTGGGGTCAGCCCTGAAATATATATTATACTATGGATGTATCTAGATAGACAAGTCGGCACCATAGTGTAACTGGGAAAACAGGTTAAGTATAAATAGAGATCGGGAGATCTCTATTTGGATCATTTGGAAAGAAACACTTCTCTCACTCAGAAAGTGGCACACTAGTGAGGAGGAGGATCATCTGCTCTAGGAGACTATCTCAAGTGTATTTTGGTTTTACTTTGGTTGAGCCATTGCTCTCTCTATCTCTAAGGAAGTTGTGGGGTTTTTCACCTTAGGGTTTTCCCCATGGAAACTCTGTGTCTCTTGTCTCTCATGCTTTTGATTCTTGTGATGCTTGTCATGCTTATTGTGATTGTTATGCATTAATATACTGTATATGTTATTCTCTCAGTAAAGATCCAAGAGTATTGTGAATTAATGCTCAAAATTTAACATGGTATCAGAGCTAACCTGAGAAGAAGACATTTTGCAGTGACGAAAACTTGAGTTTCTTGTTTATTGGGTTTCTCTCCACAATTTTTGGAAAAGCAGTATAGTAGATTGACTCTACTCATAAAGGGGAATCTATTTGTCCAATTAGAATTCAATTCTAAGCATTTTCAGATTTGGCCCTAAAAATTAGGGTTTCCACAAAAATAGGAATTTCTGAAATCTGAAGACATATCTGGAAGCTCCTTGCAAAAATCAAAGTTTAGAGCTTTGGATCGAGATTTTTGGCGGGGTAGATCTCCGAAAAACCCAAACCCTAATTCAGGGCTCTCCCTAGTTAACCCGGGAGGACAAAAAGGCAAATCTGAAGGGTAAAGCTTTGCTAATCTCAAATTCTGATCACACGAAGTTGATCAGCTTATCAAGGCGCATCTTTCTATCCTTTTAGAAAGTTGAAGTTCACATTTTGAATTTTTAGGGTTTTTTCTGACAAACCCTAATCCGAGACCAGATCCAGTTTTCAGCATTTCAAGTGGTAAGACCTAAATCTTTTCTATTTCCATTTGAAGTACTATGTAAGATGTCTCACCACACCAAACTTGAGGATAAGCTTGAAGGGGCTGATAACTTCCGAGCTTGGAAGTATAGGATTGGGTTAATCCTGGAAGAGAATGAGTTGGACACATATATAGAAGAAGACATCCCTATCCCAGAGGATGAATAGGCTAAGGTATTGCATAAGAAGAACTTGGTCAAGGCAAAGAGAATCATTACTGATTCTATCAAATACCATCTCATACCCCATGTGTCTTCTCTAAAGACACCCAAGGCTATGTTTGACTCTTTGACCAAGCTATTTGAAGGAAAGAACATAAATCGGAAGATGACCCTGCGGAATCAATTGAAAGAGGTCAAGATGTCGAATGGAGAAACCATTCAATCCTATTTCTCCAAGGTCTCTCAGATCAAGGAACAACTTGAAGCTATAGATGAAATGGTGGAGAATGGTGAAATTGTTATGACTACTTTGAATGGCCTACCTAGGTCATGGGACTCTTTTATCCAGGGGATCTGTGCCAGAAAGAAGTTAATCTCCTTCAGTAGATTATGGGAGGAATGTTCTCAAGAAGAAGCAAGGCTTGTGGCAAGAGAAGAGAAGATGGGAAATGAATATCAAGCTCTCACAGCTCACACTAAGAAGGGCAAGTTCAAGAGGGAGCCATCCCATCACAAGAAGAAATATTCTCATCATTTTCACAAAGACGAGAAAGATCTAAGGTGTTTCACTTGTAATGAGAAGGGTCACTTTGCTTCAGAATGTCCCAAGAACAAAAGGGACAACCACAACAACAACAACTCCAGCAAGAAGAAGAAGGGTAACAAAAGAAGGTACCATGCTCATGCTACCGAAGATGATGAACCTCCAAAGAAGAAGGCTAGGGAAAAAAGTGATGATAGTAATGATGACTCATCAAGTGAAGAAGAGTATTTTCTAATATCTGCTCTCACAGGTACTATCTCCCATGGTTGTAATGATTGGTTGATTGATAGTGGGGCTTCCAAACACATGACTGGGTTTAAGGAATCTTTTGTGAATCTATCTGAACATGAATCACCCCATAAGGTGAAACTTGGGGATGATTATCAATACCCAATCAAAGGAAGTGGTGAAGCCTCATACAACCTAGATTCTGAAAAATATTTGAAGATGAAAGAAGTCCTTTATGTACCTGGGCTCAAGAAGAACTTACTCTCCATCTCTGCATTGGATGCAAAAGGTATGAGGGTTGCATTTGTGGATGGCCAAGTCCTAATGTGGCCAAAGGGAAAGACCATAGATGATGCAGTTGTGATTGGAGAGCAAGAGGGAGGTTTATATAAATTAAAAGGACAACTTGAACATGCCATGGTGCATGAATCCATGGAGCCAAGTGAACTTTGGCATAGAAGACTTGCTCATATGCACTATAGGGCACTTCCAATTGCAAACAAGGTTGTAGAGGGTCTTCCTGAAATCAAGACCAAACATGAAGGTGTTTTCAAAGGATGTGCAAAAGGTAAGAATATTAAGAAGGCTTTCCCAAGCAGTGAAAGCAAGGAAAAAGATATCCTAGAAATCATCCACTCAGATGTATGTGGTCTTATGTCATCCAGTTCTCTAAGTGGGTATGTTTACTATGTCTCATTTATTGATGATTTCTCTAGGAAGACTTGGGTATACTTCTTGAAAAACAAAGATGAGGTGTTTGATAAGTTCAAGGAATTCAAAACCTTGATGGAGAATCAAACTGACAAAATGATCAAAACACTCAGATCCGACAATGGTGGAGAATTCACCTCAGGTGACTTCAAGAAGCTTTGCAGTGATTCAGGGATTAAGAGGGAGTTGACTACTCCTTATAATCCTCAACAGAATGGAGTTGCAGAAAGGAAAAACAGAACAATCATGGAAGCAGCAAGGGCAATGCTGCATGACCAGGATCTACCTATGCATCTATGGGCAGAAGCAGCTAGAACAGCTGTATATGTGCAGAACAGAGCACCCCACAAGATATTGGACAACAAGACACCAGAAGAGGTCTTTTCTGGTAAGAAACCTGAAGTCAGGCATCTCAGAATATTTGATTGTCCAGTATTCACTCATGTCCCAAAGGAAAAGAGGACCAAACTAGATCCTTCAGGAAAGAAGGGTATCTTTGTGGGTTACAGTGAAAGCTCGAAGGCTTATAGAATATACTTTCTAGGGTTCAAGAAGATTGATGGCAACAAGGATGAACATAAGTTCAAGGACAGGTAATCCAGGAAGCAAAGATCAAGAGGGAGCACACTCCAGCAGCTCCTGCAAGGATGCATATTTTCAGAAGGAGTTGACCATCTTCCTACATTCCACAACAGAAAGGTGTAGAAGAAGCTACTTCAGTAGCTCCTGTTAGGAAGCAAAGACTCAGAGGGAGTCCACCCAACAAACAAACAAAGATAAGTATTTCAATTGTCATTTCTTGCCTATTTTTGTTTAAATAATATTATTCTTATGTTCCTAGACTTAGGAGATGTATTGTGCATATTAGAATGATTGCATTAATGAACAGTATACTACTAATATGCATGTGATGGGTAAGTGGCCTGTGGCACTGTACAACATTCCAGTGCTACTTATCTAGAATGAAACCTCTTTACTGACATGTTGGGAGTAGTGCAAACTCTTAACAATGTTCTCGTAGAGACTGGAAGGCATCTAGAAAATTGTGGAACATGGATAAATGTTGTATTGAAGCATTGGCTAAGATAACTGCATGACTGCATGACATATTTCTTTATGTGTAAAAAATTTCTTCTGAAAATTATGAGATGTTTCTAATCATGCAATTTAACTTGTTTTGTAGGAAAGACCGTATATCTTCACCTACAAAAGAAGGACTACAACATTTGTTCCAGCAACAAAGATATCTATTGAAGATATTGAAGTTCCCAGGATCTGGGATGAAGAAATGGAATCCCATGATCCATCGATCATGAAGATGATGTTTGGGATGTAGTCCCAAGACCTGACAGGGAGTCACATGTGTGCAGATTGAAGAAAGCCTTGTATGGCTTGTAGCAAGCTCCCAGAACTTGGTGTGATACAAAGAGGAAGCTTTCTACTGAGTTCAATATGAAAGATTTGGGAATGATGCATTATTTCCTAGGTATGGAGGTGTGGCAGGGTGCAGATGGAATCTTCCTTGGACAAGGGAAGTATGCAGTAGAGATCCTGAAGAGGTTCGGGATGATGGACTGTAAGGCTATGGCCACACCTATGGCATCGAACCTGAAGCTTCTGTGTGATGCTTCATCTGAGCCGGTTGTTATCACTATGTATCGTCAGATGATTGGGTCCTTGATGTACCTGACGAACACGAGATCAGATATTTGCTTTGTGGTGAACACATTGAGCCATTTCTTGACAGATCTGAGGATTGTTCACTTGGTTGTTGTAAAGCATATTCTGAGGGGTACAGTTGATTATGGGCTCAAGTATGATGCAAGTCAAAAGTTTAACCTGCAGGGTTATGTTGATTCAGATTGGGCTGGCAGTGCTGCAGATAGGAAGAGTACATCTGGGTGTTGCTTCAGTATGGGATCAGGTGTGATCTCTTGGTTTAGCAGGAAGCAGTCCTGCGTAGCACTGAGTACAGCTGAGGCAGAGTATGTTGCAGCCTGCTCAGCTAGTTGTGAGGCAGTATGGCTACAGAAGCTACTGTCAAAGTTATTTGATCTCCTGTTGGATGCTACTGGTATCTTTTGTGATAACCAGAGTTGTGTGAAGCTATCCGAGAACCCAGTGTTTCATGACAGGTCGAAACACATAGAGATCAAATATCACTATATCAGGGATATGGTGCAGAGAGGAGCTGTGAAGCTCCTGTACATTGCGAGGGATGAGCAGATTGCAGATGTGCTGACAAAGCCACTAGCCAGGGTGAAGTTCGAGTACTTCAGGGAGAGGCTTGGTGTTCTTTAGATCGACGACAGTTTGAGGAAGAAGTGATGGACACATTTGCTGAATCCATTCCAAGCATGTTGGAAGGAGGATCCTTCACATGGCTGTGGATGTAAGCACTGGATGATGAGCATCAGGACGATGCTCCAGTTACTGTTCTGTATATGCATCATGTTGATGCTAGATATGATCAGTTGGATCATTTATATTTGTATGTATGTACGCATCATGTTGATGTTGGATATGATCAGTTGGATCATTTATATTTGTATGTATGTACGCATCATGTTGGATGCTGGATATGATCAGTTGGATTATTTGTATGTATTTGTATATGCATCATGTTGGATGCTGGATATGATCGGTTGGATCATTTGTATGTATTTGTATATGCATCATGTTGGATGCTTGGACCATGTATCCATATATGTATCAGGTGGATACATTGTATGATCAGGTAGATCATGTATGTTGATATGTATCATGTATTTGTATTTGTATCAGGTGGATACACTGTATGATCAGATGGATCATGTATGATGATATGTATTAGGTAGATACTTGGTATGCATCAGGTGGATGCATTGTATGATTAGGTTGATCATGATGATGAGCTTTAGAATGTTGCTCCAGATGATATGTACTAGGATGGTACAAGTGATGATGATCAGTATGATCATGGGTATTAGGATGATGCCTCATGCGATGATGATCCGTTGGATCATGAGTATCATGTTGATACTTGGAGGTCAGAGATGATATGTGGCAGGTTGTGCAAATAGCATGTAATCAGTCATGGGAGATCTTGTCGGTCGTGCTGCGGCACATAAATGTTCCTGGGGTACTCTTTCCAGTATTGCTAAGTAATATGTAATCAGTCCTCAGATATCCGATAGGTTGAGCTGTGTGCTCGTAATCAGTCCTGGGATGAGGTATTACTATGGAGACATGTAATCAGTCTTGCAGATCCAAGAGGTTGAGCTGTGTGCTCGTAATTAGTCCTGGGATGCTCTTTAGAGATATTTGCAGTCGTGCTGTGGCACATAAATGTTCCTGGGATGCTCTTTAAAGGTTTTTTCTATCCACATGTAATCAGTCCTGGAGATCCGAGAGGTTGAGCTGTATGCTCGTAATAAGTCCTGGGATGCTCTTTAGAGATCTTGTCGGTCATGCTGCGGCACATAAATGTTCCTGGGATGCTCTTTAAAGGTATTGTGGAGGAGATGCATGTAATCAGTCCTGGGAGATCTTGCCGGTCGTGCTTAGGCACATAAATGTTCCTGGGATACTCTTTTCGGTATTGCATCCGCACATAAAATTAGTCCTGAGAGGCCACCTCTATCAGACCGTTCGCACAGATGATGAAGACCTGCAGGTGGTCGTCCTGCATCTAGTATGAAAAAGGACTGGCTCTGTAGAACTTCCTATGACAAGTAGAGTCAGAGATTGGTTGAGATAGCAGCAGTAGTGATGATGATGATGACGATGCATCGATGACGATGATCCCGAGAAGAAGACTTGTCTAGCAGATCCATCTCGAGAAATACCTTCCTAGTTAAGAGGGAGTGTTGATGTATATGTAACTTCAGAATGTATTTATTCTATGTATTTAATATATATTTATTGTACCCTTATTAGAGATGTGTTATTCCTCTATAAGGAAGTGTCTTCATGTGGATTGACAAGTGTCGCAAGTGTGTGTACTTGCCGATGGGTTATTAGACCACCATGTGTGGGGTCGGCCCTGAAATATATATTATATTATGGATGTATCTAGATAGACAAGTCGGCCCCATAGTGTAACTGGGCAAATAGGTTAAGTATAAATAGAGATCGGGAGATCTCTATTTGGATCATTCGGAAAGAAACACTTCTCTCAATCAGAAAGTGGCGCACTAGTGAGGAGGAGGATCATTTGTTCTAGGAGACTATCTCAAGTGTATTTTGGTTGTACTTTGGTTGAGCCATTGCTCTCTCTATCTCTGATGAAGTTGTGGGGTTTTTCACCCTAGGGTTTTCCCCACGGAAACTCTGTGTCTCTTGTCTCTCATGCTTTTGATTCTTGCGATGTTTATCATGCTTATTGTGATTGTTATGCATTAATATACTGTATATGTTATTCTCTCAGTAAAGATCCAAGAGTATTGTGAATTAATGCTCAAAATTTAACATTGAAGGATGAAACAAAAACTGAATAATATTTTCCAAGTTTCGAAAGAATGCATAAGATCAATTATTTATCTCCTTTTTCCACTCCACATTGCTTTAATAACATAACCAAGCTTTTAAACTTAGTGAAGAAGTCATTGATGGTCTTGAAATTTTCAGGATTCAGGGAAATCAACTCATTTTCTAGCTGATAAGATCTCATATCATCCTGCTTGCCAAAGAGTGTGGAAAGTTTCTCCCATACCTCTTTCGGAGTAGTCAATCCACTGAGATGGAAAAGAAGATCCTTAGAGATGCTGAGACAAAGGAAACCATAAGCTTCATCAAGCTTATTGAAATATTTTTCCTTCTCTACTGCTGATGTTGCTTCGACTTCTAGGTCCATGGTAAATCTGTAGAAACCTTTAGAGCATAGCAATATCTCCATATCATCCTTCCACTGAAAATAGTTGAATGGAGTGAGAAGATTTGATGAAGAAGTGTCCATGTTTCAAGAGGAGCGAATGCAATATAAGTGTAGAATAACCTGTGAATCACAAGAAAACAAGAACCATAAGGTCAAACAATCCACCCTTTTCAAGTCACTTCACACCCGGCATAAGACAATCAAGCAAGCTTGAAGATCCAATGATTCGAATCCGGGAATTATGTGGAAGACTCTTGGCTTCTGGAGTGGATTGGAAGAGAAAATTTTAGCAATAGCGAATGCACAAGAGAGAATGCATGCCACAGCTGTGATATTTTTGAGCAATAATCACTCAATATTCATGTAGAACACCTGCAGAAAAGAATTCTTGTCCCTTCCATGGCTCCATTACCATGTGAAATTAAGCACAACAGATCTAACTGAACAAGTAAATCAATTACAATAGATGAAACTCAGAAAATATGTGTAAAATGTGCAAAAGACTTGCAGCAGTGCTCTATTGAACTCGGAAGTAGAATACAATACAAGATGCATTCACAATGACTAAATGAATTCAAATTACCCAAGGAGGTCATTCAAAAATACTGCAAGGAATAGCTTGGCTCCAACTAGGAGTCCTCATCATCAGATCAATGGAGTCATCAATGCACAAGTAACGGTCAACCAGGTGTCAAACTGAGTCTAACTGAGTGTGGTAGGTGTAATTGGCACATGGAGGCACTAACTGAATGAAGGAGGCTCAGTGGAGGGTGCATGGGGAGCTGACTGGAGTCGGAATAGGAAATCTAGTCTCACTGGGGTTCCAATGGAGTGATACAATCATTTGAGGAGTCAATCTAGCCTTAAAGAAAGGAAAGAACTCAACTAACTGAAGTGAACTAAGTGGTAGGTGAAGAAGTGCGCCTTTCTCACATGGTAGGTGAGAAGTGGGCGCCTTACTGACTAGGAGGGCTAAAACTGCAAGGAAAGAAGGTGCTGGAAAACTGGGGACAAGGTGCTGGAGACATCAAACTGGTGACTCGGATGCATGCAAATAACTAGGATGCATGCATCAAAAATGCATGCAAAGTACAAAACTGAATGATGAGATATCCTAACAAATGTTTCCTTAATCCTGTCTTGGTGCATCTTGTTAGTTTCGTCCATCTGTTCCCTAACCTGTTCTCTCCATATAATTTGGTTCTTCCTGCTCTTACCGTAATAGCTTCACTAGTAAACCCAGCTGAATAGGAATTTTGGCTTCTTTTCCATAAACAAGTTGAAATGGTGAAGTGCCTATAGTGCATTTGCCACTAATTATGTCTACCCATAGTGAAAATTTCAGCTGGGAGTCCCAATACCTTTTATTTGTATTCAACATCTTCTTAATGATAGTAACCAAAATTTTGTTGGAGGACTCTGCCAATCCGTTTCCCTAAGGGTAGTAGGTTGTTGAATGAATTAATTCAATGTTGTAATTTTGATAGAAACTCATCATTTTGGATGATTTAAAAGGCTGAGCATTGTCTATAATGATATTTCTTGGGAAACCAAATGTTGCTAAAATATTTTCTTCCAGGAAATTTATTATGACCATGTCATTTGTGTTTCTTATTGGAATTGACTCCACCCATTTTTTGAAATATTTCCCATTTTGTGAAATAGTTAGGGGCTGTAAGGATCCATCTATGTTGTCCCATGGAATGGGTATTTATCTCTCCTATAAAATCAATGCCCCATTGTTGAAATGGTGCTTCCACTTTGATTGGTTTAAGGGGAAAAGTTTTAAGTTTTTGCTTCCCTACAAATAACTGACATTCCCTACATGATCTAACAATATTCTTAGCATTAGTGAACAATGTAGGCCAAAAATATCTAGCTCCTAGGAATTTGTAGGCAGTCGCTCGCCATGCATGGTGTCCTCCACACATGCCTTTGTGAAAATATACTATTATGCCTTCAGTCTCTTCTTCAACAATACAATTCAATAGAATTCCAAGAGGAGTCTTCCAAAAGAGGTCTCCATCTAGAATACAATACTTGAAAGCTTTGAGTTTAAGAGATCTCATTTTGGATTTATCTAGATTAGGAGGACAAGTAAGCTGTTGTAGGTAGTAAGCAATGTCTTTGTACCATATGGACCGAGAAAAATTTTCAGATATGTTATCAGGAATATTTTGTTGAATACCTTCTCCCTCCTGACCAAGAAGTTGATATATCAAATTTATCTTGAGGGATTGATAATTTGAATCTGCTAGGAGTTTGGCTAGTCCTTGTCCTTTTACCAACTTAGTAGGCTTTATTTCCATGTCATACTCTTGGATTTTGGAGATCCACATTCCCCTTCTTCCTTCTCTATTTGGTTGACACAGAATATACTTGATGGTGCTCTTGGGGATGTAAGCAATGATCTTGGAGTGCAGTACATAATTCCTAAATGAATTAAGGGATTTGAATAGTGCATAAGATTGTTTTTCCAACGTGTTGTATTTCAACTCAGCATCTCTCAATGCTCGGATAAAAAAGGTGACGGGATGCTCGTGTCCTTCGCTATTTTTCTCTACGAGGACCGCTGTAGTGGTAACCTCAGAGGAAAAGGATAACTTAAGAAATTCCTTTGCGTAATTAGGACTAGTAAAAATAGGTGCTTCTACTAAGGAATCCTTTATCTGTTTAAAGGAATCTCTTGCAGCTATGGTCCATTTGATCTAAGCATTTTTTCTTAACATATCAGTGATTTCTTTCTTTATTTCGGCAAAATTGGGGATGATTCTTCGTAGAAAATTTATTTTACCGATAAAGGATTGTACCTCATTTTTATTCCTAGGGAGATCAATTAGTTTGATAGTGTCTACTCTATCATGATCTTTCTTCACTTTGTCTTTGGAGACAATGTGCCCCAATAGATTTCCCTCTGTCATTGCAAAGAAGCATTTTTTGGGATTAGATAGCCCAAATTTTCTGCATTTCCTGAAGGTCTGCTTTAGATGTTGAAGATGGTCTTCATCAGATTTTGAAAATACGGTCATATCATCCACATATATAACAATAAATTTGTCCTTTTCACCTATGAATGCTATATCCATAGCGCTTTCAAATGTTGCACCAACGTTTATAAGACCAAAGGGAATTTTATCTTACATGGAAGTTCCCTATGGTGTGGTAAACGTTGTCTTTTCCCTATCATCTAGGTGCGTCGCGATCTGGTTGTAACCTAAAAATCCATCCATCATAGACACTCTAGTTGACCCAACCACTTTCTAGATAATGTGATCCATTTTGGGAAAACAATAATTGTCTTTTAAAGAGAACTTATTCATATTTCTGAAATCGACACACAACCGAATTTCTCCATTCTTTTATCTGAGAGGTACCAGGTTATCCACCCACTCTGAATATCGGAGAGGGATGATGATTTTTGTGTCAACTAACTTTCTCATTTCTTTTTCAATTACAGGGAGTAAGATAGGATTCACTTGCCTCAACTTTTTCTTTACAGGATTAGCATATGGCTTTAGCGGGATCCTGTGTTGTATGATGGTTGTATCATAAGTTTTCAGGTCTTCATACTTCCAAGCAAAAACATCTATGTATTCTTTAAAAATTTCCTTATGCTTTTGCTTTTGTTCGATTATAAGAGACTGAAACTTTTATGAAATTTGGTTCTTTAAGGGTACCAACATTCACTTCTTGTACAACTTCAGTAGTTAGATTGCATTGTTGGTTTCACCGGGGTCTCGTTCTTGTCAAACAGTTGTTCTAGAGGCACTAGTCCTTTAGGAATATAGTTATTCTTCAATTGAAGTATCTTGTGGCCAGCAATCTGTTGTGCCAACACTTGGCTTTCCCCATATTCTATCTACGGGATATTTTCTCCTTCTTCTTCTTCATCGTTGTCTATATTGGTGCTTGAAAACTCATCTATAATCTGCTAAAAGCATTTGATATGTTGATCGTCCTCAAAGAATTTCCAATTTTTTATATTGTCAGGGATAGAAGGGCAATATCGTATTTCCACTTCATATTTTAGCTTTGTCTTCTTGGGAGGTATGAAAGAACTAGCCATCAATGCCAACAAATCATCCTGTTGGTTGAAATCCCTAGGGACAAAAGTTCTATTAAAAGCGTCAAAGAAATTCTCAATAAGATCCCATGCAAGATTATAATATGCTCTGAGCCTTGGTTGTTTCGTTTGATAAACGCTTTTGATTTGGTTCACCACCAACTCAAAGTCTCCAAATTCTTCCAACTTAGTGACTTTCAAACCCTTAGCAGCTCGAAGCCCTAGGATGAGGGCCTCATATTAAGCAACATTTTTAGTAGTATCGAAATCTAGTTTATAGGACAAACCAATTTCTTTGCCTACCGGTGATGATAGTACTTCACCAACTCCAGACTCTTCTTTGTTCGAAGCTCCATCAAAGTATAGTTTCCAAACTTGATCCCGGCTATCCTCGGAAATAGATTTAGCTACTTGAGGTTGTGCCATTTCCTCTTCAGAGGGATCACCTAATGACAACATATAACATCCCATGTCCTCATCAGTTGCATATATAGAATAATTCATACGACTATCTTGATCACTGATTCCATAGGAAAACATAGCCTCTATGTACATTCGTCTAGTCTCTCCAGCAAACACAGGTATTGTAGCATATTTCATATCCATTGCATGGTACCCCCCAATTTTTAGCCTAGATTTTTTATAGAAGCATACCATGTTTGGCTAGGACATCTGCTACTACTACATCCATCATTACACTTTTGGCTGGAAATTGGGTGAGAGTGACTACCAAATATTTTATCATATCTATACACTTTACTTTTCTGGAGTCGAAACTATAGAGATCATGATATGGCCTGGTAATCTCTAACCCTAGTTGTTCTATAATAACTTTGGGCATCAAATTGTAGGATGCTCCAGATTCCAGCATACGATTGTGGAGGAGTTTATCATGGAAATTTAGGGTAACGTAAAAAGGAGCAGTGGGATCTTCTTTATCGCTGATGTGAGGGCCACATTGAAAAGTTGGGGATTCATCATTTACATTTATAGAATCCTGTTGGTCAATATTTTCAACTTTGTGCAAAATTTTATCAATTTGTTTATGATACAGAGGGTTTCTTATCATTTCAGACAGGGGAACAACTATCTTTAGTTTTCTCAATTCATGCTCCAAATTGAAGGGTGTCAGGCATTATTTGTGCTCTTTAGGATCTTGCTCTACTTTCATATTTGTTTGGCTATTTGGAACTGCAACCTTACTTGATTTATCCTTCGGTAGGTATTTAATTTTTGACAAGGGGGATGCTTGAGGAGATTTAGCTTGGGCCGACTTCTAGGGAGAATTATTGGGAGGAGTGTCATGCCGTTTATTTGTTGACTCGAGTCTGGGCCTTAAGTCATACTTCTTTTTCAATCCTTCATGTTGAGCATTTGGGAATAAGGGATACTCACCGGGGAATGAATCATTTTCTTTAGATTTTTTAGGATATCCACCCATGTGATTATGTGGTAGCGATTTTTCATAATAATCTCTAGTAAGGTGCATGAGATAAGAGTCTTCTTCCATCCAATTAAGCTATTACTTAACTTCTTCATAGATTTCTTCCTCTGGTATTTCGATTAGATTATTATCGTTATCTCGGATGGGTGGCCTTAGTGGTTTTTCATCATTCCTCTTTTCTCTGTATGCCATCTGAGGGTTATAAGGCCTTCGGAACTGAGTAGGAGGGAGAGCTGGAGACTATTTGTTAGGACTACTACTTTCTAATTCCATTCTGGTAACTTTATTCGACAGATTCTTTATAATGCGAGTCATTTCATCAATCTTTACTCCTTGAGACTCTTTAATTCCTGAGGAGCCACTCTCTTCTTTGGCCTTCCCTTTGTCTTTCTTCTCAATATCACTGGTCAATTTGATCTTTCCTCCTGCCCTCATATTTCTTTCAACATCTATAGCATCATCTTTCATTACACTAGGTGAGGGTGATCTCCTCTCCCTCAGCATGATGACAAAGTCAGAGGGGAAATATCCTGCATACATTGCTTGGGCCACAACTTCTGTAGTTCGGATATCCTCGGGGATTCTATAATATTCTTTGTTGAATCTTGCAGTGAAATCCACCACATTTTCAGAAGTGCTTTTTCTTAGGGCAGAAAACTATGTTAGAGTGGAGGTTATCACGCTTAATTCCCCACTTCTTGATGAAGGTGGTTTCCATATTTTCCATAGTGCTGATGGAAGCATTAGGTAGTTCTATGAACCATTTTCTGGCTTCTCCCTCTAGATATTGGGTGAAGACTCTCATGAACACATCATCATGGTCGATAAGAATGTTGTCAGTGAAATCTTGGAATCGATCTACATGATCTTCTGCAGATGTTCCTTGACTGCCATCATACTTTGGTAACAACTTTAGATAGTGGGTGGGCATATCATTTAAGGGTGTTGGAAATTGTAGAGGTCCATGCCGACTAGCCACCCTTTGAGGTGTTCTGGGTGGTGGTGGTCCTCTTCCACCTCCTCTCCTGTCCTCTCCTGACATGAGGTGATCTGCAATTAGTTTCTTGACTTGAGGAGTAATAAAGGATTTGAGAGGATTTTTACTAGCTGGAGATTCTCCACTTCCAGTGGGAATAGATTGAGAGTCGGGAAAACCTAAAGGAGTATGGGGATTTTGGAGAGAAGGTTCTCTTTCAAGGGTTTGAAAAATGAATTCAAATTTAAGGAATTGAGGGCCGAACAGAGGTGTGGAGAAACTTCGTCGTTGGCCTGGAGAGGTGGACTGATATTTTCCCCGTCTATGTGTCTAGGAGAAAGAATCTTGTATAGCCACTAATTCTTCATGAATAGGGTTCTGGTGAGTATGTCTACATCTAGATGCCAAGTTTTCTTCAGTGGAGTCGCCAAGTGGATTACAGCCTACTTCCTAGTTTCATCCACTATGAAATCAGGAGTATATAATTTGTCCTTGTCCCCAGGGAATATTTATCTTCTTGCTTCTGATCCCTGGCAATGGCGCTAAAAAATATGTTTGTCCCAAAGGTGTTTCAAGGCTATTTTAGAAGTGTGCCTGGGCATCAATAAGTTCTACTCTTTGTCTATTTATACTTAATCAAAATCACATTTATTTGAATACCATGTTGATAACTAATCTTGGATTAATGTGGGCAGTACTTCAATATGCCAATGAAAACTTGAATGAATTTTGTGTTGATGTAATGACACAAGAAAATGTACATAATAAAAGTAAATATTTAACATATGTGTGCAGAAAAACGTATTGAGCCGAAAAGGAATTCAATAGTTTGAACAAGATGATCACAGAGCTAAAATACAAATATTATGAGGATAATATAAACAGATCATATACCATGAATATTTCACGCCATAAACATCTAGAAATAGTAATTTAAGCTGGTAGCACTCATATTTGGATCAAGACTAACCTTGCAAATCATAGAAAATATATGAAAGGGATGAAATCACAAGAGAAGAGATTACTAACTTAACATATCAAAGCTTTGAATCCACAAAACACCAAGATGGAGCTTGAAGTTTTTTCTTTGTACCTTGATCAGACTTTAATTATGTGAAGTTACACTTCTTACAAAAAGAGTCGACCTCTAGCACTTTGGCATTTTCTTCTATATATAGCTTTCACAGGCCTTACAAAATGGTTTGTTACAACACAATGGCTTATAGTTTTCTGTTTGTATTTTCTAACAATATTAGTTACAAAAAATAGTCAGTTGGACTAATGTTGACTTGTCTGTTGTTGCGACTGGGGTCCACCCTGCTGAGGTGGAGGAATGTCTTGTTGCGTGGAAGATGCTCCTGTTGTTGGATGTGATGATGAATATTCGACCATTGCTTGTGCCTTTGTAGACTATTCTAACTGCTAGATCTGGAGAAATATCGTGATGATTTTCCAATCCTTTCCCATAGGATACCGGAAAAACATGATTTCTCTAAGGGATCAAACCAGCTCGATATACTGCTCAAAAGAGGCATTTGGTAGACTTCTTAAAATATTTTGAAGGCAACTAAGCATCTCAAAATTGGTATGCAACCTGTCCACGATCATTCTTCCATTGAGCTCTTGTAGAGTATCTGCCATGTGAATTTCAGATTTCTTCTCATCTATCATCATGGAATTATAGTTTTCTTTTGGATAGAGGTCTCCATGTCCATCCCATAAAGATGGGAGGCCAAGGGGAAAGACTAATTTGAATAGCTCTTTGAGTAGGTGCACATCCTACTTTAGTTGAGCTGCCATGTCAGCGACGTTCTGAGCCAACACTCCCTTGGTAATCACTTTATTCACTTCCATGACGATTTTAGTTCGGTCACGGACAAAATACATTTGGAGCTCCTCAAAGGTATTCTCATTTAAGAAATCAATCACCGCTTTAGATAGACCGTTCTTCTTACTCACGCTCTTAGCAATTGATCACACATCCTGAGCAGAGGCTTTGGAAATATCAAATTCTTCTTGGGAAATGGAGAAACGGCCCCACTGCGTGGTTATTAAAGTTGCTACCTACTCCCAGACTGCAAACTTGGCACTTTTTATCAAGGGCTTACCAGTCATCTTTCTAGAAAGCTCCTAGACTTCATTCAGGAGCTCTTCCTTAGATTGTTGTATCTCTGCAAGGACTTGGTCTCTTCGGATCAACTTTTCATTTATGAGGAAGATCTCCTCACACTTCATCTTGATTTGGTCCTGCGCTTGATTCAACTGCACGTCTTTAAGGCTCATTTCACCTACTGCTTGGGCTAGTTTGTCAGTTGGATCAGCAAATAATGAGGCCTATAATGAGGCGGCCCTATGTTGGAGGATGTATTGATTTAGATTCCTTAGATCATCCAGATCGCTTTCCAAAGAAATAATATTCTCTTTAAATGTTTGACCATCAACAACTGATTTATCTAGTTCTGACTATATTGCCGACACCTCGGCAGTTTGTGAATGCTCAATTGTGGGGATGATGAGATTTTTCTTTACTCCCGCAATTTCTTTGTCCTTCTCTTTCAACATGGCTTGTAATGGAGCCATGTCATTTGGATTCTGTACCATTTTTACAATTTGTTGTTCTAAGTCAAGAATTTCAACTGCTTGGCTTTGTTGGAAGATTCCTCATTCTTCAACTATTTCTCCACCTTCTGGATGGTGACCTACAGCTTATTAGTGCTCACAGTATACTTTATTACATCTCTGTATACTCCTTCACCTATCTGTCGGTGAAGTTCCATGATGTCTTTAGAGGGGGACACGTAGAAATTTACTGTCACCTGAGTAGTCTTGAAATTCCGGGGTACTTTATTTCCCCCATGTTCCAATGGTTCTAGAATCTCCATTTTTAGGATTCCCTGCCTCAAATCTAGTGCATACAACATCCTAGATTGCTTCCCTGTGTCAAGTTCCTTCTTTGGGATCAAATATTTTTCAAGGTCGACCTTCTTGTCTTCAATTTGAGCGTAGAGCCCAAACAAACCTGATTTAACAGGTGACGTGGTGACCAAAGCGCCCTCTGTGGACTAGGCTTCCTGCTTCTGGGGCCATGTTGCGGATGGGAAACTTTCTAGGATGACAAGTGATAGAGAGGTGGGTGTTGGCACAACTTTTGACATTTTACTAGACGTTCCTTCTGCTTTTAATTTTGTCACCCTTGATACTGTGCTCCCTGGTCCTTCTTTTTTAGTTGCATATGTGTGCTCGTCTAGTGTGCCCCTTTTTCCCAATTTGTCAATCTTTGGAGGAGTTGGTATGACCAATGCTCCGGTGGCCTTGCCAGGCTCTAATGCAGCTTGGATCCTCTCCGAGCTGCCTAGGTTGGCTATTTTGTCCAACATTGCATTAGGTTCATGGAGGTATGCTGCTGACCTAGTATCCTATCTCTTTTGAGACATGATCCCTCTGGGATCGTACTTGCACACTATGCTCAGTGAGAAGCGAAAATACGCTAGTATTTCTTTAACTACTGTTTAAGTAGCTATGCTCCTGACCTTGACAGATCCTGCTTCATTGGGGACTTTGTTGAGATATTGTAACTTCAAAGAATATTATATTTGTACTTTATTATTTCGGAGATGATTCATTCCTCCGTGAAGATCTTATTGTATATCCGGAGATGTTTATTCCTCCGTCGGAATGTGGTAACTTGGGTTATTAGACTTCCCTAGTGGGGGTCGGCCTTGTATGTGTTATGTGGGTCAAAGGGTTATTAGACCACCCTAGAGGGGTCGGCCCAGTCAGTTATAATGGGGTATTTAACCTAATGGTTAAATATGAGCCTACATGTACTTGTGTAAAATACATATCAGAGTAGTGTATAAATAGAGGAGGTGTGTTCCTCATTATACACATTCACTCACTTGAGTATAGCGCACTTGTGGAGGAGAGGTATGCTATTGTGGAGGAGATCATGTCTCAGGGTTTCATCTTTGTATATTGCTGGTCATCTATATTGAGGAAGCTTTGCTGGGTTTTCTACCCCATGAGGGTTTCCCAGGATAAATCTCTGTCTCTTGTGTTTATGCTGTGCTTGTTGTTTCTTCAGTGATCCTGTATATGCTATTATTTTGAAATGGAATGTAATGCTGATATTTTCTGTCTTAGCATATTAAATCTTAACATGGTATCAGAGCTAACCTGAAGGAAGACAAGGTATGGCACTAACGACACTTGCTTTACTTACGACAATTTGAAGGTTAGGGTTTTACATAGCAAAAACCAGTCATCGTAGCACTTTCGCTATAAATCCGTTTTGGAGAAGTTTTCGGATCTGAAATTGTTACAGGACGAAGATTAAATCTCCAGGTACCTCGTGTCCAAAGGACAACCTCTAATTCGTTGTACTTTGTGATTTATGATCTGTACAATATAGGGTTTCTGCCTCTTCCAGATCTGAGTCAAAATCAGGTGACCTTGGGCAAAATGTCATATCTTGGGATAGGAAGCTCCAAATGAAATTTCGTAAAAATTTACAGGTAGTACATAGTCTGTACTATCTCAGAAAACGTTTTCAGAGGCCGAAGTTGAACCAGTGACACGTGGCACTCCGTACAAGTTCGCCCTCCTGTATTATCCCATAAACAGGTCATGTTGCAACACTTGGCATAACTCTCTCTCAGAGAGTCCAATTGAGGTCAGAAATGTCAGGATGGAAATATAACAGGCCAAGATACATCAGGAAATTTTTTCAGAGGCCGAAGTTCAAACAGTGACACGTGGCATGCCGTACAAGTTCGCTCTTCTGTTTTATCCCAAAACAGGTCACGTTGCGACATTTGACATAACTCTCGCTCAGAGAATCCAATTGAGGTCAGACCTGTCAGGATGGAAAGATATCAGGTCAGGCTATCTCAGAAAACGTTTTCAGACCCTGTGGATTGAAAATTTTGGAGTTACACCAGAAACAATCAGGTACATATTTCTGTCAAAACAGAATTATTTTTGAGTACCTTCATTCATGGCTTCCGGAATTTAGGGCTTTGAAGAAAGTTGGAATTTTTGTAAACGGAGACCACGGCTGAATGCTACTCATCAAAATAGAAATTTAGAGACCAAGATCAGATTTTTTTGGTTGGGCAGAAGGCCGGGCTTGATCAAACCCTAGTTCGGGACTTTGATCAGAAAAGTGGAAAATTAGGGCTTCTGTAAAAATGAGAATTTTTGAAATCTGTGACCATGGCTGGAAGCTCCTCAGAAAAATAGAAGCTTAGAGCTTTGGATCAAACATTTTGATTGGGCAGAAGAGTGGGATTAATCAAACCCCAGTTCAGGGTCACGTCCAGTGAATCCGGAAGTTTCAAAGGCAAAATTGAGGAGTGAAACTTTGCAGTTTTCAAATTCTGAATATATCAGTTTGGTCAGCTCATCAAGGCGCATATTTCTATCCTTTCGGAAGTTTGAAATTCAAAGTTTGAATTTTTGGGGTTTCTCTGACAAACCCATATCCAGCTCCAGGTCCAGTTCTTGCAAATCAAGTGGATAGGGTTAATCGTAGAAGAAGATGGATTGGTCACCTGCATAAGTGAAGGAGTTCCTGTTTCAGAGGGAGATGAGGCTAAGGCTTTACATAAGGAGATTACAAGCGATCTCGACAGGTATGACTCATCGAGGTATGTTTTGAGATTTGTTCATGATTAAGTTTATGGTATGTTTGTCTTCATGTTATTACGGTTAGTACAATCTTGATTTTAGATTTGTTGTATCACCTTAACAAAATTATGAATGCATGATAGAAGATATTCATTGGTTAGGGTGTTGACACTTATGATTGTACTAATGCATTATAATGTTGTGTGAGGTTGATGTTGTCTGCTAACAAGATATAGGTACATCACAAAAGACAAATCAGGCTCCATGACCATGAAAACATGAAGACAAAGACTCATCCATAATCTTTGTTCTACTTACGAGGTATGTATGACTTTGTTATATTATGCTTAACCTATGAGACATGCAGGTTCTAGCTCAGGATCTCTAAATCATTGAAGAGATTGTTTAGGTATGTTGTACATAACCAAGTAGGTATACTAATCCAGGTATGTTTCCCATGAATCTTACCTTGTGTTAGGATCCCTTATATAAGTATACTTGATATGATTGGTTATGCTTATTCATAAAGTTAGTAATCAAGGGTTTATGCATGATTTAATTAACCAGAAGAGTACTATGATCAAACAAGAATATGCATGAGTAAAAGAAGACTTACTTGAAACCCTGAATACTAATGATCATGACTATACATATTCAAGATGATTTAGAATTAGAATGTTTTGAGAATATACTAATGAATGAATGTTTGTGTATGAGATCATGAGGATGACACTAGTGCACACTTGAGCATGCGCAGTGGTACAGAATGAATAGAAGTTCAAAGGAAATATAGAAGATCAAGCGGGAGGCAACCACACAAACATAAAAGATAAGTATTTGAGTTGTTATTTGAAATAGTAAATGATATTTCTTGTATGCATATTTGTATTCCTAGAACATATCATGCTGAGTGCAAACATTCATAGAGCATTGAACATTATACTACTAATATGCATATGATTGGTAAGTTGGACAAACATTCCATTGATGCTTGTCTAGAATGAAACCTCTTTGCTGACATGCTGAGAGCTGTGCACACTCTCGATAGTATGTTCTGGTAGAGATGGAAGGCATCTAGATAGCCACTATATGCATACAGGATATGGGAAACTGTTGTGCTAAAGTATTGGTCAAGATAGTTGCATAACTATGTAAATGATATCTGTATTCATAATAGGTTATCATGATTTCATGATTATGAAGGATTACTAATCATGTACTTAATTTTGTTTTGTAGGAAAGATCATGAAGAATAATGAACACCGAACAAGTGATGGATGTTCAACAAGAAGATTTACAAATCAAACAAAATATAGAAGGCTTGTGGCTAGAAGATTCTCTTAGAAAGAGGAAGAGAATCATGATGAGATGTTTGCTCCAAGTGGCTAGATAAGACCATTCTCTTAATGGTGCAATTAAAGAAGAAGTGTGAATCAGGTTCTGTATGGGTTCCCAGGATCGATAGTATATTGATGAGAATACATGTGGGGATTGTATCATCCTTGAACACTTGTTCTAAAGTGAGCCATAGACAGGTGTCTCCGAGAAAGAAAAGGGATTGGATCATCCCTGGACTTTTAGTCCTAAAGAGAGCCGTAGACGTGAGGTCTCCGAGAATGAAGTCCTTAGTGGACAGTTGAGGGGATTGGATCATCCCTGGAATTTCAGTCCTAAAGAGAGCCGTAGACGTAAGGTCTCCGAGAATGAAGTCCTTAGTGGACAGTTAAGGGGATTGGATCATCCCTGGACTTTCAGTCCTAAAGAGAGCCGTAGACGTGAGGTCTCCGAGAATGAAGTCCTTAGTGGACAGTTGAAGGGATTGGATCATCCCTGGACTTTCAGTCCTAAAGAGAGCCGTAGACGTGAGGTCTCCGAGAATGAAGTCCTTAGTGGACAGTTGAGGGGATTGGATCATCCCTGGACTTTCAGTCCCAAAGAGAGCCGTAGACGTAAGGTCTCCGAGAAGTGGGGATTGTATCATCCCCGGACCTTGGTCCCTGAATTGATCCGTAGACGTATGGTCTTCGAGAATAAAGTGATGGGGATTGCATCATCCCGGAACCACTAGTTCAAAATGTACGTGAGGACTGCATCGTCCATGAAATGGGTTCAAAATGTACGTGAGGACTGCATCGTCCATGAACTGGGTTCAAAATGTACGTGAGGACTGCATCATCCATGAACTGGGTTCAAAATGTACGTGAGGACTGCATCGTCCATGAACTGGGTTCAAAATGTACATGAGGACTGCATCGTCCATGAATTGGGTTCAAAATGTATGTGAGGACTGCATCGTCCATGAACTGGGTTCAAAATGTACGTGAGGACTGCATCGTCCATGAACTGGGTTCAAAATGTACGTGAGGACTGCATTGTCCATGAACTGGGTTCAAAATGTACGTGAGGACTGCATCGTCCATGAACTGGGTTCAAAATGTACGTGAGGACTGCATCGTCCATGAACTGGGTTCAAAATGTACGTGATGGGATTGCATCGTCCCTAGACATGAGACTTGTCTTAAAGTGATAAGGACTAATCATCCTGTAAGTAGATTGGGATTGCATCGTCCCTAGACATGGTGAGGTGTCTTAAAGTGATAAGGACTAATCCTCCTGTAAGTAGATTGGGATTGCATCGTCCCTAGACATGGTGAAGTGTCTTAAAGTGATAAGGACTAATCATCCTGTAAGTAGATTGGGATTGCATCGTCCCTACACATGGTGAGGTGTCTTAAAGTGATAAGGACTAATCATCCTGTAAGTAGATTGGGATTGCATCGTCCCTAGACATGGTGAGGTGTCTTAAAGTGATAAGGACTAATCATCCTGTAAGTAGATTGGGATTGCATCATCCCTAGACATGGTGAGGTGTCTTAAAGTGATAAGGACTAATCATCCTGTAAGTAGATTGGGATTGCATCGTCCCTAGACATGGTAAGGTGTCTTAAAGTGATAAGGACTAATCATCCTGTAAGTTGATTCGGGATTGCATCATCCTTAGACATGGTGAGGTGTCTTAAAAGGATAAGGATTGATCATCCTGTAAGTTGATCTGGATTGCATCATCCATAGACATGAGAGATGTCTTAAATTGAGAGGGATTGATCATCCCATAAGTGGATCAGGATTGTATCATCCTTGGACCTATGTCCTAAAGTGAGAGGGATTGACCATCCCGTAATTGGATCATGTGTGTTGCAGGGTATGCTGCTGTTGTGTATACTTGTATCAGTGTGGATACTTGTATTGATAGATGTATTAGTGAGAATACATGCTTTTGATGATAGATGTATTAGTGAGAATACATGCTTTTGATGATAGATGTATTAGTGAGAATACATGCTTTTGATGATAGATGTATTAGTGAGAATACATGCTTTTGATGATATATGTATTAGTAAGAATACATGTTTTGATGATAGATGTATTGGTGAGAATACATACTTTTGATGATACATGTATTGATTAATGTACTTGTATGGTTGAGGATACTTATGTTGTAGATCGAGATGATCCAGATGCTGTAGATCGAAATGATCCAGATGCTGTAGATCGAGATGATCCAGATGTTGTAGATCGAGATGATCCAGATGCTATAGATTGTGATGATCCAGATGCTGTAGATCGTGATGATCCAGATGCTGCAGATCGAGATGATCCAGATGGTGTAGATCGAGATGATCCAGATGGTGTAGATCGAGATGATCCAGATGCTGTAGATCGAGATGATCCAGATGCTGTAGATGAGATGATCTAGATGCTGTAGATCGAGATGATCCAGATGTTATAGATCGAGATGATCCAGATGCTGTAGATCGAGATGATCCAGATGTTGTATATTGTGATGATCCAGATGCTGTAGATCGAGATGATCCAGATGCTGTAGATCGAGATGATATGACAATGCTGATGATCGTGAGATAATGATGCGGATGATCGTAAGATGACGATGCTAATGATCGTGTGATGACGATGCTGATGATCGTGAGATGACGATGTTGATGATCGTGTGATGACGATGTTGATGATAGTGAGATGACGATGTTGTTGATCATGTGATGACGATGCTAATGATCGTGTGATGGCGATGCTGACAATCGTGAGGATTCATATATTGATGTTGCTGTAGCTGTTTGAGTGCTGCAGAAGATAAAGACTCAGTACTGAAGATGTTGATGTTCCAGTATTGAAGATATTCCAGTAACTGGTTGAGTTACTAATGATGTTGAGAAAGCTTCCAATGATTTATAGATGTATCATGTATGATGTTGATGACTCCTTGCTCGTGCAGATGCTGTTATAATATCCTTCTCGTTAAGGGGGAGTGTTGAGATATTGTAACTTCAAAGAATATTATATTTGTACTTTATTATTCCGGAGATGATTCATTCCTCCGTGAAGATCTTATTGTATATCCGGAGATGTTTATTCCTCCATCGGAATGTGGTAACTTGGGTTATTAGACTTCCCTAGTGGGGGTCGGCCCTGTATGTGTTATGTGGGTCAAAGGGTTATTAGACCACCCTAGAGGGGTCGGCCCAGTCAGTTATAATGGGGTATTTAACCTAATGGTTAAATACGATCCTACATCTACTTGTGTAAAATACATATCAGAGTAGTGTATAAATAGAGGAGGTGTGTTCCTCATTATACACATTCACTCACTTGAGTATAGCGCACTTGTGGAGGAGAGGTTTGCTATTGTGGAGGAGGAGATCATGTCTCAGGGTTTCATCTTTGTATATTGCTGGTCATCTATATTGAGGAAGCTTTGCTGGGTTTTCTACCCCATGAGGGTTTCCCAGGATAAATCTCTGTCTCTTGTGTTTATGCTGTGCTTGTTGTTTCTTCAGTGATCCTGTATATGCTATTATTGTGAAATGGAATGTAATGCTGCTATTTTCTGTCTTAGCATATTAAATCTTAACAGACTTTAAAAAATTTTACACTATTTCCCTTCATAATGTGTACATCGTCACAATTAAATCTTTGACGGATGTAATCCAAGGAAAAAAATCTAGGAGTTAGGAATATTGGGAGATTATAAGGAGCTAGTTCTGCTCCATACACCCAGATTTTAGTGGGAGTATTGAAGCAAAACCAATCACCGAAAACCTCATTTGGGTTGAGATGAAGACACTGATTGCACACTGAAAGGATTCTAGGAGAAGGACAATCAAACAATAGTGCATAGATCTTATACATAACATTGTCTATGAACAAAGAAATTTTTTTCCGTGGGGGCACTGGGATAACTAATTTATCAAGGTCTCCTTTACTGAAGAAAATCTTATTGTGATAGAAAATCATGTATAAGAGGAGGGAACATAATATGAACCTCTTCTTGAATGAAAATTTTTTTACCTGAAGGTGGATGGAATGGGCAAGAAAAGATGGAAAATTTAACATGATGGGGGTCTCCTGCTGAGATAGGTTTATGAGAAAAAGAAAACCCAAAAGCTATGTCATCGATCACCTGTTCATGGTTGTATCCAAGGACCTGACATATCATCGATAGTGAAAGTCTAGCGGAACCCGCAAACATCTCCAAACTGAACATAGCTTGAGTACTGAGAAAATTGGTCTCAGGTGGGACTATCATCTTGATGAAAGCATCTCTGCTTTGTGGGGAAAGCTCTCGAATATTGCCTATCCAAATTTCCTCGTCGAACTAAAGCCTTGAGGCATCTTCGTCAGTGTCATTCAACTCCATGATGAGCTCCTTACTAATTGGGAAAACCACGGTTCCAAACCGGGAGATAACCAACCTTCTTTTAGGTGCATACCTCTGAGCACACAATTGTATCATCTGAGGGAAAATCCTGTCCTATGGTAGAACCATTTTTTCCAATCCAGACTTCCACACATTGAGTACATCACTGCCACTTTTCTCCTGCTCCTAGACTTCACGGGATAACTTATGCAGGTTTGGGAAAGAGGATACAAAGTCATGGTCTCGAAAAACTCGTCTCTGAGGTGGTCATATTGGTTGAGCACTTTAGAAGCAGAGGGGGCTTGGGGGGTAGACGCAAATGCCATGGTAATGCTGGAATGGAGAAGGGAATGCTGGTACTGAATAGATTTGGGAGCCAGGAAAGTTGGCACAAAGAGTGATGAATGAGGATCTTGGAATGTTGGAAGCAAAATGCTTGGTAGTTTCCCCGGGGAGATATTTATAGGGAGAGTTTTGAATTTGGCGGGTTTTAATGCGGGGTAGACATGGCCCCCGGATATTGGTTTGCTAGCCAAGGGGTAGTTGGTTCTTTGAATGTGGGGAGACATTTACTACTAAATAGCAGCGATAACGACCGTTAGGGGTGGCTTAAGGAAAAAAAAATGATGAGGATGGAATGAGGTGAGAGGCGGAAAGACACAACCCATGAGTGGTTTCAGGGCTCAGATAAGGAAGTTTGGAAGACTTCCTTTCGAGCCCTAACTCAACGTCAAGCCGCCACATGGAAATGGTGGTTTCCATTCAGAGGTGAACTTGGGGTGTTAAACTCCGACCATCTTAAACACCCTGAAGCTCAGGTAGACGTTGATCTTAGCTCAAGATATCCTTTAGATTCGTGCTAGGCCAGTGCAACTTTATGGGGCAGGCCTCCCTTTATTCTAATGGCTCTATGCCTAGAGGCTTGTGGCTAAAACCACTGTGGTAGCTTTTAGTGGTTTCAGGGCTCGGAGAAGGCAATTTGGGAAGATTGCTTTTTGGGCCCTGACTCAACCTGAAGCTGCCATGCAGAAATGGTGGTTTCCATTCAAGGGTGCACTTGGGGTGTTAAACTCCGAGCATCTTATACGCCCTAAATATCAGGTAGACGTTGATATTCCTTCAAAATCTCCTTGAGATTCACACCAAGTCGGAAAAAATTTATGGGGATCCCCCCCCCCCCCTTATTCTGATGGCTCTATGCTTGGAGGCTTGTGGTTGAAAATGCTGTGGCGGATTTTTAGCGGTTTCAGGGCTCGAGACAAACGGTTTGGGGAAACTACTTTCGGTCCCTGAACTGATTTGAGGCTGAAAAATATTTACAACAATTTTCATTCAAGGGCATTCTGAGCTTAATAAACGTCGAGCGCTTTGACACCCTGAATGAAATATTAGGCATTGATCTGAAATCAAGCAACCATATTTATTTTAGTTGCCTCTATCTTTTTCACGGTCGATCTTTCACCATGGGGTGAGCTATATTTCTTCCTTTCCGTGTCGTTGCTGTTCTAGATTCTGCTTAGAGATATTCGTCAGCTTAGTGAATGGTAATGTTGCCTCTGGCCAATTAGGATGCGGATATTAGTATTAATAATAGCAGTCAAGGAATTGGTTGAACAAAGGTACATGTGCACAACAAGCCAAGGAGTTGGTTAAGCAAAGATACAAGTGTCCAAACATGTTGATAGAAGACTCTCAAATGCACAAGCCTTGCTTGGTCAAATATCGAGAGTGTACAAGCTATAAGAAACAACTTATGACTGGACATTCCTAAAGGCATCCAAGTTTAGCCAATCGGAAGATGATTTCAGTTGTAAAGGGTTCACAAGTTCCTAGAAGTGTACATTGGTTGAAGTTAGTCTATGAGAAAATTACATAGTTGATGGTACAATAGGTGTGCAAGTCCCACAAGTGATGATGTGACAAAGTTCAAAGTCCCACCAAGTAGAAGTTGGTGTATGTGTAGATTCTACAAAGCATTCATACATCAAGTGCACATTACCCACAAGGAATAGTGTATAAAGGGTCGAAGACTCACCAAGTTGAATAGCAAGGATTCACACATTCCTCAAAGCGATGGTACTTCAAGAGCACAAGTGTACACCACCAAGGTTTAATTACCACTAATTCATGGACCATGGATGCACAAGACCCACAAAGGATGACACATCAATAGAGCATAAGATGACATGTGGAAAAATCAAAATCTGTGAAGTATGGAAGAAGGGATGCCACAACCAACTTGTGGACATACAATCCGTGAAGGAATTGTATAGATAGATATGCAAGTTGGAGATTTGTAGTAAGATCAATGGCGATATTGTAGAGCTTCAGTTGGAAAATATAAATTTATATTTGGGGAATCAAGGGATCGAGGACTGAACATCATGATCTATTAAGGATCCGAGTGTACACATACAGAGGAATGATACAGCTGATGGTGCATAGAATGATGATGTAGATCTGCGATGATTGCGAAACACTGAAAGTTAGAAATATTGAAGTATGCATAACTGCATGATGTTTTGAATGACTGAATTATAGACAGTGCGCAGATAGTCATAAATGTTGTAATTAAGACATAAGTGCAGAGACATAATGTAATGTACCAACAAGGGCTGATGATACACTAAATCTAACTCCTACTAGACTCAGCTAAAAACAATGAATTCAAAGACTAGTTTCACTGGAGATTGGAAATATGGACACTCTGGATGGAAGGAATAATTTGATGGATGTAATTACCTTTGATAAAATAATTGGGACCATTTATGTTTCGACTTTATCAAGGCTTAAATCTACTACAATGCTCCTGGGCACCCCAGCATATGCAAACTAGTACTTTAACTATATAGTGATTGGATGCTATGGATGAAGGTTTATTACTCAGAGAGGCTAATAAAAATGAAATATAATTCAATATACAGTCATAGGACACTCCATAAATTTTGAATAAGTTCTGAGAAAGATTCACAAAGATACTAGCAATTTGACATTCTAGGATTGCACAACTAGTTAATTTCAGAACTCCCAAATAGTCATTAAAGGCTCACTAATTTATCATATCAGACATTTATTTTTCCATTTAACATGTTAATTAACATCAGCAATAGAAATAAACTCATTTGGATCTATTATCATTCATTTATCACATGTATTATGAAAACTAGTCAAATTCTAGGAAAATCTAGAAGGGGTGGAGAAAACTCAAAATATTTCAGACTTCTGTAATATTAAATGATATGAATGATATAATAGATTTATAATCACTATAAATACATCATATATGAGCCAATAGTATTCTAAAAATATTACAAAAACTCCTCTCCTCTTCTACACAACAATATAGCACTAGAAATCACTAAGAAGCTCTGAGACTCGAACCATAGACTTCATGAAGCTTTTCCTGAAATTAGACCCAGCCTTTGATCATCTACAGGACCTGCAATAAAACTAAATTATAATGGATGAATACCATCATCCTCTCACGGGAAGAAGGGGCACATATCCCAATTCTTTGAGGCACAATTGCACTCACTCCAATAATCAAACTGACAAAAGATGTGAAGGGGCTGCGCACTGGTTCATTTATAGAGAGAGGATGACTTGAGGAAAAATTCTCCTTAGCTAATGCGCCCTCCATGAGTGGATAAGGAAAGCTAGATTTCCTTCCTTTTTCCTTTTTTCTTTGCTTTCCTTCTTTTTTCTTTTTTGTTTGATTTTCCACTTTATGTTTGCTTTTCCACTTTCTGCTTTAGCTTTTTCTACTTTTTATAGATTTTATGATTTATCCTGCTTTTTTTAACTTTCCTG
The DNA here is from genome assembly GCA_027924585.1 of Larix kaempferi. Lineage (NCBI taxonomy): Eukaryota > Viridiplantae > Streptophyta > Pinopsida > Pinales > Pinaceae > Larix > Larix kaempferi. The sequence continues at coordinate 11,446,960 of BSBM01000756.1, forward strand.
TTTTTCTGATTTATCATGCTTTATGCTTTTATGTTGCTTTCTGTTTTATGCTGCGTTTCCCGATTTTTTGTTGCTTTTCTGATTTGCTTCGTCTTTCTTTCCTTTTTCCTGATTTTATAGATTTTGGTGCTTTCTCCTTAACTTATTCTTCAAGCCATAACCAATTCAGCCTCATGCACTAATGTGCCCCATTGGAGCATTATCCTCATTTATTTATGATAAAATTATTAAATGTATGAAAATTAAATATTACAAGTGCATAATAAACTTTGGATGCAAATTAATTCACACTCCTAATTAATTAAATGTCTGGAATTCAAAATTAACCCCTCATTAATTAATTAATTCCAATCTGTCATTAGGATCCATGGGGTTTGATCTGCTTCATGGTGCTGACAAAATAGGAACATGACAGTCCTCCCCTCCGAAGATTGCTTTTCCTCAAGCAAGAAACCAACTCCAACCATCTATGAAGCCAACTAGTTACTGCACTCCTCAAAATATGCTGCTAGCTATCTAGAATTGAAATCCTCAATTCCAAACAAAATACCAAAAGTCCACCATGTTTTTGATGCACCACTGTGATTATATGTATATCTTCAGGATTGATCCCAGGGTCCCAATTCTTATGTTGCATTCATCTAGACTATCAATGCAAACTGAAATGACCCATCAATTCCTGGATCCCACTGCAATTACTGCATGTATCCTGATAGCATTGTTGCTTGTGGAAAAATATCATCCTAAAGAATTTCAGGGTCCCATTGTCTTAACTGCATCCTCTCAAACATTAGTATCAACAAAAATAATATATCATCATGGCGGATGTATAGAACACTCCACCAAACTGGAATTTCATCACTCCTAAAGGAATATTGAATCTCCTCATAAGCCATGTGCAAACTAGCACTGCAATTCCCATTCCTAAGACATAGATGGAAATACCATGTCCATCCAAGTATACTGAAGACATCACATAGAATCCAAAAATGTCTATACAACTGATCACAAAAGATGGATGGTGTGTCCATAAGAATTCCACTAATGCAAGCAAAAAAATTACCTCTTGGGGTACTCAACTCCCTTATGTAACTATCCACCCAATCATTGGATGAATGCATACTCCAACTTACTGATTTGGATGGAGAATGGTGAATCAAATATCTATAATAGTCATCCATCATGGTAGTCTCATCGAAGGGAGATCATGTGACTCCTTCAAAACTGTACAACCATCACCTAGAGGAAACTCATAATTCTTTGGTAATGAATAGGTGCTTGGTCTTCATTCTCCTTGAACTCAAACTCCCTAAGCACATGCAAATCAGATTGTACTTCATATGCCCAATGCACACAAGTACCAAAGATTAAAACATTGTTGTTTCAATGACAAGGGTGAACGTCCCATGCCCAATCACAAAGAGAATAGGCATCATCAAAAGTCCATGGAGGCCCATGCTGCTCACAAAAAGTGTAAAATTTATCCAATAAGTCTCCATAGATGCAAGAAAGAATATCACTCATGTGTCTTTTCTCCCAAATAGGGAAAGAAGAGACACTCCAACCAAATTTTCATGTCTGAAATTTGGAATTGGGTCACAATGGCCTAATCACATTAGCCATATTCATTAGAGTTTGTAAAATTGATGTTAAGGGTCAAATAATTGCCAAGGAGGAAAATTACTAGTTTCCTAGGTTTGGGGTGGAAGCTTTGGTATTTGGAATAAGGGGGATAATAAATGATGTTTAGAAATTAGAAGGGTTCAAGTATTTAATAAATAGAGTGAATAAAGAAATTCAAGAGAAATCCTAGGTGACAAATGGTTTTGGAGACATATGGAGGATGTGGGACCCACACTAGCTTGATTTTTCATAATACATGGTATCTCTCTTTTGCAAATTCGAATTAATGGGAATGTGAACACTCTTGGGTGAGTTGGTAAGTTATAAAACATATCATTGAGCATATTAGATCGAATTGGGAAGGATTGGTAACCTCCATGGAAGATAAAGAGTCAAAGTGGAAGTTTGTGGACACTTGGGCTAGATTCCCTAGCCCCTATGACACCAATGATGGAGCATCTATGAAAACTATGACAAATTGCAGACCTGACCTCTGACATCTGACCACTATGACATGTCATCCCCAAAAATAGGCTCAAGGAAGGCGAATTTGGGAGTTGGAGAAGCCAAAGAGACTCAAAATCAAATTTGGGAGAAGATGGAAGGTTGGAACTAGGAGACAAGTGGCAAATGTGGAATATTTCCTAAATGGAAATCTATTGAATCTATTGAGAGGATTTCGACCCTTAGAAGGCTAATGTTGGTTATAAAATGTAGAAATTAAGTATGAGAATAGATTTTGATCATTTGTAGAATTTGCAATTGCATTTGTGAAGAGGGAGAGCTAGTGGATGACTAGTTGCTTGCCTTAGCCAATTTCGAGGGTGAAAGATTCCCATCCAAGTTGGTAATTGGAAAGGCCATTTAGACCTTTCATTTGGAGATTTAATGGAGTATTTATTTGCAGGTGTAAGCTACAGGGAAGATCATGGTTTCTTCTATTGCAACTGACTCCTTCAACCATTTCCAGTTTTGATGGCATATTCTTGATCCTTGACAGAGGGCGTTTTTGGTGAGCTATTGTACTCTTTGGGGGAGCTTATAATGCCCCATTTATTTTGTAATATGAATTAAATAATTTTTTATTCATCTCCATAAAGTTTCAGGTTGAAATTCCAAGTAGAAATGTATAAATCGCAATTTTAATGAAAGAACAGTGCCATTTCCCCACTACCTTGTTGTGAATCAATGTAATGCTGATGATTTCGAATGAATGGATGATTCTATGATACAATTGTGATCAATATACTTCCATGGATGTCTTATACAAGTTTCATGTACTTTACTTGAGCATTTGAAGCATTTTTACTCAGTTTAGTTGTATTGGGAGGTGAAATAGTGCCATTTCCCCAAGGGTCGAATTGGGGATTTTTGCAGTTGAATGGGAGAGGGAGAGAACAGTTGTAATAAACCATTAGTGGTGCATATGAGACCTTAATAACATAATTAACATATTACATACCTCTTTTCATAAATTTGAGTGGATTTGGAGGCATTTGGGAAGCCATTTTCAGTACTTACCCCAGGGGGATTTGAACTCCAAATTACTAGTAAAATTGCATACTTGGTCCAGAATATTAAGAGAGTTTGAAAAGGTATTTTGGTGTCCATATGTCATCCCTAAAAATCATATTCAAGTACTAATATCATTCATACACCTTCCTTGAATATTTGAAGGGATTTTGAGTCAATTTGGGACCTAGAGACCAATACTAGTCAAAGGGAAATCACTAGTAAAGTTACCTACATTGACCAGAATTGAAAGAGGATTTGAAGAAGTATTTTAAAGGTCCAAAGACATCCCTGAGACACATATTTATGTTCTAATATCATTCATATACCTTCTAAAAATATTTGGGATCATTTGGGGCAAATTTGGGACCTAGAGATCAAAACTAGTCAAAGGTCTAACTAGGGAAAAAAAGTGAAAAATTGCCATTTTAATAAAATTTCTAACAAGTGACATTAAAGTGGTATCATAGCATGGTCCTTGCAACTGTGGATTAGGTACATACATTCAAGAATAATTGGCATCCATGTCTTACTATTATGATGAATCCTATGAGTACAATTCTTATGAGGAATATGCAGATGCTTATGAGCAATATGAAGCAGAATGTGAATGGTACGAGGAAGAGGTGCCATCATGCAACACTTATTACAATTCCAAGAGAAATGAAGATTATTCTTATGACTTTAGATCTGATGAATATGAGTGTGTCACACCAACCAAGGATAATTCTATGAGCGAGTTCCAAAGATGGAGAGAAAAATATAAAACCTTGCCCCAACAATATCAAAAATATCAAGAAAATCTTGCTTCGAGAAAAAATACACAAAATGCCATGTCTTTTGAGTACTATGCTGAACATGTTTTTGAAAATAGGCCCAAAAATGAAGATGTGGAGTTAGTGAAGAAAGTTTTATGCCCTTCTTGTAAAAACCCTTGGAGCGAGTATCATATATGTGTGCATGAAATGATGTCCTCCTTGAGGAGAGCTTTTGAGATTTATTCAAGAAGAGATTCCAAATATACTGATCCTAAGGAAAACAAGGGGCAAAATGCATCAGCTTGATTCAATGAGCAGAAGGAAGAGACATCACAAGAGCATGAAGAAGATTCTATTGAAAATATGGAAGATCATTTCGAGACACCTTCTAGCTTAGACATGAACCAAAGAGCATCTATTGATGGATGCTTAAACTATGAAGGAGTACCTACTGATGGGTGTTCACACCTCTATGTTGGTGACATAGAGATCACTTTTGAAAGTGTTGCTGCAAGCCCAAGTTCCATTAAGCATGATAATGAAGACCTTGCAGCAGTTGAAGAAGAACCAAGATCAACTTCCCCATCACCACTTGAGCTTCATGAAGTTGGTCCAAGAAAAAATGAAGAAGATGAGGAGGTTCATTTGCAAGAGCCTCATTTTCTTGAAGGGTCCTTAAAGATGAATGAAAAGAAGATCCAAGAGTCCCTCAGCATTCTCCATGACACTCAAGCATTGGTGTCAAATTCTTGTTGGAGAGCTACTTCATTGGAGGAAACATCCTTCCTTGAAGACATGGAGAAGATTCAAAGAGCAATGTGCCACATCAAAGGTAATTTAATGTCTTTGCTTTTTGATAGAAACCATTTGTTTGAGCTTAATGAATTGTTACATGATGCATACTTGAAGAATAATGAGGATAATCATAAGCTCACAATTCAAAATGAGCAACTTCTTGAAAAGTTGCAAGATACTTGTTTTTCCTCCTATGTTTCAGATTGTCAAATGGTAGATTGTTTGGAGGATTCTCATGACATTGTGGATCATGAGAAATGTGAAAATTTGAATGTTCTTGATGTGTTTGAAGATGAACTTGAAGAGATCCAAACACTTGATGTGGTGGAAGAGGAAGTTGAATTGTCTCTTGATGAAGGTTATGCAATTTTTAAAGAAGAGCATGATTCCTCTACATTGGAACCAAACTATGACAAAGAGTTCATACTTTTGAAGGAGTTGCATGATACTACCCCTATGGATCCTTCTCATGATGAAACTTTTGCACTTTTTATCATTTGGGTGAGTTAGTTCATTCTCCTACATCCTACAATTCCATGTTTTGCAACATTAGTCTCAATGAAGTATGGGTGAAAGGGTTATTTTTGATGGTGCCACATGAGGAGTATGGAACTCCTAGATTTAAATTTTATGATGACATGGTTGGAGCACATTCTTATTCACATTTGCAGCAGCATCATTTGTCACTTTATGGTGATTCACATCTACATGGATGCACCTATGATATGGATTTGAGTAACTTGAAGACTCATGGTTTTTCTTGCTCAACACTGGGTTCATTTGATGTTAGAGGAACATCATCCAACACTTGGGTGAATAGATTTATGATGGGAGAACATTTTTGTTGGCGGCCACATACTTTGTTACATCTTTATTATTCTCACATTCATGGATGTATGGGTGAGACTTCTTTGAATCATTTGAAGTCTCCTTGTTTTTTCTGCTCATTATTTGGTTCAGATTTTAGTGGAGATTCTTCATTCACTTCTTGGATGAAAGAATACATGGTTGGATATTTTGATGCATATCACATCCTTTTGGAGCAGCATTATAGGACATGGGATCCTCACCTATGTTATTGGAGCAGATTTGATTGGTCACTTGAAGCTTGTATGCACTTAGAAAATGGTGGTCTACTTACTTGGAGGTATAAGCACTTTCATGATTCTTTGATGAAGCACCTCCTTGATGTACATTTTCATTATGTAGTTATGTACTTTGATGATATATATTTTGTACTCATGATGCTTGGAAGAATGCATACAAGAAAATGGGATCCAGGAATCATCTTATCTGATGGTATGGGTTGGAGAGCACTCTTCATTGTTGGGGTGCAATACAAGCAATGGGACCCTAGAATAATTTTTATCTCATTGGTTTCAAATTTTTTGGGGAAACAAGCAGTATGGGAGATGGATTTCCCACTTAATAAAGTGATTTTTATCAGAGTAGTACAGCAGCAAGCATGGTGGTTCCTCTCTAAAATCTTCATGGAAACTCAAAGACTCAAGGTTGGGCAATTCAATGGCAACTTCAAAGAATTATACAAAAAGCAGGCTCTTCAACACCCATGTTTGAAATTGCTTGAGGACAAGCAATATTGGGAAAGGAGGATTTGTCATGTCGCAAATTTGGAATTGGGTCAAAATGGCCTAATCACATTAGCCATATTCATTAGAGTTTGTAAAATTGATGTTAAGGGTCAAATAATTGCCAAGGAGGAAAATTACTAGTTTCCTAGGTTTGGGGTGGAAGCTTTGGGATTTGGAATAAGGGGGATAATAAATGATGTTTAGACATTAGAAGAGTTCAAGTATTTAATAAATAGAGTGAATAAAGAAATTCAATATAAATCCTAGGTGACAAATGGTTTTGGAGACATATGGAGGATGTGGGACCCACACTAGCTTGATTTTTCATAATACATGGTATCTCTCTTTTGCAAATTCGAAATAATGGGAATGTGAGCGCTCTTGGGTGAGTTGGTAAGTTATAACACATGTCATTGAGCATCTTAGGTCTAATTGGGAAGTATTGGTAACCTCCATGGAAGATAAAGAGTCAAAGTGGAAGTTTGTGGACACTTGGGCTAGATTCCCTAGCCCCTATGACACCAATGATGGAGCATCTATGACAACTATGACAAATTGCAGACCTGACCTCTGACATCTGACCACTATGACATGTCAGCCCCAAAAATAGGCTCAAGGAAGGAGAATTTGGGAGTTGGAGAAGCCAAGGAGACTCAAAATCAAATTTGGGAGAAGATGGAAGGTTGGAACTAGGAGACAAGTGGCAAATGTGGAATATTTCCTAAATGGAAATCTATTGAATTTATTGAGAGGATTTCGACCCTTAGAAGGCTAATGTTGGTTATAAAATGTATAAATGAAGTATGAGAATAGCTTTTGATCATTTGTAGAATTTGCAATTGCATTTGTGAAGAGGGAGAGCTAGTGGATGACTAGTTGCTTGCCTTAGCCAATTTCGAGGGTGAAAGATTCCCATCCAAGTTGGTAATTGGAAAGGCCATTCAGACCTTACGTTTGGAGATTTAATGGAGTCTTTATTTTCAGGTGTAAGCTATAGTGCAGCTCATGGTTTCTTCTATTGCAACTCACTCCTTCAACCATTTCCAGTTTTGATGGCATATTCTTGATCCTTGAGGGAGGGCGTTTTTGGTGAGATATTGTACTCTTTGGGGGAGCTTCTAATGCCCCATTTATTTTGTAATATGAAGTAAATACTCTGTTATTCATCTCCAAAAATTTTCAGGTCGAAATTCCAAGTAGAAATGTATAAATCACAATTTTAATGAAAGAACAGTGCCATTTCCCCACTACCTTGTTGTGAATCAATGTAATGCTGATGATTTCGAATGAATGGATGATTCTATGATATATTTGTGATAAATATACTGCCATGGATTTCTTACACAAGTTTCATGTACTGTGCTTGAGCATTTGAATCATTTTTACTCAGTTTAGTTGTATTGGGAGGTGAAATAGTGCCATTTCCCCAAGGGTCGAATTGGAGATTTTTGCAGTTGAATGGGAGAGGGTGAGAACAGTTGTAATAAACCATTAATGGTGCATATGAGACCTTAATAACATAATTAACATATTACATACCTCTTTTCATAAATTTGAGTGGCTTTGGAGGCATTTGGGAAGCCATTTTCAGTACTTACCCCAGGGGGATTTGAACCCCAAATTACTAGTAAAATTGCATACTTGGTCCAGAATCTTAAGAGCGTTTGCAGAGGTATTTTGGTGGCCATATGTCATCCCTAAACATCATATTAAAGTTATAATATCATTCATACACCTTCCTTGAATATTTTAAGGGATTTTGAGTCAATTTGGGACCTAGAGACCAATACTAGTCAAAGGGAAATCACTAGTAAAGTTACCTACATTGACTAGAATTGAAAGACGATTTGAAAAAGTATTTTAAAGGTCCAAAGACATCCCTGAGACACATATTTATGTTCTAATATCATTCATATACCTTCTCAAAATATTTGGGATCATTTGGGGCAAATTTGGGACCTAGAGATCAAAACTAGTCAAAGGTCTAACTAGGGAAAAAAAGTGAAAAATTGCCATTTTAATAAAATTCCTAACAAGGGACATTTCACGAATGCTCCGACTAGCAAGCAAGATGCTTCCCTATGTGAGTGTTCCCAATGGATCAACTCTCTTCCATTGTTCCAAAGATGAACCAACTTTATGCAACAAGTATCCACCAAATATGTGGATGCATCAACTCCATCAAATGTTGGTCCATCAAACATGAGGTCTTCTGACTCCTCATTGGAGGAATTACTCACTCCAGGAAGAAGCTTTGTTTGGCTCTTGAAGGTATTATGTGCTTGTAACTCATCATATGCATCTCTAAACTCCTCAAGAACATGAATGTCATCATGAATCCCATGAAACACCATATCATGAGGTTCCTCCATAGAACTATGAATGACATCAACCGAAAGAGCATGGCGGATTTGAATTTAGGAGGGACTATGTGATTTCTGCAATTCTTGGTGAAATTGTTCTATATCCATATTGGATTCAAAGAGGGCACTTTGAGTGCTTCTCAAAGAATATTTGGTGGAAATCAACTCATCCTTGATCTTGAAAATATCTTCATTATCCTTAAAGTATGCTTCCTACAACATATGAAGAAGATCATGCAAATAATCTATGTCAGAAAGCATATGTGAAAATTTACCTTGGGTTGTAGTCTTTTCTTTATGAATCTTCTCCATGGCTTCAAGGAAAGATGAATTCTCCAATGAAGCAGCTCTCCAACCATGTTGTGGCACTAAATCATCTCTGTCATGGAGAATGTTTAATGCCTCCTCAATATCCATGTTAAGGACTTTGTTCCTTATGCACATGTACTCTATTCTGACCTTCATCTTCACTAGGACCATAAGAAATGCAAGGGGACTTGGTTTTATGTGTCTCCAGTCAAATAAACTCTTGAGGTCCCTTTCTTTTCTTTCATTGAACCTTTTCAATTGCTTGTAATGAAATATATTGATGGATTGCACATCCATCATAAATTCACCCTCATGCTTCTTCACCCTATCAGGTGGTCTACCCGGTGGGTGGTATTCAAGAACCTTCTCATGTTGTTGTAGTGACTTCCATATGACCTCAATCTGATGTAAGTAGTCCATACTTGTGCCTTGAATGGTAGTGAGGCCCTCAGTAGCCCCCACAATGTCACCATGCTTTACTACGAATATCATGCCTTGGGGTAACTCTTCACCTGCTATGTAATTTTTCCTCCCATGAATGAAAGGAAATGTATGGTAAGCATCATATTGCGGCCATATATGCCTTGCATGCTACTCATTGATTATAAAAAATTTGAATGCAATAATAGATCCATTACTAATGCAAAAATAACTCTTACCCATGTGAGCTAGTCTTGCATAGTCTTGAGTCTTCATCTCAGTGATGTAGCTATCCATCCAATTCAATGATGAATAGGATTCTTTGCTTGCTGATCCAAATGGAATGTAATTATCAATATTCATCAATGATAATCGTTCCTTACCTTAAAGAGGCTCATAATCTCTCTGGAGTGAAACAGGTACCTGGTAATCATCCTACAAGTCAATGCTTTCTTGAAGCACTTGTAAATTTGAGGACTCCTTATGTTTACCTTGGAAATAATGTTTCTCCATAATGTAATGTGTACTATTAGAAACACACATATGATCACATGTGTGTTCATTCCACTCTTGAGAATCATACAAACTCTCTTTTAAAATTCAGCCTTCTCAAAAATTTAGATCTCAGTACTAGAAGGATATTTTCTGCCAACCTTATCACTGGAAATGTCTACCATATCAAGATGAAACAAAGGAATTTGGTGAATGAAAAAATAAGAATGGTTGTAATACCTTTGTGAAACCTATATATCTTCATGATGTGGAGTGGTGATGGCATTCTCCCCCTCCAAATCTCTAAGTTCACCATCAACTAGAGTGTGGTTGTGTTTTTCTTCATAATGATGTTCTGAGAATGCTTGAAGGGTTGATCCTTTCTCTTTTGTGATTAAATTAGTGGGATATTCTTCAGATTGATGTAAAAAATAATTGATGCTACCAATATCATATTTACCTTCCTTCCTTAGCTTGAAGTCCTCTTGTTCTTGCTCAATGCATTCATTAGAGGAAACACATGGCTCTTCTCTTGGAAGATTGTTGCTCCTCTCCTTTGATGGCTGATTGTTACTATGATTTTTCTCCTTCAAGCTAGCCAATACATCTTGCTCCTTGGTAACCTTAGAAGTATTATTGGAGACTTTGTTTGAAGAACATCCGAAAATTCTCTTCATGCTAGAAACAATGGCATCCAATGTGGCTTCACTTTCGATTCCTCTTTCTTCTTCTTTGTTCAGAGAGGTGGAACAAATTATTTCCTCTATGGGTGGTTTTTTTCTCTCTATTAAATCCAAAGATTCATCTTTGATCTCAAATCCAAATCTGCATTAAAAATAATCTTTGAAGGAAATGGATTTACGAATCTCTTCTCTCAAAGCCAGATAATGATGGTAGTGGCAGGGCAGATTTTTACTTGCATATATATTATTTTCTAACTCCTTCTTAGGATTAGCCATTAGTGTTTTATCCCATATATCTATGTACATATGGACACAAATGTTTCATTCCGGGTTTCTGGGGCTAGATCAGGGTCTATAAGCTAGATTAAGTTCTATATGGATAGCTAGGTCACAAGGGCTATATTAGGTCTCTAGGGCTAGATAAGTTCTCTAGGGTTCTAATTCCACATTAGTATTTCCAAGGCTAGATTTGTTTTTGTCTATTTTATAGGGCTAGATCAGGGTCTATAAGCTAGATTAGGTTCTATATGTTTATATTAGGTCACCAAGTCTAGATTATGTCTCTAGGGCTAGATCAAGATTCTAGATCAGGTATTTAGGGTTCTAGGTCCACATTAGGATTTGCAATGCTATATTTGTTTTGTCTAGTTTCTAGGGCTATACCATGGTATATAAGCTAGATTAGGTTCTATATGTATAGATTAGGTCTCCAGGGATAGATTAGGTCTCTAAGGCTATATTAGGGTCTATTTCAGAACAACGTGGGTGGCCTTTACAAGTTACTTATTGATCTAATAACACTCACACTTCCCAACGATAGGTTGGTAGGACCTTCTATATATTAGAAGGAACATGTAGATCTAGCTTCCAATCCTTATAGTGTGATCGTGATATATTTCATTGTGTAAGGATCTCCTCTTGTGATCAGGGAGACTATCAACATTATTGATCTAGTGGATTAGGAGCATGTATGGGTGATTGTACCACCCAAGATATTTATATGACTTTTTTCTTCCATCCATGAGACTTCCAATTATATAGCGAAGGAGAGGTGTGATGATGAGATTGACTTCATCCATGCCCTTCTATTTATTCGTTAGAGAGGTGTGATGCCTTAATGGAGGATGTTGATGATGGTGATTCAAGAGTTGTAGATAATGTGAGTATTACAAAGTATAGAGATATGGATTATGGATACTCTAATACATAGGGGGTTTTATTTGATGATACTCTTAGTTAAATATTATCTAAAGATAAGGGAGTTGGCCTAGTTTAGAATAGTTCATTTGCTAGAAGGTTTGAGGTGCATGAGAAGGATTCTCATGACTATATGATAATATTTTCATAGTTCAATGACTACCATAATATTTGCATACCAAGGTCGATTTTACCTTGAATGGAGACATTATTATATTTGAAAGTTGTCCTTGTTAGTTTATGATGTGGTGCTCATTGATGCTGACCCATGGTGTTGATAATGATTGAGGTTGGTAGTTGATTTTTTTCTCCACGGAGACATTCCTTTATATTCACAGGTGGTCATCATTCATTAAATGATGGAAATGATGTGATGGCATGGCTCAAACAATTGTTACATATGACAATGGTTGATTCTGGGACCACAACTAGGATTGATTTGTAGATAGTAGATTTGGTGGAATTAGAGAGGGAGTTGACAGGTTTTGGTGTAAACAATTTCCTCAAAAAGAGGGATGTTATACTTTCATATTACTTAGAAAGTGTTTACACCATGTTTTGGGTTCTTCGTGCTATTTGGTGTACATGGTGTATGCTCATACCTTGAATGGCTTGAGATGGATTGTATCACAAGAGATGGTCTATGATTGATATTGTTACACCTCCAAAATCCATCAAAATTTAAAAATTTTCTATGTAGTATAAATGCTACAATTTACTATGCGGAATGTATACTTGTGAACGTTTAACTCTTTATTAACTGCTTAATTTGTATAGGCGACACTTATTTGTTTACAAAATTCATCGTTTATTTAATGCGTCTTAACCACTGGATACAAAGTTATTTTGACTTTCTTTAATATGATAATTTATTGCTTATGATGACGTTGATATTTAATTTGTCATTCTTCTGGTCATAATATGATTTCGTAGTTCTGTTTACGACGTTAATACTGAACATGTATTTCTTTTGTTGAAGGGGTTCTTGGTGATGCCCTGAATCTTACTTACCTTTTTAAGCGAACGCTTCATGATAACTTGGGTAGGTTACAGGTTTGGTTTACATCCATAAATTTGGTGTTGGTATTATGACCATGGTTATCATGGCTATAAGCAACTTCTTTGCATATAGTTAATTATATCGCAATTATAAACTTGGTCAATTCTTCACTATAGGGTTGGAGATCCCTAACCAAGTCTTGATGGTGTTGATTATAAAGTGATCCAAAAACTATATTAAAAGTGGTTAACTTGCAACTGGCGTCATAGCATTAATCCACGAGGTGAAAGTGCAAGATTGAACTATAGAAAAGTGGTTAAGGATCTGAATGTTAGTAGTTGACAGGTCAAGCATTTAATGCGACCACGTGAAGTTTTAGTTAATGGATTCCATGTATAGGGAAACCGTATCTCTATGCTGATGGTTTGGTATTTTCATTTTTGTTGTTCCAACGATGGTTTAGAGAGCCGAGCTCTCTCGGCTTCCATGGTCGTTCTGCAACTGGTGCACAATTCGCAAATGTAGTTTCGTTATGATTGTAACTGGGTCGTGGTGTTTTTAAGATATTCGTAGGCGTGCATTAGAGAACCAAGTTCTTGGTTCTTGATTTTTCATCCACAATGGTTAAAGAAGTCTCATCCTGAGTTCGATTCTTGCAAAGATAATTTTTTTTGTATTAGTTTATAACTTGTTTACTGTTTGTGAGGTTTCTTTTTCATGCATTATCGTTCATCTTTTTAACCACTAGTTTGTATGTAATGGCAGGGAATGGGTTCACACCTTCTGATCTCGACTTGAATTCTTCGGCGATAGCTTTTGAAGAAAAGAGGCAGCTCCAGTGGTTGGGAAAACTACGGTAAGCTTCAGGCCTTCCACTAGATGACACCTCTGCCAACAAAGTTTAGGGTTGCTTGTTTGTGTTTCCCCTCTCCAGTGTTTGTTTTATTATAAAGCGAGCCATTTGCTATTTTTAGGGTAGCATTGCTATTGTAAAATTTTCCTGGATAAAAGCCAGTGTTGGGGTTTCAACCAACTGTTTTTAAAAAGGTTTTCAGTACTCTGTTTATCTATTTGGGAACCCTCGTGGTAACCTTGAGAAGTAATACTACGCTTGTAATCTTTTTAATGGAAAATACAGAGATCTAATATTTCTACATTTGTTAAAATATTGTAATGTTATGGCCACCGCTTGCTCTCAGCCTCTTTGTTAGTTTAACTATTTGTATAATGGAAAATAATTGCGTAATATTGTTTTGGGCCAAGCCCTGAATTATGAATTCGTTTTTTTGTATTGAAAATGCACCAACATTGACTCTGTTTGTAATGTTATATGATCTACAGGGTTAAACCCCAAACCCTATCATGTATTGGATTTGTATTTATTTCTATTCGTAGATTTTACATATTACATGTATTAACCAGGGATGAGCTCTTTACAAGATTCGAACCCTTGACTTGTATTCGAACCAACTGTAAATACTTAATTGTTTTGTTATTAAGGTCAAGATGCATTGTTTAGATGACATCGTACTAAGTCCAACCTTTTATTTGGAAAATTGCAATGCGTTTTGCTTGCTCCTATGGTTACCTCGACTGTATGATTGTCTTGGATTCTTACTTTAGGGTTTGCACCCACAGTGTTTTAATGATCTTAATACACCGTTATGCATTTTTTAATAGCTACAGGGTTCGACCCCGAACTGTTCCCTTAACTTGTCATGCTTTTACGATTGTAATGGAAGGTTTATACCCAACATTTTATTAGATTTTTTATTAATACTTTTATGCCTATTATATGGCGATCCTTTTCATTGTTATAGGGATATCAAGAAGTGCAAGAATAAATTCATAATTTATTTTTAAGATATATTCTGGATTAAAAGGATTGCGTTAACCAAGGTTTTATATTTCTGTTTAGAGTTATAATCTCTATTTGAAATATTTTAGTGAATAGTACTTGCAGTATTACTGTATATTATATAAGTATTTACTTTGTGAACTGGGCAATGCTCCTACTTTGTATACTATGCTTGTTTAAGAGATTCGATACTTTGAATAGAATATTGGCCTATGAATCAATCGATTATACATTTTATACTTTGTTTATATAAAAGATACCCATTCGCTTTTTAGTGTGGACTATAAATTACTTCTAAAAATAGGTTATTGCTCTATGTTGTAATACTATGTGTAAATACTATGAATGCATACTTTACAGGTCTGCATCTAGATATTATTGAAATCAACATTCAATCTATCGATACAAAATCATTGAAATCTATCTAATTAAGCTAACTCTCTGTACTAGACTACATCACTAAGGTGAAAGGAAAAATACAGGGAGGATTTTAAATTCATTATTCTATCTTTTCATATTTATGCATTCAAACATTTATGCATAAATAAATATCAGTTATGTCTACTATTCATTCTAACAACTAGGCTAGTATCTAGGAAGCATCAGAAAATATGATAAAATATAAATAAAACCTTCAGGAAATATATCAGCAGATTAGAAGTAATTGAACTAGAACAATGTAGAACCTCTTTAAAACTATAGAGGTGGAAAAATATATACAGAAGACCGTTCCTCCCAACTGTCTCCTGAAAGCAACCAAGATTACTTGCTTTAGGACCCCCGATCCTGCTCACTGGACCATCCGGATGAAGATACTATGTAGAAGCATGTAACAATCCGTTTATATCTTAGTAATCATAAAGAATTTCATACAACCGTCTCTGCAACTAAGTAGAATAAAACAGTCCTACTCTGCAACTCATTAGTTAGCATTCCCCTCATCGAATATCTTGTGTGCTCAACATAGCAGTTTCCAACAAATCACAAGGAAAAAATAGTGAGCCTCCTGCCCAATTTGATGGATATAAGTCTGCCTAGGTATCTGGCTAAGTTTATCATTTAAGGAGCCACCTGCTCAGTTCCACCTTGTCACCTACCCAAATTCTGAAAATATTATTTTATTGGAAAAATACTTTATGTTAAATTTTAATTACAAAGTTTTGTAATTATGACCAATTTTGGTCAAGGATGAATGTAATTACTGATTATTATTATTTAATAAATTAAAGTAGGAGACAAACACCCAAGGGAACTTTTAAATGAGTGTTCACTGACCCACTAGGAGGAATGGAAGTTGTTAGAAGGTATGGGATAGATGGCAGCATTTGCACTCCACCACTAGCTGTTGGTTATGGGACAACTACCCCTAAAAATGTGGCATTATCCCCCAGGTGGGTGGGAGTGAGCAGGAAGCTCATTAAATGACCATTTAACCACTAAAAGGCCTAGGAAGCCTACGTAAGGCAATTCGAATTGAGCAGTAAGCTCTCTTACAATATTTTATACAGACATATTCCTCAAGTGCATCAGGTGATCACTGAGAGATTCGAATAGGGAGGCTATGTGGGAGTTCAATTGTGAGTCTGCAAATTATTTTGAGAAGGAAAACCAGAGGTGCTAGTGCAGGTCTTTTTGACTGTTGAGTCTTGAGGGCTGGATAATCTACATTTTATTGCAAGCTGAGGTACTAAGGCTTCTACAGAATCTCCCTCCTGGTGGTTCAGTGAACAGGCTCGGGTGTCCTAAGGCAAGTAACTTGGCTATCTTCGGGAATTGGCTGGGTGGAACAGGTTCCTTGGGCTGTTTGTTTCGCTATAGTTAACCAGGTTTTACTATTCCAACTTTTGTTTAAAGTTTAATGTTTCTTCTTCGTAGAATTATTAAACTTTGTCATGTAAAAGAAGTTATTTTATTTTATGATCTATGTATGATTCTGAATGATAAAGCTTTGTGAAATATTTGATTTGATAACCATCTCTATATTTTTCCCCATGTTCTCTGCATAGTACTCTAGTATAGAGAAGCAAATTAAGGATAGATGAGAGATAGGCAGAATGCCATTGATTGGATAAATGATTTCAGTAGTGTTCTAGTTAAAATTCGGTCCTATGTTTAAACACAGTAAAACATTATAGTATAGCATCAATTGCAGCATATAATTCATTTAAATAATACATGAAAGAAAAACACAGTATGCTTCTGCAGAGTTCCATGTATTTCTCTAACTCTATTTATTTCAGATAGTAACATTATGCATTTCAACATTTTAAATTTAATGTTTTTTTTAGTACTTCAAATTCTACGAAATATAGTAGCTGCAACTTATTTCTATACAATTTTGTTATGAGCAAATACTTATCATTCTCATTGTTGTTTGTCATAGTTTGTTTTCATATATTTATACTTCCTTATAAAAACCAAAACCCTATGATATATCAAACCCTAGATTTATTTAGTACACAGTTTATAACACTTCATCAAATATTCTTGGCAACATTAGACATTATTGTCGAAGTTACAGTAGCTTGATATCTAAACCCTAGACAGCATTTCAACTATCTTTTATTTATGCCAAGACTAACAATAAGACATTAATTATCTCTTAGCTGAAGGCACAATTCGTATCATTGTCTAACATTAGCTCACAACCCTAGCATTAAAACATATACAAATTCAAAATATTCATATATGTGAGCTAAGGCCTTTTTCATGGTTCGAATTTTCTCTGCACAAGTAAGGTTGACAAGGAAAAGTCCAGGTAGGGTTTCGATCTTAAAAGCAAAATAGAAGATGGAGGCATAGCCTTTTCGAAAAGCATTTAACAGTCAACTATATCATCGATTTTCCCAAACATGTTTAGCAACAACGAAGATGCAGTACAGAAACAACTCTACAGTCAACCATCGTGGCTCGGCACACTTTAACAACTATTACACAGTTTTCTTACCCATCATTTTAAAAACATAACTGTCCATTGCAAAGAAAACAAGCCATTGTTTACAAGTCCAAAAGAACCCTCAGTTCTTGATTTTCCATTAAAGTATATAACAGAGAATTACATTATGGCCTTACAAGGTTCCCAACAGTACACAGAGTTACCCTCATCATATTTAAACATTAAGTCGAGACCGTGGAAGGACCAAACTACACAAGGTTTTACCCTAGACTTTAACAACACGAAAACGAGAACCAAGTTCTCATCAACAACACAGCTAGGAATCAAATAGCCAAGTTGCAACTTAAAAGACTAAGAGGTTACCCTCTGTACAGTTTGAATCAAAACAAGACAAACTTAAAACTTCGCATTTGGTCATCACTGAAACAAGTCGAAGGTTTCCAACTCTCGGCACACAGAAAACACCATCAAAGTCACCTACGAGGTTTTTGGAGAACCACCGGAGCTTACCAGGAGAAGTAGAAGCATATTCCATTCTCCATGCTTGCACAGGAACCATCCTATGAAGTGGGTACTTGCAAAATTACATTTCAAAGGGATTAAAACAAGAATACAAGAAAGCAAACAGGTAACAAAGTATTATTTATTTGAAGCTCGGAACATTGGCACATCACACCATCAAAGGAACGACGAAGCCTGGTGATATAGATAGCAACCACTAGTTAAAAATCAAAAGGCCATTCACTTAAACTAGAGCTTAACACCTCGCACCAAACTTAACGATGCAGTCATAACACTTGCAGCATTTTTGAATTCGAAATCAATAACAATCATACGATATGAAGTACCTCCCTCTTTAAACTGACAGTGGAACCTTCACAGCATTTTAATGGTGGAATCGTGTCCTTAGCTCACTAAGACTGTAACCCTGGAACATTTAAACTTCTCATTCACAGGTCTCTGGATCGAAACCGAGGAAGGAGTCCTCCTACCCTTCTAACTCAAACCCTACATTGCAATAAATTTGTTGGCCTCTCTACTCTAACAACTCGAAATGAAGACCCGAAAACATTTCTGTGTGTTTTACCAACGAAAGATTAGGGTTTCTCCCAAACCCTAGATCTTGAATAGATCAATGGTGGATCAACTTCCGGTAAGGCACGTTGATAATTGAACCTGCAGTACAATCAATACCATTTAATATCTGCATCTACCAACTGCCAAGTAAGAGGGTAGATAGCTTGTGCATGGCACAGCTCAGCCTCATCATGGCGATCGTTGAAATCACAAGCACGTGAAGATCTTACTACAGAGCTTCCACATCATCATCAAGTGGATCGACATTAATAGCTAAGACCTGTTGTGAGTATTTTGATCACAGAAGATCTAGGAGCTATGGAGAACCTCACAAAATTGAATTAATTTGCAAAACCAGTGGAAAAACTTGAAAAAGGAGATAATTTTACACACAATGTGAGCTTAATATTTTCATTAACTGACTGTCTAACATGTGAAAATGTTAGTAACAGGTTTTTATTACATCCATGAGAAATTCGAGAGCATTAGATGGCTCAAGATGAGTGTACAAGTCAAAATTGCAAAATGGGCCTCAATCCCCCCTAGGTGGGTCCAACTCAATCCCAATCATCCCAAACAGTCACGAATCCAGGTGTGAAGGTGGCTGAAGCATGCTGGGTCATTAATGAGGCCAAGGCAGGCGTGGGTGAGCAAGTAGAGGAGTTTGGGAGGACCAAGGGAGCAATAAATGCTCCAAATCTAGCCAAAATTGGGCAAAATCCACCCTAGCGCCCCTAGTCAACTGAAATTCACCAAATCAAGGAGAGAGGGTGCTCTAGCAATTAATGAGGGCGCACTTGTGGACAAAACAGGAGGCTGGGTGAACTAGTTTGCTTGGAAGTGGGTGTGAACACTCTCAAAAGTGGATATTTGACCAACTAAAGTCACCTAGTCCAAACTATGGTGTAATTAAGCATATGAGCAATAAAAATTGACTATGGTTATGGACTATGGTACTAAGTGTGGATTACTGTTCTAACACCCTCCCTTAACCAGAACTTAGTACAACTCATGAAAATAAGTGGGAGGCCTTGGCAACAAAGGCTCAAGTCACCTCATTACAAACAGAAATTTTTATTTGTCCATATAAACCGAGGACAAGAAGTAAAACCACATGGAATAAAAATTTCCCTCTAAAATGGACATGGGGCTGAACCTGCAATTAAATTGCAGCAATCACCATCCATCACTCACTCCAAGCAAAGCTCTCAAGTGAGTGAAGGTCTTCTCAGTAAAGCACTTGGTGAAAATATCTGCAGTTTGCTCGGTGGATGGGCAATACTGCAATGAAATCACCCTGTCAAGCACCAAGCCCCGAATGTAGTGCATATGGATTTCAATGTTCTTTGTTCTTTGACTCTGTACTAGATCAGTAGATATCTTGATGGCACTTTGATTATCCACCCAAATATTGGTTGGAGAATCAATAGCAACACCAAACTCCCGAAGAATGCCTTGCAACCAAACACACTGTGTGGCTGCGTTCACTGCTGCCCTGTACTCGGCCTCTGCTGATGAAAGAGAAATGGTATGCTGTTTCTTACTTGACCAGCAAATGGGACCTTCAACAAACATAAACACAAAACCTGAAGTGGACTTTCTATCGATGGGATCTCCATCCCAATCGGAATCAGAAAATCCAGCTAGTTGTAGTGAAGAACCAGCTGCATAGTGTACCCCAAAGCTCTTTGTTCCTTGGACATATTGAAGGATCCTTTTGGCTGGCTTCCAATGGATCTCATGTGGATGCTGCATATACCTTGCTACAGCACTTACAGCATAAGACAAATCAGGTCTTGTATGTGTAAGGTACAGCAAACTTCCAACTAGCTGCCTGTAGAGAGTGCAATCCACCAATGGAGAGTCTTCAAATTCACCTGGTTTTATGCCTGAAAGGAATGGGCACTTGGCTGCCTTACATTCAGCCATTTTAAACTTGAATAACAGGTCTAAAGCATACTTAGGTTGAATCAGCAATATACCTCTCTCAGATTGCTCAATCTCCAAACCCAAAAATTGCCTTAGCAATCCTAGGTCGCTCATGGCAAATTCACTGTGCAAAGAAGCTTTAATTGAGCCAATTTGTTTGTTGCAGCTCCCTGTAATTAAAATATCATCAACATACAGTACAATGAACTGCAAATTATCATCACATTGCTGCAAATAAACATTTGGATCAGACTTGCATCGACAGAAACCAATTGAGAACAAAAAAGCATCCATTTTGGCATACCAAGCCCTGGGGGCTTGCTTGAGTCCATAGAGTGACTTCTTCAACCTGCATACAAGTGTGGGATCCTCTTGGAATCCTTCAGGTTGCTGCATATATATCTCTTCATGTAGCTCACCATGCAAGAATGCACTTTTAACATCCATGTGGGGAACTTCCCAACCCTTACTAGCTGCCATGGCTAGAGCTAGTCTAATTGAGTCCATCTTTGCAACCGGTGCAAAGGTCTCTGTATAATCCACACCATGGATTTGTGAGTAGAGATTAGCCACTAACCTAGCCTTGTACTTCATATCAGAACCATCAGCAACAGGTTTGGTTCGAAAAATCCACTTACATTGCACAAGTTTCCTCTTGGGAGGAAGAGGCACCAAATCCCATGTTTTGTTCTCTTGGAGAGATTGGAATTCTTCTTGCATTGATGCTATCCACATTGGATCATGATGAGCTTCCTGATATGATGTTGTATCAGATCCAATCATCATATAACAGTGATCAGCAATTTCACTTTCATTTGCAAAGGAAGCATTGATTGTTTGAGATCTAGTCTTCCTAGGCTCTTGGGGATTGCCTGCCAATTCACCTGCAGCTTGTATGATTTTTTCAGCCCACTTGGGCCTTGATGGTGACTCATGTACATCAATGTCATCTTCATCCATGTCATCTTCAGCAATATCAGAAAAATCAGAAGTGGAATCATCACTAATTTCATTTAGGTGTGGAGGAGAAGAGCTTTCCCCCGGTGCAAGCTCAAAATCTGGAATTGGTTCTTCTTTGAATTGCACACTTCTCTCAATGAAAGTTTTGAGTGTGGATGTGTCAAAGAGCTTATAGCCCTTTGTGTCTTCACCATATCCAACCATGATACATTATCTGCTCTGTGGCTCCAAATCCTTCCTCTTTTCTGATGGAATTCGAGCCCATGCTCTAGACCCAAAAATCCTGAAATTTGACACATTTGGTTTTTGGCCAAACCATGCCTCATAGGGGGTTTTTCCTTTGACTGATTTGTGAAAGGCTCTGTTCTGAATATGAGAAGCACAATTGATGGCTTCAGCCCATAGCTTAGGGATTAGATCCCTAGCTTCAATCATGCAAGTGG
The DNA here is from genome assembly GCA_027924585.1 of Larix kaempferi. Classification (NCBI taxonomy): domain Eukaryota; kingdom Viridiplantae; phylum Streptophyta; class Pinopsida; order Pinales; family Pinaceae; genus Larix; species Larix kaempferi. The sequence goes on from BSBM01000756.1 coordinate 11,468,867, forward strand.
CCATCTCTTTGAGAGATCTATTTTTCCTCTCTGCCACACCATTTTGCTGAGGTGTGTAGGGGATTGAATGTTGCATTTGGATGCCACATTCCTCACAAAGATGCTGAATGTTATTATTCACATACTCCTTTCCATTATCATTCCTAAGTATCTTTATCTTATGACCACTATGATTCTCCACTAAGGCCTTCCAAATCTTAAACTTCTCAAACACTTCTAACTTCAATTTAAGGAAGTAAACCCAGCAGAATCGAGAGTAGTCATCTATGAATGTGAGTACATACCTTGATCCACCATATGATGGAGTGGGAAGAGGACCAATGAGGTATGAATGTACCAATCCAATTGGTTGAGTGGCTCTCCTTGCCATTCCCTTCTCATAGCTGTGCTCAGGATGCTTTCCAACTACACACCCAATGCATGCACCATTTGAAGATCTGATTTCTGGAAGCCCTTCCACCATCTCGTCCTTGTGCAGTGTCTGGAGATATTTGTAGTTCATGTGGCCAAATCTTTCATGCCACAACTTGGAGGTCTAGTTGGCATGAGAGACAAGAGCATGGTCACTATAACTTGGAATTAAATTGGAGAATTTGTACATTCTCTCGTCGTGATCAGCATACCCTACAGCCACAACTTGATTTGAAGAAATTTCTGAGATTTCTACCAAATCTGCAGTAAATGTTACTCTCTTGACTTCTCCTGTATGGGTCATTTGATAAACTGATAGCAAATTTGCAGCCAATGAAGGTACATAGAGCACATCACTAAAATAGCCATGCTCCATGTCAATCCTACCAATCCCCTTGGTCTGGATTTTTGAATCATCTCCCATTCGAACTGTTGGGCCACCATTCGAATGCATAGAGGAGAAGAGTTCTATGGATGAAACCATATGTCTGGAAGCTCTTGAATCAATGATAAAGGATTAGGGATTCGAAATACCTGCTACCAAAGCATGACACTTCTCCTTATTGTCAGGATTTGAGGTGCTCTCTTTCTTCCTTGCGCCCTCAGGGACTGGGATGTTGTTCTTCTCCAGCAGCTGCGCCATTGAATCAATGGTTTTCTTCATGCATGAGCTCTCTGGATGCCATCCCCTATGAAAATAGGTGCATTTGGTCTTTTCCTTTCCCTTCTTGTCCTTCTCCTTTGACAGATTCGAACCCCCATCTGCAGACTTGGTCTTGTCAAACTTCCTCTTCTCTTGCTGCTTCGAATTCTTGGCTTTCTGCTTGCCTTTGTTGGCATTTGAAACACCCATTGCCAATGCTTGGTCCTTTGATTTTATGGTGCCCATCTGAACTAGTTTTTCCTGCTCCTGAGTGAGACACTCCATGAAGGTAGCTAGTGATGGCATTTTCCAATTTCGAAGGGTCATTTTGGCTGAATGAAATGTGCTAACAAATACAGAAAATTCTGGGCCTAGCTTCGAAAGGATGGACAGAATCAGTTGTTCCTCCTTCTTAACAATTCCACATTGTCGCAGTTGAAGCACTAGTGACTTGAACTTTGTGAAGAACTCCTGGATGGTTTCAAAATGCGCTGGGCTCAAGCTAATGAGCTTGTTTTCAAGTTGGTGGCCTCTCAGTTCATCAGTTTTCCCAAAGAGTGATTCTAGCTTCACCCATACTTCGTTGGGGGTTGTCAAACTGTCTGTATGAAACAAGAGTTCCCTTGAAATGCTCAGGCATAGCAATCCATAAGCTTCATCAAGTCTATTGTAGTACTTTGCTTTCTCCACAGCAGAATTTGGCTCCACTTCTATGCCCATGGTTACTCTATAGAGACCCTTAGATCTCAGCTTGATAACCATCTCAGCCTTCCAATCGAAAAAATTGAAGGGTGTGAGCAAAATTTGGTTTGCTTCCATGACTGCTGCGTTAATGGTGAGAAAACTATTGAAACACCTGCAAAAAACACTCAATTTTTATCTGGAAATCCTCTCTAGAATGCAGTTCAATGCTCAATATTGACCTGGAACTCACTAACTCCACGATGGCTCTGATACCATGTGAGTATTTTGATCACAGAAGATCTAGGAGCTATAGAGAACCTCACAAAATCGAATTAATTTGCAAAACCAGTGGAAAAACTTGAAAAAAGAGATAATTTTACACACAATGTGAGCTTAATCTTTTCATTAACTGACTGTCTAACATGTGAAAATGTTAGTAACAGGTTTTTATTACATCCATGATAAATTCGAGATCATTATATGGCTCAAGATGAGTGTACAAGTCAAAATTGCCAAATGGGCCTCAATCCCCCCTAGGTGTGTCCAACTCAATCCCAATCATCCCAAACAGTCATGAATTCAGGTGTGAAGGTGGCTGAAGCATGATGGGTCATTAATGAGGCCAAGGCAGGCGTGGGTGAGCAAGTAGAGGAGTTTGGGAGGACCAAGGGAGCAATAAATGCTCCAAAGCTAGCCAAAATTGGGCAAAATCCACCCTAGCGCCCCTAGTCAACTGAAATTCCCCAAATCAAGGAGAGAGGGCGCTCCAGCAATTAATGAGGATGCACTTGTGGACAAAACAGGAGGCTGGGTGAACTGGTTTGCTTGGAAGTGGGTGTGAACACTCTCAAAAGTGGATATTTGACCAACTAAAGTCACCTAGTCCAAACTATGGTGTAATTAAGCATATGAGCAATAAAAATTGACTATGGTTATGGACTATGGTACTAAGTGTGGATTACTGTTCTAACACCTGTCATCGCCGGTTCAAGCATGTTAAGGACTAAGCTTTATTACCTGTCAATATCGAAATGATTGCATTGTTATAACCGTTGATCGAATTTCATTTAAATCTCTATAGTCTTTTGTTTTGCATCGTAATATGGTATTATATGCTAAGGTATGGTGTGATTGTATAATCACCTTATAATGTTAACGATTCAATTACTAAGGCTCGGGTATATATATATATATAGAGAGAGAGAGAACTAGCCATATATGTATATTGTTAAACAATTGATAATGGATACCATATATATGGTTAGGTTTCTAACTATGCAAAAGTAGTATTAGATACTAAATGCATTATAGATTTCATACATTAACTATAACTTTCCAATGCATAATAATAGTGTGAGACTCTAGGTATAGTTAAGTAATACACATTTAATATGCTAGCCTTGTATTGTAAAGTTTAATTGTTAAACATGATACCAAGGGCATAGTTTAAATGATGACATTATACATTATAATGCAGAGTTCATAACACTAGTCACTAGACTGTTCATATACATTAACTGTGTAATGATAATCAAATAATGAATTCAGGACTTAGAATAGTCTGAGTTCTGTAGACGTAAAACATAATGATAGTTCAAAGGTATAAACACTTCTTCTACAAGTTTTCTACTAGCATTTTCAATAGATATTAGTATCGCTGCTTTCATGATAATGACAGTAGTCATATGATAATTTATGTAGCGTATAACAGAACACTTGGACGACGTGAAAAAGATAACACTGAAGAGTTTAAATGTCAGTACATAAACTAGGATTAGAACCATGTATCCATACCTCCAGTATTTTGTGTCGTAAGGAAGTACTTAGCATTCTAATTTTACATTGATGATGAATTGAAAGACATATGTACTCTTAACACATGTTGTCATAGAATTTCTTACCTGCGGTCTGCACATGGAAACAGGATTCAAATGCCTTAGCTAAACGTAGCTAAGTAAACTCCAGGGTACCTCGTAGGACCCCTTTGTCAACATACAAACAAACTGTCAGCACTTTATCAAGAATATCATAACAGTACAAACTGTAAACAGCATGCAATCATATTTAGAACTTAAGCAGAATTGTAAATTGTATTCTTATGCATAATCATAAAAGATCATTTCGTTAAGGAGATTAACATCCACTTAAATCTGAAATAGCAAATACAATTATATCTTATTTATTTGAGAAGTATGACGTGTCATCGTCATTCATTATCTTAGTTAATAAATCAAATTACTTTATATGTTCCGCATTAATGACTTTGATAAATATTTCTATTATAATTTTATTTTTTTTGGTATTTTTCGGGATTTTACACACCTTCCTTGGGGAACATGACCACATTTTTAGGGAAGTTGCCTCCTGCAACAACTAGTAAGTGAGTGCAGATGCTGCCACTTGTCAATTGCCTTCTACACCAGTTTCATTCCTCCTAGTGGGTCAGTGAACACTCTTCAACATTCCTCTTGGGATGAGTGTCTCCTATTTTAATTTATTAAATAATAATAATATTCAATTACAGTCATCCTTGACCATCCTTGGTCAATAACATAAAACTTTACAATAAATTTTAACTCAATGTTTTCCACAACATAAAATATTTCAAGTTCTAGGTAGGTTACAGATATGCACAGTTGTGATAACTTTCTCAATGGATTCCATACATTAGAATGTCATTGGCATAGAATTATTCCCCTGAGAAGTTAATATCTCTTTCCTCTATGGCGGACACCTTGCATGATGGCCACATGGATTATTCACTTGGTAGGAGAACACCCTACAATATACGAGGATCATTGTGTATTGCAGAGGAGGGACAAAATGCCTAGATAGCATGTGTTTCCAGTGTTTCCTTTCTAGAGGATTAGATATTGATTGAGGGTCTTTCCTTACATATCTAAATCCCCTTGGGTCCCTATTGTATAGGACATCATGATTGGATATTGAAACTTGTACTCTACAAGTTGAGCACTTCATTAGTGTGTGGATTACTTATGTTTAGTAATCTTTATTTATAAGGATTAGTTTAGTTGATTTATATTGTTGGCCTCCCTTACCTCTCATATATATAGAGGAAAGAGAGAGTATTTCCATACTTCACATCACAACACAACACACATTCATTTGTATATCTTGCTTGGAGTGCTCTCTTCCGTTCTATATATGATATATAAGAAGAGTTTTCAAATATTGTTTATGCATGTGAAATTTCCCTAAATGGATGGAAACATGAATTGGATTTATTGGTATCTTTTCTTCTATATTTGGTCTCCAAGGATAGATTAGGTCTCTAGGGATAGATGGTGACAATGGGGATGGTACAATGTGCATGGTTTAAAACATGTAATGGTTTAAAACGTCAATATATTGTAATATTAACTTAAACATAACTTAAAAATCAAATAAAAAATATAAGATAACAATATATATATATATATATATATATAACATGAAATAAACTATCTAACCTGAATAACATTAGACATCCATCAATAAATAATTCCATTACTTCACTATGTACCTTAATCAATTAGGCCTTCTAGATCCTCTCTGTTTTTTATTGTCTCAAACAACCTCTCATGCTCTGGCTGAGGTAGAAGTAGAGTAGCTTGTTTGATGACTTCGTTTACATTGTTTGTAGTTGGAAGTTTGTACCAACAATCAAGTGCATAAAGTGATACACCCATGAACCTGGCCTATAATCCACGTATATGTAGCCATTTCTCTTTGGTTCCTTTCCATGAACTATAATATATTCTCCCTAAACAACCATCGAGTTGGTCGGAAAGGTAATTCCTTCACTATCAGTTAATGATGCAAGGAGGGTTTTCTTCCCATGTATATATTGTTCCAACCAATAATCCATGCCAATTTCACTGTCTATCGGGGTGACAAATACGTGGATGTGTCCTGCAAAAATGGATTTTACGGTCAAATTATGACAAGTATTGGTTTGATAACACGGTTAATTAAAAAAACAAGAAGGGAACCGATATATAAATGAAAAAATATTTACCTAGTTGTACAAGATCAGATATATGATCATAGTCATTCAAAATAAAATATTGGCCTTCCTGTAATTGGATTGTTTCAAAAAATGCACGTGGGTCTACTGCAAGTGATACATGATCCCATTCATCAACCAAATCCATTGATTCACACTCATCCCACTCGTCGTTGCTACAAGGCCCACAAAAGCAAGAAATTTTTCGCGTCCATATTCCAAATAAGGGATTGTTTGAGCTTTGAACCGAATGAAATCCATGATTCCATTATACAATACTACAACGATAAGAACGTGATCAATCTATATAAAGAACTTGATAGAAATTTCTGAATAGATGTCCTCTACCTATTGGTGTGTGTTGCTATGTGGTTCGATCTGACATTTTTTCATAGCACCATTGAACTATGGATTCTGCATCTCAGATATGAGGGTATTTCATGCACCTCATCTCCTCCCTTCATATGGAATTTTTGATACATGCTCCAGCCCCATCATGCTCTCCCTTTCCATGCTCAGGCTCAAAATAGTTCCATATATGCGGCACATCATAAGTCTTGTGCAAAATACTCAACCACTGGAATACACTTGCATTTTTTAATTGGCCCACACAACCATCTAACCATATCCAATGATGATCCATCTATATATCTCTATCCTTCAGTTTATCATAGAAAATTATGAAGCAATGTTGCATGAAGGTCGTGGCACCTGTCATCATTGATGTAGAAGTTGATCTCTTTCGTATTATCCTCCTGTCATTGCTAATATCTGGTGCATGCCTATACGTGATATGGAACATTATGCTAACTTGGTTTGAATTGTAATATTGACTTTGAATCTCATTTTGTGGCAGCAGGTTGTAACTTTCGGAAAATTACACAACCAACAATATGGTGCCGATAGAAAAGGTGTCCATGCATTGTCTGTACTGTTCATTCTGTCATTGTGCTACATAGACATGTTGAACAAACTGCTCGGTATTTTTGTAGAATTCCTTCATGAAATAAAAAATTTGTACTTGGTGCCACAAAGCCAAGGGCATTATTACAATGGGACATTTAAAATCTGAATATCTATGTATAAATTCAACATGTAATACTTTAAAAGTATGGAAACTTATATTACTTGTGACTTCACCAATGCAATTTTTTTTCTTTCCTTCACACTATCTACTTGATATGTTACGTACTTGAAGTTATGCATTTCTATTGTCAGCCTCACAAATTCGTGCTCCTCGCTTTCATGGATGCAATGGCTCAGTAATGCAAATCCATTGCACCTGGAACATGTCCCATATCAACATGATTTTTTATAATATTTTTTTCCTTAAGGTCTTGGACACATGATGCTATGCATAAATTATCCGTATGCATTCGATGGTTGTAAGTATGGGAATTCATGCACAATGTTAGTATGCAAATCACAAAGTATATGGCTATATGTATCATAATAATACTCAAATTCTACATGGTATCTACAAGAACTTGTTTTGCGATCAATGTAAATTCTAGCATACCGGGGTTTGAATTTTTCAAAGGACCTTTTGTAATATATTTGAATCATATTTCAAAGATATTATCTCAGATTTTAATTTTAGAACATCAATTGACTCATACAAAAACTAGTCAAAAAAAAAAAAAAAACAGCCTTTGACTACGGTAGATTCCCCCAAGGTTAGGAACTTGAGGACTTTAGGATCTGAAAAATATGTAGGTGAATGTGAAACAACAATAAAATTAGGTTCAAGGAAAAATCCATAGTTCTAAGCACAAGGTACTGGGGCCATTTATGTTTCGAATTCAGTAGGCACTGAATTTCTACTCCAAGGATGCCTAGGCACATCAACATATTCGTACTAAAATATTTCACCACCCTTGTACTTCAACAAAAGTAAGGATACTAGACATAAACCTCTTAACTTATGCTTGGGAAACAATATCTGAGATTTAGGGAGGGTTTAGCTGAGTTTGGAAGAAAAAATAGAGAGTATGCTAGGTTGGATTGCTCAGCTAGATAGTTTCAGACTCTCCCAAACAATCTAATAAGGTTGCGAATTTTCAGGAGATAAATTGGATGGTCTTCAGTAGGATGTCAAGAACTTCAGATGTTTGGAAGAGTAGTAAATTATGTTAAATTTTCAGAGTTTACTTCAATCTGATCTAGGATCTTAACTGAGAGAACATGTACAACAAATCTGCAGCATATCAATCATGGACAGAATAATGCAAGCACACAAGACACATAAAGTTTACTTGGGGAAAACCATAAAGGTGAAAAACCCCAATAACTTCCTCAGAGATAGATAGAGCAATGATACAACAACAATACAAGAGATAGTCTTCTCCTAGCAGCAGAGACTCCTCCTCCACATGTGCGCCACTCTCCAAAGTGTGAGTGAGAGAATAGAATGTGTAAAATGAGAGAGACACACTCTCTATTTATACACTAACTTGACTTGACCTTTACTCAACTAGGTCGGCCTCAACTTAACTAGTTAACATAATTGTTAACACCTAAAAAGTGCTCACTAGCTCATTTCCTTATTCACATGACCCATTTGTCCACTTTTCCACCATCTGAGCCTCTGAAGCCAACAAAAGGTCACCAAAAGACCTTAGTACACCCCTTTTCCCACTCAAAAAGATTATTTTTCCTAAAAAAGCATAAAAAACCCTCAAAAAGGGTCCAAAATTCCCAAAAATATTAAAAAGGGAATAAAAATATTAATTTTATTCAAAAAAGGAAAAAAGGAGGGAAAAGTACCTAAACCATGTTGGTCAATACCATTGGTTTCCACAAAACCACAAATGGTATTCCCCACCACCAAAACCTATAAAAAGGTGGTAGGGGCTCCTCATTTCACATCCATCCATATTCCTATCCTCATGCTGCCAAAATCTCCCTTGAGTTTTTGGCCATTGTAGCAACCTTGGAGAAAGGACTCATTGGAGTTTGGAGCTGCTCACCCTTGGAGATTCTCAACTATCTTCATCAATCGGAGGTATTCTTATTGCAAGCACTTGCTTGCCCCCATTTTCAATACAAAAATTATTTTTTATCTTTCTTGTTCTTGTTTTTTAATTCAAAAATGCACATGCTAGTTTAGTTTAGTTTAGATTTAGTTTATTGTTTTTGCTTAATATTGAGACTGCTGCTACTAGTTAGCAGGTGCCCATAGCACTAAGCTTGGTTGCAAAACCAAGCCAACAGTTTTTGGCGACTCCGCTGATTTTTGAATCTTTAGATCTCACTTTTGCTTTAAATCTTACTTTTTGATAGTATTAGTTAGTTTAATTCATAGATATGCCACCCTAGACAGCAGATCCATTGTTGTTCCAGAACTTGGCCCATTTTTTAGGCATTAACAGCCCAAAATTCTCAATTTTTGGGTTCGTTTTTCGGCATCTGCGTACGGCTTTCGCCTCGCAGATTTTTGCCCAACAGTCGCGCGGCTCATCGCGACTGCGCGGCCTTTTTCCGTGCGGTTCACTGCGGCTTCGCGGCCAATTAGCGTGCTGCACATCGCGGCTTCGTGGACATTTTCCGCGCTGCACATCGCGACTGTGTGACGAAATCCCGCGCAGTCCATCGCGGCTTCGCAGCCGAAACCCGCGCTTCCCATCGCGACTGTGCGACAGAAACCCGCGCGGTCCATCGCGGCTGTTCTGTCAAAACCCACGATGCCAATTTTTTCATTGGGCCAATCCGTTTAAAAAATTATTTTTTTACTGTTTTTTCTGCCCACATAGCACATTTTACAGTACTAAGATTCCAGCATTGTTTACAGCCATAGGAAAATTTTACTATTTGGAATGCACATTTGAAAGAGTCTTTTTAAAAAATTTCAGAAATTGAAAGAAGGATTTATTTGCATTTTATCTAGATTAAAATTTTGTTGTTTACTTCTTTGATATTTTGCCCATAGCAATTTTTGAAGAAAGAAATCCATTTATTTCTTAAAAAGTCATATTATTTGCTTTCCTATTTCAAAAGATCCTTTGTTTTTTGAATAGTCATTGCAAAGCATATAATTTCCATTCATTGAAAAAGTCATAATATTTGCTTTTTTATTTCAAAAGATCCTTTGTTTTTTGAGTATTTTCTGCAAAGCATTTACTTTTTTCAATTTCAGTTTAAAATACCACACGTGCACCCACTCAAACACATAATTTAAAACTGAGCCTTAAAATTTACCCTAACTTCAACCCACTTTTAACCCCACTTGGGGAACACTTAAAAGAACTTTGTAGCTAGGTAGTATTGAGGGGATAGGTGTTCCAATAACACCCCTCAGTTATTACATTTGAGACATAGAAGTTGTCCATTAGGGAACCAAAATCTCCTAGTATTTTTTGGCACGGTCACAACCGGTTTATGGGAAGGCCTCTCCCCTAGGAGGGTTGAAGTCGCAAGGATGGTTCCGGAAGCCTGAGTGGAATACCGAAATCCATTCAGTAACCGAAGGGCTACCATTTGCAGTTCTCGGGATATACCTGTATGGGGGTATTGCGGTAAAAGGACCAAACGGAAGATTTACCTTTTCTCGACGTGTCATGAACGGAGTATCCTAGTAGCCATTCTTTAGGATTGATTACCTGGTGTCCCTCCCGGTAGGGGGATATCTAGCCGTTGACTCAACACTCAATATTGTCTGACTTGGATTTCATCACCTTGCAGAGAATATAGTTTGTTGATTCACAATACTTTTAGTTAGGTGTTTGCATGATACAATCCACCTTTGGTCTAGTTGCACCTATTTTTTCTAGAAGCTGTTTGCATGTTGGTACTCTGACCATTTTTTGCATCCCTCCACTTATTATAGCACAGCTGCTATAATAAGTGCTTTTTTGAGGTTGATTTTTTGGCCTGAGAGCCTTCATTTTCACTCCCCTTCTTGCACCCTTGGTTGCATTAGGGTTTTGAGTTTTTTATATATTACCATTTTACACATAAGATTTTTTCACAAAAAACTTATTTCTCACCATTGAGAATTTTAGACGCTCTCGTCGTCTTCAGGGCGAACTCCCAGAGTTCAGTCTACTTGGCTCACCACGTCACCGACGCCGAGCCTTATCCCTTGACTCGACACATCGTCGGTCAAACAGACAGTCATCCGATTCTGACACGCCTCACTTCACATTTGATTTAGAGGCAGAATCCGAAAACCCTATCGAGTTATTACCATCCAACCTCATGGCTGGGACACAATTCGACCCACTTTTTACCAGCACCATAGGTGATACATCCACAGACCCTTCTGCTACGGTGCCATCCATGGCAACCACCACCCCACTAGGTATGCCTAATATGGCGGACACTCCACATTTAGGAATTCCCAACACAGGGCCACCTCCTGTTATAGGAATCCCCAACACAGGGCCACCACCTGTTATGGGTATGCCGAATATAGGGGTCACACCCCCTCTCAGTTCCACAAACCAGATTCCAGGAATCACCATTTCTATTCCTAACCCTGGTGTAACCCACGTTGCACTTGGAAACCCTGGCCCTTACCAGACCACAACTATTGGAGGACACATACCTTCAATACCTAGCATACATTTAGGCGCTATTGGACCCCTACATCATACCACCATGACTAGTCATGTCCCAGTCCCAGTCACTACATCTGCTAGCTTACCGTACATGGCAAGTCTGAACTTACCAGACCTAGCCAGGCTCACTAATGATCCTATCAGACACGATCCTACGTGGCCTCACATGCCCACCAAACTCCCCTCCGAAATCCCTAAGTTTGAGGGCAAGGCAGGTGAGGACCCCCAGAACCATATCATGTCCTTCCATCTATGGTGTTCCTCCGACTCCATAGTGGACGACTCAGTCCGCCTCCGTCTGTTACAACGCACCTTCACTGGCTCTGCAGCTAAGTGGTATATCGAGAAGCCCCATGGGACGCATGCCACCTTTACCACCCTTGCCTCGACCTTCCTGCAGTTCTTCCAGTTACCTGTCCGCTATGATGCGGGAGTTGAGATCCTACTGTCTTGCAGACAGAACACGGCCACCCACATCACTGACCACATTCATGAGTAGCGTCGACGCCGAAGCCTCTGCAAAATCAAGTTAGATGATCGTATCTTCTTAGATTGGTTTCTTAAATCCCTCCTCCCTCTCATTGCGAAGGATGTGGCATCCGAACGACACCAGTCTGAAGAAGAGGCCATCCTCAAAGCCCAACAGTTTGACCTCATTTACGCCCAGTCGATTTATCTGTATACCATTATACCAGACGCCCCTCGGGGCGAGTCATCCCAACATGATGCGCCGGGGGCATCTCATGCCGTTGATGGCATCATTGGTCATATGGCCTCGCATCCCCAACCCTTTTCCATTGCACATCCTAGACATGGTCCCGACCTTTCGCGGGCTACATCTCAATCTGGAGCAACCAGTTCATATTCTCCCATGGCACATCACCACCATACCCACGGACCTTCATGTCCACCTCAGTGCTTTGGTCATGCACCACCTGCATACGCCCCCCCAGCTGCACCTCAACCAATGTATTACCCGCAGCAAGCTGCGACATCTAGCCCAACACCTGCAATAGCTCAGGGTTACCAACAACCCCAGCAGGCAACTGGTCCACCTCCAGCCCCACCGGCTTATTATCCACCACAACCTGCTCCCGCACCTGCGGCGAACCAAAATCCTCCCACTGCTCAAGGGCAAGTGTACACACAGCACAACCAGCCCCAGCACCAGAACAACCAGCGCAACCAAGGTGCGCAACAGAACCGTGGAAGAGGACATAATCGCGGTAATAACCAACAACATCAGCAAGGTCCTCCACCTCCTAATCCTCCACAAAATAACAATACTGCTCCTCCCAACCGCAATCCGGATCATAATCCCAAGTAGCCTAAAAATAATAACCTCAGAACAAATCACCCTTGTTCTATCTGCGGGGTCTATGGTCATTACACACATTCTTGCCCACATTTGGAGCGAGCTCGGCAACTCTGGACCGACGATTCCCATTGTCAAGGGCAAGCGGCTCCTCAGCCGCCACCCAACCCTCCACCACCTCAACATCAACCTTTGGTGCTGCAAAACCCCTTTCCAAACCAAGGTGTAGTGAACACTCAGCCGTTAGCTCCCCCTCAGGGCAACGTGCCACCAGAATAGATCACTTCTGCAGCCCCTGATCAACCCATGTTCGATTCAGGTACTCACCACTTGTTGATGATGTCAACCACCGACGCCAACCTCCAAACCCGTCGAAACCAATATGGTTCCACCTCTGAAGCCCCTCCCGCCGACAAGAACACTAACGTTCATCCCACAGATCAAACGTTATGTATACCTCCAGTTCCACTCGATGGCGCTTCTAAAGCGCCTCGCTTCCCACTTCGTCGCATCAACAATAATCCCAATGCTCGGGCTGCGTCAAATTACAACATCGTAGACGACTTAGCCCAGTCTCCTGCAGCCATGTCTGCTTTAGAAGTCTTGAAAAACTGTCCTTCACAATGCAAGACTTTGCTCTCTACCATTGGCGCCATTGACCCCAATGATTCACAACTGATGACATTCAATTCGGACCAGTCCGAACCACGCTTACCTTCTACTTTAGCATTCCAAGTTTCCGTTTCCGTTCGTAATCTTGTCATCCATCGGTGCATTATTGATGAAGGGGCCTCTACATGCGTCATGTCTACATTCGTTCGGCAGAAGTTGGGATCCCCTACTCTCCAGCAGTCCACCACTGCGTTGCGAGCCTACGACGACCGTTCGGCTCAACCCCAAGGTCTCTTAGCTAATGTCCCCGTCCAACTGGTGGGTAAAACCGTGCTCATTGACATTGAGGTCATCAATTCCCAACTCGATTATAACCTCTTACTAGGTCGCAGCTACATGTATGCCATGCGGGCAGTTGCCTCATCTGTTTTCCGTACTATGATGTTCCCCCATGAGGGACGCGTGGTCAAGGTCGACCAACTTATCTATTACGACCCCAAGGCCCCCGCCACACCTAAAAATGTTCTCCCCATGGTTGAACAACCTGTTTGTGGTGCAACTACCTCGTTCGTTTCCTCAGTAGGACCCGGACTTTACTCCGAGGTGCCGATGACTTCTACATTCCAATCTATTCCACCACCGTCACCGGAGACCCACGTTGCTGACCTCTGTACTCTTTCACAGAATACACAAACACCCGGTAATCAACCACCCTTGTTCCCTAAACCACCATTGGTCCCTAGTCACATCGGTGTTACACCCATCCACACAATCCCCTTTCTATTCCCTCCCTCGGGTGTAGTAAGCGCTCCGTTTATGGCTACCCTTAGTCTACCTGGGTTAACATTAGGATTACCCGTCTGGTATATTTCGCCTCCCGTTCCCCCGCCGACACCAAATGTCATCCTGCAACCGGTGCAACCCATTGTCACTTCTACCCAACCACCTCCCGGTATCACTACTCCTTCGTCATCGATGAATCCCCCTCCACTCTTCAGGCCCACTGGGGGCAGAGGCCCACAACCATACACTGCGGTACCCCCACCCAAGGCAATTAAACCTCCCCCCGTATTTCGTGCTCCTCCAAAATGCTCGTTGTGTGATGAGTTAGGCCATCCAACCCATCAGTTTCCACAGTTACCTGCATTACAGGAACACATGCAAATGCTTGACGACGACCCCAACATCCCGGTTGTCAAAATTGACCCAAACCCCATGCCTCGGGACAAATCACTGCGTACCAACCACCCATGTGCGATATGCGGTATTTACGGCCACTACTCCCACAACTGTCCTGACATCCCAAATTACAGAGCAACTCTCTATGAGATGAATAATCTGGATCTTGAGACGGTGCCCCCTACTATCGAGGAGATCTACCCTCCCGCATCATCTTCATCCGGAGAGATTAACACAATTTTTATGATCTCTTCGACCACCCAAACCTCGTCAACTGACTTGACCACTCACAGCTCCCGCAGTGATAAAGAGATTCTAGAGGCTCCTACTACCCCGGATTATCCCTGGGAAGACATACACCATCGTTCATACTTCCTCCCAAAAGAGACCTCATCCACCACTGCTACCCAATTCGCGGTTGAGTCCAAATATTTCCTTCCTATTAAAGTCGACTGGTTGAAGGATCCTATTCCTACTCCTGATGCCTCTGAGAAAAATAACATGGCCAATATTTCTCCCGTCATCCACATCGACACCTCTGACCCACCTGGTGCCCTTCATACCATTACATTAGGAGCCTCCCACAGTGAACATGAGATTGAAGAATACCAAATACTCTTCCAAGAATTCACTGATGTCATTACTTGGTCAGATACCAAAATGCCTGGCCTTGACCCCGCCATTTATACAATCTCCACTAGATACCCTTCTGTCCGGTCGGCCCCTTCCATTGATCCCGTTCGCACACATGTTCCCCTCTGCTACGTCGGTTTCGCTGATGGGGCAAGCCGTTGGTCCCCCAATCTGGCCTCCGTAGCTTGGGTAATATATTCCCCTTCACATGAGTTGATCCACATCGACGGAGTGTGTTTGGGTGCCGCTACCAACAACCAGGCTGAATATGATGCCGTGACCGGTCTCTTGGCCACAGCTCTCCAAATGAGCATACGTCACCTTAAAATTTTCTTGGACTCACAACTCCTAGTTTCCCAACTCAACAATGATTACCAGGTACGCGATCCCTGTCTGTTTAGAAAATTTTTGCGCACTAAACAAATGATTCGACAGTTTGAATCCATTTCATTCACACATGTCCCAAGAAACCTCAATAGTGTAGCAGACCATATGGCCAACAATGTACTTGACTGGCACACCAATCGCATCATACCATAAACAAATAATGCATCCACGTGCATAACATGTGCCTCCACGGGCATCTACCAAAACAAAATGTGCATCCACGTGCATACCATGTGCCTCCACGAGCATATAACACATATTTCAATAAATTTGGAAACATTTTATTCCAAGGACATTAGCAAAATTGAGTTTTTTAGTTTTTTTGTGATTCTAGATCCACTGTTTAATTCCAAATTTAATGAAATATGTGTTATATACCAAAAACAAAATGTACATCCACGTGCATACAATGTGCCTCCACAGGCATACAGAAAATCAAACATGCCTCCACGGGCGAACGAAAAGACAACAAGTGCATCCACGTGCATACACGACTATATACCAACATCAAATATATATATATATATGTACATCATCGTATAGTCAGAACATGTCATAGGTGCCCTCAGCACCCGATATACAAAAAAATACATCAGCCGTACAAAAAGAGCTTCCCCATATTCTCATCAGCATTTGGGGGAAAATACATATCATCTAGTCATCAGGGTCCCTGGGCTCCTCTGGCGCCTCCTCTGCTGGCCCCGCCGGATCATGGCGAGCCCGAACTCTCCGCTCTAATGGCCCCGCTGGATCATCCCGTAGACGGATCCTCCTCTCAGCCGGCCCTGCCGGGTCATCCCGAAAACCATCCCTGTGCTCGGCCACAAAAACCGCTGTCCTCAACAAGATCGACCGCCACTCATGTGGCGCACCAAAGAAACGCTCCACGATGTCCCGGTCCAAGTCTCTCCAGCCATCATCGGGGAGTCCAGCTAGAATCATGTCAAATGTATATCTGACACCCTCTATGGCATCATCTCGATGGCCAACCCCTCACCCACGAGCCGCAAATCCTCCACCACGTGGAGGCGGTACCGCTGCAGGAGGTTGACCAACCACCATCGCTCGCCCCTGACGAGCCACGTAGTCGGCCGGTGGTATAGGACCAACATCTGCACAATGCAAGTAAACCATCATATACATATCTAACTATAATCATAAACAAATCACATGATATAGTACAAAACAAACCACAAATCATACCGTCTAAACCCCAGGCCTGTCCCTGGGCTCGAGGCATCTCTGGGTCACCTCGATAGTCCATGCCAGCATATGGGTAATCCTCAATCACCAGGGGCATATGTTCCCACTGCTCATATACCTCCTCCGTAAAAAACCCGCGGACACCACCACCGCCACGAGGCATCATATGCCCCCCACCGCACCATGCGTGGCTCGCTCACCAGACCGTCACGAATGGGCACCCGTGGTCGCAAGGTCGGCACCCGCTCGAAGAAAAAGCAACATAGAAAGGAGGCATAACAGAACTCTCCTCCCTCTTGGCTGGCCTTGTCCATATCTCTCCGGACACCAGCTAAGAACATCTGACCCCAGGCATAATAGGTCCCCCGAAGCACAGAATCCACCATCATCGTTTGTCCCCCTGACAAACGATGTGGCGCCGTGGCACCCAGAACCCACAGCACACATGCCCCAACAACCCTCATATCCCACTCCCGTAGTGATCGCAGACTCAATGCGCTGTTCTGCAAAATGGCCCCATCAACACAAAAGGTCTGCAGGAAATCCTCCATATCAACACCTGGCGGGATCCTCGGCAGAAGATCTCCCACCTCCCCTAAACGAGGCAATCCAGTGAGAAAATATACGTCTGTGAGGGTGATATCCAACCTCTGTCCCCCAATCATAAAAGCACCCTCTGCTGGCACCCACCAACTCACCAACTTGTTCAGGAGCCGTCTCACTGAACGCATTGGTGGGATCTGAGCGAACTTCAGAAGTCCACTCACTGCCAGAGTCTGCCGAACCCCCGGATCAGTCTGAATCCTCTGCATCAGATCATCATCTATCTCCTGCTCTCGCCAGGAAGCCAACGGTCTCCTCAACATCTTGCCAAAAAACAGAAGAAATTTTTAGCTCCAGCAAATTTTTTTTTTGCAAAAAATACCATCGCGGCTTTTTCATCAAAAGCCGCGATGGTCATCGCGGCCTCCATACAAGAACCCGTGATGAACATCGCGGGTATTGGCCAGACAGTCGCGATGAACATCGCGACTATCTCCCATGAACTCGCGATGAACATCGCGGGTTCCAACCTCAAAGTCGCGATGAACATCGTGACTATAAGCCTAAAACCCATGAAGTTCATCGCGGGAAGAGACCTGAAACCCACGATATTCCACGTTGTAAGGTCAACATGGAATTTCATGGCCTTCGGGGGCCCGCCGCTAACCAAAAACGACATAATTGAAAAGGCTAAGGCGAATAGAGTTACCTGAAACTCGCGGAATCGAAAACCAACGGTGAAATCTCCCGGAAATCAAGAAAGAGCTCTGACTGCTCTGCCAAACTCGCACGTAACAATGACACGTCATATGGGCCCCACGCCCTATTTATAGAGATTCCACCATTTTTCCAACAACCATTCCGGTGTCATACGACATCCATTTCTCAAACCGTTGGTACCATTGGAATCAGAACATCGAGAACTTCATGACAGTTCTTTCCTTTTTCTGTTTTCACCAGGTCCATTTTTTTACCATTTTTTCACGCCCTCGTTGCCTTGGTTTGCATGCCACATCGGCCGTCGTCCGTTTTTGACAAGTCTTATTGTTGGCCCGGTTTTGCAACCAGGCTTAGTGCTATGGGCACCTGCTAACTAGTAGCAGCAGTTTCAATAGAATTAAAACAAGAAACTAATCTAAACTAAACTAATCATGGATCTATGCAAGAATCTAAGCAAATAATGTAAACATTTAAAAAACAAGAACAAGAAAATATTAAAGAATGAATTTGTATTGAAAAATGGGGGGCAAGCAAGTGCTTGCGATAATACCTTCAATGGTGAAGGTTGATGTTGAGCAACTCCCAAAATGAATAGCTCCAAGCTCCAAGAGGTCTCCTTCTCCAAAGGTTGCTTCAATGGCTAAAATGCTCAAGGGAGATTTCAGCACCATAAGGATGAGATAATGGATGGATGTGAAATGAGGAGCCCCTACCACCTTTTTATAGGTTTTGGTGGTGGGGAATACCATTTGTGGTTTTGTGGAAACCAAATGGTATTGACCAACATGGTTTAGGTACTTTTCCCTCCTTTTTCCTTTTTTGAATAAAAATAATATTTTAATTCCCTTTTTAATATTTTTGGGAATTTGGACCCTTTTTGAGGGTTTTTTATGCTTTTCAGGAAAAATAATCTTTTTTAATGGAAAAAGGGGTGTACTAAGGTCTTTTGGTGACCTTTTGTTGGTTTCAGAGGCTCAGATGGTGGAAAAGTGGACAAATGGGTCATGTGAATAAGGGAATGAGCTAGTGAGCACTTTTTAGGTGTTAACAGATTGCCCCCTGATGTGTGAGGGCAGGAGCTCATCGTATGGCCGATAGACATCATAGTTCTTTTGTCTTTTTTCAGGGGTTTGGGAAGGAGAAGAGACCGATTGGAGACTGGAGCCACGGCCCTTGGAAGCTGCAAGAAACAAAAAATATTACATGGCCTCAATATGAATGAGGTATAATCTCTGATAATGGACGAGGCGGGCATTCCCATGCTCGTATCAAGACATATACATAACAATTAGTCCCAAGAAGGGGGATCTAATACATAAAGAATCTACTGGTACACCATAATGGTCCGAGGGGGACATTATTTTGGGATGTACTCCTGATCATAATGGATCTCAATAACTGATACACTGGAATAACTGAGGAACTGCTGAACCTGAAGGTGTCCAACATCTGTAGGGACTCAAAGACTATGAGTCATCTCTGAGAAATAATGTAACTGTATACTCAAGGGAGTATGAAACTGGGGTACATCTGAATACTGTCGCCATGCGCAACCCGGATATCTATAGAAAAAGTGTAACTGGTGTTATCCATAGGAAGACTCTCAAATGTGGAGGAGTCAGGAGGTATCCGGGGTCTTCGACTAATAAGTGAAACGGACGAATACCCTGTGCGAGTCTCAACGATGCGATCAAGGTGTTGAAGTCGAGCATGTGAGAAACAACCATTTGGAGAGGCACTGAAGATTCCTCTCGAAGTGATTCATAGGCACTCATCATAAATGGTGATGAGTCCAAGACACAGGGGCCTCTAGGTCTATCCTTTGGAATTAATGTGGTTGTCGTCGACAGAGGGAGACCAGCAACTAACAAGGCAATGATGTTTCCTTGATAGGAGCACGAGGTGTAAAACTGAAGTGTTGTAGTACTGATGGTAGGACTGACATACTTGTGGGAATGGGAAATAACTGGGGTCATATAGTGGGTAGACTCAAACCTCCTTTGTTCAGAGCATGATGACATGGTTGACCTGGAAGCGTGGGTAACTGACTTGTAGGTGTGGGGATCATTGCTTTGACTGAATGGTATATATTGACTCTGGGGGGGAGGACGAGCTGATAGGTGCCGTCGAGGGATTATCAAGGTGACATACTGCAGAATACTCTGAACAAAGGCGACCAAAATGGGGAAGCTGCCTAATGAGTAGATGTGATCTGTCGTGGCGCCAAGAGGCACCATTGATTCCTTCTTCGTAGTTTTAATGAGCTCCAAGAAGGGATAAAAGTGTGCTCTGAAATGGTACGGTCCTGTGGATTTTGTGAGCCCAGGACGGCTCATGCTCATGGTTGATTTCATGTTTAGAGAGTCTGAAAACGGTAAGTGGACTCTATTGGTGTTTCTTTTTCGTAAGTTTAGTCTCCAAGGCCCGAAAAAGCATAAAATGATGCGGATGGAGAACTCTTCTAGCCGATGTGACTAGAGTATACCTTTTTCGTAATTAGTCTACAAGGTCCAGAAAAGGGGTAAACTTATACCATGTAGACGCCCTTTCAGATACTTTTAACGAGCATGAAAGGAAGCAAGGTTGCTCGGCTATCTTTTCATTGTTTTTAGGAGTCAGAAAAGAGCTTAACAGAAACTCCCTAAGTGCCTTTTTCGTAAAAGTGGGTGCTCGGCCCGAAAAAGGGATAAAATTATACCGAACAAAAAAGGGGTGTACTAATGCCCCGAAAATCGGGATGTGATAGCGAGAAATGATCTCAAGCATCATCACGAGCGCGGAAAACTGAATCCGGTGATGTATGACACGTCCAAAACGGAGAACGACCGATGTGGCACGCAAACCGAGGTGACGAGGGGGTATGGAAAAAATGCCCAAAAAATGTAAAGGTGAGAGCGAGAAATGATCTCAAGCATCATCACGTGTGCGGGATACTGGATCCGTTGATATAAAGATTGTCAAAAGGGCGCTGCGGCTTTGTGGCACGCAAACCGAGGCAATGAGAGGGCATTTTGAAAAAATGGCCGAAAAGTATGGGCGTGAGAGCGAGAAATGATCTCAAGCATCATCACAAGCATGGGAAACTGAATCCGGCGATATAAAGATGGTCAACCACGGAGAACGGCAGATGTGGCACGTAAACCGAGGCGACGAGGGGGCATGGAAAAAATGCCTGAAAAATCTAGGCGTGAGAGTGAGAAATGATCTCAAGCATCATCACGAGTGCGGAAATATGAATCCGGTAGTGCAAATGGTGCGAAAAACGGAGGTCATAAGGACTCCAGAATGGTCAAAGCAAATAACTAGGTTAAAAAATTGCTACAAATAAAGGTGAGCCCACCAAGCCAATGATGCAGTGGTGGGGAGAAATGATGACCCGCGGGGGGAAATACTATCTGCATAAAATAAACTCAAATATACAAGTGACACGTGACCTCAAAAATGGTTGAGATCACGAATATGAAAAAGTGAGCAGGGTTAATGACCTGCCCCCATGCTATGTGCATGGGGTTTGTGATTGTGGATCACATATGTGTTGGTTTGAATGATGGGCTCATTGAGGTGTTGAGATAGAGATGATGGGGAAGGTTCAAAATGATTGATCATGCCCCCTATCCCGAGGTCGAGGTAATCTATTATGCCCCCTAGCTCAGAGGTGTCAATGTGGTGCAGATGTTGTCTCAGAGAGAGATCAATAGGGCATTGAGCAACTGCTAGCAGGGTGTTATACCATGAGGCTGTGGGCTGTGGTGGCATACTGAAGTGATGATATGATGATGGGGGATTCCCTTTGTGGGGTGGATGCCCCCAGTATCTCCGACGAGAATCACGATGATCATGAGTAAGCAAGGTTTTGGGCCTGCCCCCATGTTGTGGACCTGTGGTTTCCTCGTCGATTTGAAAGGGTTGAACATGTGTGTCTAAGGGATCAATTGAAGGGGCCGACCGGACAGAGGGGTATCCAGTGGAAACCGTGTAAATGGTGTTAATCTCTCCGGATGAGGATGATGCGGGAGGGTAGATCTCCTCGATAGTAGGGGGTGCCGTCTCAAGGTCCAAACTGTTCATCTCGTAGAGGGATGCTCTGTAATCTGGGATGTCAGGACAGTTATGGGAGTAGTGGCCGTAAATACCGCATATCGCACATGGGTGGTTGGTATGTAGTGATTTATCACGAGGCATGGGGTTTGGATCTAGTTTGACCACCGGGATGTTAGGGTCGTCGTCCAACATTTGCATGTGTTCCTGCAATGCAGGTAACTGCGGACACTGATGTGTTGGATGGCCTAACTCATCACACAACGAGCATTTTGGAGGAGCACGGAATACGGGGGGAGGTTTAACTGCCTTGGGTGGGGGTACCACAGTGTATGGTTGTGGGCCTCTGCCTCCAGTGGGCCTGATGAGTGGAGGTGGATTCGTCGATGACGAAGGAGTAGTGATACTGGGAGGTGGTTGGGTAGAAGTGACGATGGGTTGAACCGGCTGCAGGATGACATTTGGTGTCGGCGGGGGAATGGGAGGTGAAGTATACCACACGGGTAATCCCAATGTTAACCCGGGTAGACTAAGGGTAGCCATAACCGGGGTGCTTACTGCACCCGAAGGAGGAAATAGAAAGGGGATGGTGTGGATGGGTGTAACACCGATGTGACTAGGGACCAATGGTGGTTGACTACCGGGTGCTTGTGTATTCTGTGAAAGAGTACAGAGGTTTGCGACGTGAGTCTCCAGTGACGGTGGTGGAATGGCCTGGAATGTAGAGGTCATTGGTGTATCTGAGTAAAGTCCGGGCCCCACAGAAGAAACAAAGGAGGTAGTTTCACTAGAAGTGGGCTGTTCAACCATGGGGAGAACATTTTCAGGTGTGGCGGGGGCCTTGGGATCGTAATAGGTGAGCTGGTCGACCTTGACCACGCGTCCCTCATGGGGGAACTGCATGGTGCGAAATACGGATGAGGCAACAGCCCGCATGGCATACATGTAGCTGCGACCAAGTAAAAGGTTATAGTCTAGTTGGGCATTAATGACCTCAATGTCAATGAGGACGGTTTTACCCGCCAGCTGGACAGGGACATTGGCTAAAATACCTTGGGGTTGAGCCGAACGGCCGTCGTAGGCTCGTAATGCAGTGGTGGACTGCTGGAGAATGGGGGATCCCAACTTCTTCCAAACGAATGTAGACATGACGCATGTGGAGGCCCCTTCATCGATAATGCACCGATGGATAACAAGATTCCGAACAGAAACAGAAACTTGGAACGCTAAAGAGGAAGGCAGGCGTGGTTCAGACTGGTCTGAATCGAATGTGATCAGCTGTGAATCATTGGGGTCAATGGCACCAATGGCAGAGAGCAAGGTTTTGCGCTGCGAAGGACAGTTCTTCAAAACCTCTAAAGCAGACATGGCTGCAGGAGACTGGGCTAAGTCGTCTACGATGTTGTAATTCGACGCAGCGCGAGCATTGGGATTACTGTTGATGTGACGAAGTGGGAAGCTAGGTGCTTTGGAAGCGCCATCAAGTGGAGCCGGAGGTATACGTAACGTTTGATCTGTGGGATTAACGTTAGTGTTCTTGTCGGTGGGGGGGGCTTCAGACGTGGAGCCATATTGGTTCCTTCAGGTTTGGAGGTTGGCATCGGCAGTCGACATCATCAACAAATGGTGAGTACTTGAATCGAACATGGGTTGATCAGGGGCTGCATAAGTGATCTGCTGTGGTGGCACGTTGCCCTGAGGGGGGGCTAACGGCTGAGTGTTCACTACACCTTGGTTTGGAAAGGGGTTTTGCAGCACCAAAGGTTGATGTTGAGGTGGTGGAGGGTTGGGTGGCAGCTGAGGAGCCGCTTTCCCTTGACGATGTGCATCGTCGGTCCAGAGTTGCCGAGCTCGCCCCAAATGTGGGCAAGAATGCGTGTAATGACCATAGACCCCGCAAATGGAACAAGGATGGTTTGTTCGTAAATTAGCATTTTTGGCTTGCTTAGGTGGCCGATCAGGATTCTGATGAGCAGGCGCCGCGTTATTGTTTTGCGGAGGATGGGTAGGTTGTGGAGCTTGGTTATGGTTTTGGTTGTTTCCACGGTTACGTCCTCTTCCGCGGTTTGGTTGCCCACCCTGGTTGCGTTGGTTATTTTGGTATTGGGGCTGATGTTGTTGTGCGTACACATGCCCTTGAGCATTGGGGGGATTGTGGGGAACCGCAGGTGCAGGAGCAGGTTGCGGTGGGTAATATGCAGGTGGAGCTGGCGGTGGTCCAGCTGTCTGTTGGGGTTGTTGGTACCCCTGAGCTATTGGATGTGGTGGATTAGCTGGTGCAGCTTGCTGTGGGTACTGCATTTGTTGTGGAAAGAACTGAATGGGGTTCTGTGTAGCAGGTTGGTTATAGTATGTAGGAGGTACATATGCTGATGGCGCTTGTCCATAGCAATGTTGTGGACAAGAGGGTCCATGAATATGATGTGTCTGGTTTGTTGGAGCATAAGAAGTTGTCGCTCCGGAACTGGATGTATCCCTAGAGAGGTCTGGGGCAGGCATGGTACTCACCATGCTGAAAGGTTTAGCTTGGGGTGTGATTTGGCCAATAATGCCATCGGCGGCATGAGATGCCCCCGGCGCGTCACTGCGTGAAGAGTCACCTCGTGGGGCGTCAGGTATGATTGTGTATAGATAACCCGACTGGGCGTAAATGAGATCGAACTGTTGGGCTTTGAGGATGGCCTCTTCTTCAGACTGGGGTCTTTCAGATGCCACATCCTTCGCAATAAGAGGGAGGAGGGATTTTAGAAACCAATCTAAAAAGATACGGTCGTCTAACTTAATTTTGCAGAGGCTTCGGCGTCGACGCCACTCATGAATGTGGTCAGTGATGTGGGTGGCCGTATTCTGTCTGCAAGACAGTAGGATCTCGATGCCCGCATCATAGCGGATAGGTAACTGAAAGAACTGCAGGAAGGTCGAGGCAAGGGAGGTAAAGGTGGCATGCGTCCCATGGGGCTGCTCGATATACCATTTGGCTGCAGAGCCAGTGAAGGTGCGCTGTAAAAGCCGTAGGCGGACAGAGTCGTCCACTATGGAGTTGGAGGAACACCATAGATGGAAGGACATGATATGGTTCTGGGGGTCCTCACCTGCCTTACCCTCAAACTTAGGGATGTCGGAGGGGAGTTTGGTGGGCATGTGAGGCCACGCAGGATCATGTCTGATAGGGTCATTGGTGAGCCTGGATAAATCTGGCAAGTTCAGACTTGCCATATATGGTAAGCTAGCAGATGTGGTGACTGGAACTGGGACATGCCTAGTCATTGTGGTATGATGTAGGGGTCCAGTGGTGCCTAAAGGTATGCTAGGTATGGAGGGTATGTGCCCTCCAATAGGTGTAGTCTGGTAAGGGACAGCGCTTCCTAGTGCAACATGGGTTACGCTAGGGTTCGGAATAGTAGTGGTGATTCCTGGGAAAGGGTTTGTGGAAACTAGATGGGGTGTGACCCCTATGTTGGGCATACCCATAACAGGTGGTGGCCCTGTGTTGGGAATTCCTAAATGTGGAGTGTCCGCCATATTAGGCATACCTAGGGGGGTAGGTGTTGCCATGGATGGTATTGTAGTAGAAGGGTTAGTAGACGTCTCTCCTATGGTGCTGGTAAAGAGTGGATCAAATGGTGATCCAGACATAATGTTGGTTGGTGGTAACTCTGTGAGGTTTTCGGATTCTACCTCCAAATCAAATGTGAAGTGAGGTGTGTCAGAATCGGATGACTGTCTAGCTGATTGACGATGTGTCGAATCAAGGGATAAGGCTCTGCGTCCGTGACGTGGAGAGCCAAGTGGACTAAACTCTGGGAGTTCGCCCTGTAGACGACGAGAGCGTCTAAAATTCTCAATGGTGAGAATTAAGGTTTTGTGTAAAAAATTTGTTTTAAGTATCAGGTGGTGATATATCTATAAAAGACTCAAAACCCTAATGCAACCAAGGGTGCAAGAAGGGGAGTGAAAAAGAAGGCTCTCAGGCCAAAAAAATAAATCCTCAAAAAAGGCACTTATTCTAGCAGCTGTGCTACAATAAGTGGAGGAATGCAACAAGTGGTCAGAGTACCAACATGCAAACGGCTTCTATAAAAAATAGGTGTAACTAGACCAAGGGTGGGTTGAATCATGCAAACACCTAACTAAAAGTATTGTGACTCAAACAAACGATATCCTCTGCAAGGTGATGAAATCCAAGTCATACAATATGAGTGTTGAGACAACGGCTAGATATCCCCCTACCGGGAGGGACACCGGGTAATCAATCCTAAAGACAGGCTACTAGGATACTCCGTTCATGACGCGTCGAGAAAAGGTAAATCTGCCGTTTGGTCCTTTGATCGCAATATCCCAATACAGGGATATCCCGAGAACTGCGAATGGTAGCCCTTCGGTTACTGAATGGATTTCGGTATTCCACTCAGGCTTCCGGAACCATCCTCGCGACTTCAACCCTCCTAGGGGAGAGGCCTTCCCACAAACCGGTTGTGACCGCGCCAAAAAGTACTAAGAGATTTTATCTCCCTAATTGGACAACTTCTATGTCTCAGATGTAATAACTGAGGGGTGTTATTGGAACACCTATCCCCCCAATACTACCTAGCTACAAAAATTCTTTTAGTGTTCCCCAAGTGGGGTTAGAAGTGTGTTTGAAATTAGGGTACGTTTTAAGGCTTAGTTCAATTAAGTGATCGTGTGAGTGCACGTGGGGTATTGTAAACTGAACTGAAAAGAAGTAAATGCTTTATAGGAAATTTTCAAAAAATAAAGGATCTTTCAAAAATAAAAAGCAAATATTTATGACTTCTTTTAATAAATGGAAATTAAATTGCTTTGCAAATATCAACTCAAAAAACAAAGAATCTTTTGAATTCTGAAAGCAAATAATAGACTTCTTTAAAAGAAATAAATGGATTTCTTTTTTCAAGTAAATTGCTAAGGGCAAGATTTTAAAGAAGTAAACAGGAAAAAATTTGAATCTAGATAAAAATGCAAAATGAGTCTTTCTTTCACTATCTTGAAAATTTTTTAAAAAGACTTTTAGATATGCACTTTAAATAGTAAAATCTTTTCAATGCTGTAAAATATGCATAATTTAATACTGTAAAAAAAATGTTCTATGGGCAGAAAGTACAGTAAAAATTAATTTTTAAAATCGGGATGGCCGAATGAAAAAATCAGCAGCGCGGGTTTTGACAGAAAAGCCGCGATGTGTTGAATTTTCTGAATTTACTTCAATATGATCTAGGATCTTAACTGAGAGAACAACATGTACAGCATATCTACAGCATATCAATCATGGAGACAATAATGCAAGCACACACAAGAGACACAAAGATTTACTTGGGGAAAACCGTAAAGGTGAAAAACCCCAATAACTTCCTCAGAGATAGATAGAGAAATGATACAACCAACCAATAGAGATAGCCATAACCTAGCAGCAATCCTCCTCCTCCATAAGTGCGCCTCTCCTCCTTGAGAGCATGTGTGTGAAGTGAGTGAGTAAATAGAGTGCCTCCCGCACTCTATTTATACTTGACTTGACTTGCCTTTTTACCTAACTCATGTCGGCTCGAACTTAACCACATAACATAATGCTGAGTGGGCCGACCCCCCAATAGGGTGGTCTAATAACCCTTTGACCCACATGACTTATACAGGGCCGACCCCAAACAAGGTGGTCTAATAACCCATCAAGTATAAGTTACGACACTTACAATATAAATGACGACACTTCCTTATAGAGGAATAATACCATCTCTACAGGAATACAATATACATATATGTGAAATACATTCCGAAGTTACATATACATCAACACTCCCTCTTAACTAGGAAGGTATTTCTCAGCACAGTTCTTCTAGCACAAGTCATCTTCTCTGGATCATCGTCACTGGATAATCGTCATCGAGTCATCATCATCGTCACTGCTGCTGCTATCTCAATCAATCTCTGAATCTACTCGTCATAGGAAGTTCTACAGAGCCAGTCCTTTTTCATACTGGATGTAGGCCCACCACCTGCAGGTCTTCGTCATCACTGGCCATACTGTGGAATCCTCAGGACTTATTACGTGCGTCACAAAACCTCGAAAGAGCATCCCAGGATGTTACGGGTACACAACTCCGACCTGTAGGATCTCCCAGGGCGCTATTACATGTGACCCCACCACAAAACCTCGCAAGAGAATATCAGGATGTTACGGGTACACAACTTCGACCTGAAATCTCCCAGGGAACAAATTACATGTGGTCCACCACAAAACCTCGCAAGAGCATCTCAGGATGTTACGGGTACACAACTCCGACCTGAAATCTCCCAGGGCAACGAATTACATGTGGTCATGGCAAAACCTCGCAAGAGCATCCCAGGACTGATTACGGGCACACAGCCCAACCTATCGGATCTCCCAGGGAAACGAATTACATGCCATAGGACAAAACCTCGCAAGAGCATCTGCCAGATATCCCAGGGCGCTATTATATGCCATAGGCAAAACCTCGAAAGACTATCTGCAGATCTCCCAGGGCAACGAATTACATGTCCTCCCAGAGCAAAACCTCGAAAGAGCATTTGCCAGATGTCCCAGGGCACCGAATTACATGCCATAGGCAAAACCTCGAAAGACCATCTGCAAATCTCCCAGGGCAACGAATTACATGCTCATCTGCACAACCTGATCCACGGCCATAGAGTATCAACCTGATACTCACCATACATCATCCTGATGTATCCATGATCATCCTGATCATCATCACTGCAACGTCCTGCTGCATGTCATCTGGAGCAACATCCTGAAGCTCGTCATCTATGATCATCCTAATCATCACTGCAACATCCTGCTGCATGATCCACCTGATCATCAATGCATCTACCTGATGCATACTAAGTATCATACATGATCCTCCTGATCATCAATGTATCCACCTGATACAAATACATGATACATATCATCATACATGATCCTCCTGATCATCAATGCATCTACCTGATGCATACCAAGTATCATACATGATCCTCCTGATCATCAATGTATCCACCTGATACAAATACATGATACATATCATCATACATGATCCTCCTGATCATCAATGCATCTACCTGATGCATACCAAGTATCTACCTGATACATATCATCATACATGATCCTCCTGATCATCAATGTATCCACCTGATTCAAATACAAATACATGATACATATCACCATACATGATCCACCTGATGATACAATGTATCCACCTGATACATATACAGATACATGGTCCAAGCATCCAACATGATGCATACATACATACATAAAATGATCCAACTGATCATATCCAAGCAGAAACCAGAACATCATCCTGATGCTCATCATCCAGCGCTTACATCCACAGCCATGTGAAGGATCCTCCTTCCAACATGCTTGGAATGGCTTCAGCAAATGTGTCCATCACTTCTTCCTCGAAGTATCCTTGATCTGAAGCACGCCAAGCCTCTCTCTGAAGTACTCGAACTTCACCCTGGCTAGTGGCTTCATCAGCACATCTGCAATCTGCTCGTCCGTCGCAACATACAGGAGCTTCACAGCTCCTCTCTGCACCATATCCCTGATATAGTGATATTTGATCTCTATGTGTTTCGACCTGTCATGAAACACTGGGTTCTCGGACAGCTTCACACAACTCTGGTTATCACAGAAGATACCAGTAGCCTCCAACGGGAGATCAAATAACTCAGACAGTAGCTTCCGTAGCCATACTGCCTCACAACTAGCTGAACAGGCTGCAACATACTCTGCCTCAGCTGTACTCAGTGCTACGCAGGACTGCTTCCTGCTAAACCAAGAGATCACACCTGATCCCATACTGAAGCAGCACCCAGATGTGCTCTTCCTGTCTGCAGCACTGCCAGCCCAATCTGAATCAACATAACCTTCCAGGTTAAACATTTGATTCGCCTCATACCTGAGCCCATAATCCACTGTACCCTTCAGGTACCTCAGAACATGCTTTACAGTAACCAGGTGAACACTTCTCGGATCCGTCAGGAACTGGCTCAATGTGTTCACAGCAAAGCAAATGTCTGGTCTCGTGTTCGTCAGGTACATCAAGGACCCAATCATCTGACGATACATAGAGACATCAACTGACTCAGATGAAGCATCACATAGAAGCTTCAGATTCGATGCCATAGGTGTGGCCATGGCCTTGCAATCCATCATCCCGAACCTCTTTGGGATCTCTACTGCATACTTCCCTTGTCCAAGGAAGATTCTATCTGCACTTTGCCACACCTCCATGCCAAAAACAAATAGTGCATCATCCCCAAGTTCTTCATCTCGAACTCGGTAGTAAGCTTCCGCTGCGTGTCGGCAATCAATCTATCTTCACCATACCAAGTTCTGGGAGCTTGCTTCAAGCCATACAAGGCTTTCTTCAATCTGCATACATATGACTCCCTGTCAGGTCTTGGGACTGCATCCCAAACATCTTCTTCATGATCTACGGATCATGGCATTCCATTTCTTCATCCCAGATCCTGGGAACTTCAATATCTTCAATAGATATCTTTCTTGCTGGAACAAATGTTGTAGTCCTTTTGTAGGAGATGGCATATGATCTTTCCTACACAACAAGTTAAATTGCATGATTAGAAAACATCTTATAGTTTTCAGAACAAATTCTTACACATAAAGAAATATTCCATACAGTCATGCAATTATCTTAGCCAATGCTTCAATACAACATTTATCCATATCCCGTAACTTTCTAGATGCCTTCCAATCTCTACCAGAACATTGTTAAGAGTGTGCACAACTCCCAACATGTCAGCAAAGAGGTTTCATTCTAGATAAGTAGCAATGGAATGTTGTACAGTGCCATAGGCTACTTACCCATGCATATTAGTAGTATATTGTTCATCAATGCAATTATTCTAATATGCATAATACACAACCTAATTCTAGGAACATCAGTATATACATTATTGAACAGTATTCTTTAAGAAATGACAATTCAAATACTTATCTTTGTTTGTTCGTTGGGTGGACTCCCTCTGAGTCTTTGCTTCCTTGCAGGAGCTGCTGGAGTCCTAATCTGAGGTAGCTTCTTCTACACCTTTCTGTTGTGAAATGTAGAGAGATGATCAACTCCCTCTGAATATCTGCATCCTTGCAGAAACTACTGAAGTGTGCTCCTTTGCTTTCTTGCAGGAACAACTAGAGTGTGCTCCTTTGCTTTCTGGCAGGAGCAACTGGAGTGTGCTCCCTCTTGATCTTTGCTTCCTGAATTACCTGTTCTTGAACTCATATTCATCCTTGGTCCCTATGCATGCTTATTAGTATCATGAATGTGTTATCCTTGTGATCTCATATAAAATCATACATTCATTAGTATACTATTAAAACACAATAATCTCAAGCATGTATAGTCATGATCATTTCAAACAGAAATAATAAGCATGAGCATTCAAGGATTCTTATGGTTAGTCAAATCATAAGAAACATAACATGTCTAAACCTGTAATTACTCAAGCCTATGACTCTTCAGGTTAGTTGAATCATCAATCAAGATAAGATATAAAATGCATAAAACCTGTGATTATTCAAGCCTATACTTTCATGATTCTTCTGGTTAGTCATATTATCAATTATAATAATATACATCCAACCATGATTATTCAAACCTATGACTTCATGAATAATTATTATCAACAACAAGGTAGGATTTTAGCTTGATATAGGAAAAACATACCTGGATTAGCATGCTAGCTATTTATGTCTAACATACCCGCATAATGTCTTATGGTTCTCTTTAGTGACTTGTGCTAGTAACCTGCATGTCTCATAAGTTAACCATTATAAAACTAAGTTATACATACCTCGAGAATGGATCTTCTATGAGATCCATGGCAATGGATGAATCTTTGTCCTCATGATCATATGTTCTTGAACTAGAACATGATTTGTCTTCTTGGTGTACCTTTCATGTTAGTAGACAACATAAAACTCATACAACATCTCAATGTGTTAGTACAAACATAAGTTTCATACTCCTAATAAATGAATGACTTCTATCATGCATTCATAATTTTATTAAGGTGATATGACAAGTCTAAAATCAAGATTGTACTAACCGTGATAATATGAAGACAAGCATACCATAAACTTAATTATGAACAAATCTCAAAACATACCTCGATGAGTCATACCTGTCGAGATCACTTGTAATCTTCTTATGTAAGGCCTTAGCCTCATCTCCCTCTGAAACAGGAACTTCTTCACTTATGCAAGTGATTAACCCAATCCACTTGATTTGCAAGAACTGGACCTTGAGCTGGATATGGGTTTGTCAGAGAAACCCCAAAAATTCAAACTTTGAATTTCAAACTTCTGATAGGATATAAATATGTGCCTTGATGAGCTGATCAAGTTGGTATATTCAGAATTTGAAAACTGCAAAGTTTCACTCCTCAATTTTGCCTTTGAAACTTCTAGATTCACTGGACGTGACCCTGAACTGGGGTTTGATGAATCCCACTCTTTTGCCCCATCAAAATGTTTGATCCAAATCTCTAAGCTTCTATTTTTCTGAGGAGCTTCCAGCCGTGGTCACAGATTTAAAAAATTCCCATTTTTACAGAAGCCCTAATTTTCCACTTTTCTGATCAAAGTCCCGAACTAGGGTCTAATCAAGCCCGGCCTTCTGCCCAACCAAAAATTCTGATCTTGGTCTCTAAATTTCTATTTTGATGAGTAGCATCCAGCCGTGGTCTCCGATTACAAAAATTCCAACTTTCTCCAAAGCCCTAAATTCCGGAAGCCATGAATGAAGGTACCAAAAAATAATTCTGTTTTGACAGAAATATGTACCTGATTGTTTCTGGTGTAACTCCGAAATTTTTGATCCACAGGGTCTGAAAAAGTTTCCTGAGATAGCCTGACCTGTTATCTTTCCATCCTGATAGGTCTGACCTCAATTGGACTCTCTGAGAGAGAGTTATGCCAAATGTCGCAACGTGACCTGTTTATGGGATAATACAGGAGAGCGAACTTGTACGGCGTGCCACATGTCACTGGTTCGACTTCGGCCTCTGAAAAAGTTTTCTGAGATATTGCAGACTGTTTAATACCTGTCACTTTTTACGAAATTTCATTTGGAGCTTCCTAGCCCAAGATATGACCTTTTTCCCAAGGTCACCTGATTTTGACTCAGATCTGGAAGAGACAGAAACCCTATATTGTACAGATCATAAATCACAAAGTACAATGAATTAGAGGTTGTCCTTTGGACACAAGATACCTGGAGATCTTAGCTTCGGCCTGTAACAATTTCAGATCCGAAAACTTCGCCAAAACGGATTTATAGCGAAAGTGCTACGATGACTGGTTTTTGCTATATCAAGCCCTAGCATCGTAAGTGCAACAAGTGTCATACATGCCATATCATGCCTTCTTTCAGGCTAGCTATGATACCATGTTGAATTTTCTGAATTTACTTCAATATGATCTAGGATCTTAACTGAGAGAACAACATGTACAGCATATCTACAGCATATCAATCATGGAGACAATAATGCAAGCACACACAAAAGACACAAAGATTTACTTGGGGAAAACCGTAAAGGTGAAAAACCCCAATAACTTCCTCAGAGATAGATAGAGAAATGATACAACCAACCAATAGAGATAGCCATAACCTAGAAGCAATCCTCCTCCTCCATAAGTGCGCCTCTCCTCCTTGAGAGCATGTGTGTGAAGTGAGTGAGTAAATAGAGTGCCTCCCGCACTCTATTTATACTTGACTTGACTTGCCTTTTTACCTAACTCATGTCGGCTCGAACTTAACCACATAACATAATGCTGAGTGGGCCGACCCCCCAATAGGGTGGTCTAATAACCCTTTGACCCACATGACTTATACAGGGCCGACCCCAAACAAGGTGGTCTAATAACCCATCAAGTATAAGTTACGACACTTACAATATAAATGACGACACTTCCTTATAGAGGAATAATACCATCTCTACAGGAATACAATATACATATATGTGAAATACATTCCGAAGTTACATATACATCAACACGATGGACCGCGCAGGTTTCTGTCGCACAGTCGCGATGGACCGCAGGGGATTTGGGCACACAGTCGCGATGTGCAGCGCGGAAAACGTCTGCGAAGCCGCGATATGCAGCGCGCAAATAGGCCGCGAAGCCGCGGTGAACCGCGCGGAAAAGGGCTGCGCAGTCGCGATGTGCAGCACGGTAAATGACCGCGATGCCGCGATGTGCAGCGCGGAAACCGGCAGCAAAGCCGTGGTGAACCGCGCGGAAAAAAGGCCAAAAGCCGCGATGGACCGCGCGGAAAAAGGGTCGAAAGCCGCGATGGACCGCGCGACTGTCAGGCGAAAAACCGCGAGGCGAAAGTCGTGCACGGAAGCCGAAAAATGAACCCAAAAATTGAGAATTCCGGGATGTTAATGGGGGCAAATCTTAGAGCAGCAATGGATCTGCTGTCTAAGATGGCAGATCTATGGATCTAAAGGTTAAAAACTAATAAAAAACTAAGATTAAAAGCAAAACTAGAGATCTATTGTTCAAAACCAAGCGGAGTCGCCAAAAACTATTGGCCCGGTTTTGCAACCAGGCTTAGTGCTATGGGCACCTGCTAACTAGTAGCAGCAGTTTCAATAGAATTAAAACAAGAAACTAATCTAAACTAAACTAATCATGGATCTATGCAAGAATCTAAGCAAATAATGTAAACATTTAAAAAACAAGAACAAGAAAATATTAAAGAATGAATTTGTATTGAAAAATGGGGGGCAAGCAAATGCTTGCGATAATACCTTCAATGGTGAAGGTTGATGTTGAGCAACTCCCAAGATGAGTAGCTCCAAGCTCCAAGAGGTCTCCTTCTCCAAAGGTTGCTTCAATGGCTAAAATGCTCAAGGGAGATTTCAGCAGCATAAGGATGAGATAATGGATGGATGTGAAATGAGGAGCCCCTACCACCTTTTTATAGGTTTTGGTGGTGGGGAATACCATTTGTGGTTTTGTGGAAACCAAATGGTATTGACCAACATGGTTTAGGTACTTTTCCCTCCTTTTTCCTTTTTTGAATAAAAATAATATTTTAATTCCCTTTTTAATATTTTTGGGAATTTGGACCCTTTTTGAGGGTTTTTATGCTTTTCAGGAAAAATAATCTTTTTTAATGGAAAAAGGGGTGTACTAAGGTCTTTTGGTGACCTTTTGTTGGTTTCAGAGGCTCAGATGGTGGAAAAGTGGACAAATGGGTCATGTGAATAAGGGAATGAGCTAGTGATCACTTTTTAGGTGTTAACACTTATATCGCCGGATTCAGTCTTCCGCGCTCGTGATGATGCTTGAGATCATTTCTCGCTCTCACGCCCAGATTTTTAGGGCATTTTTTCCATGCCCCCTCGTCGCCTCGGTTCGCTTCCACATCGGTCGTCGTCCGTTTTTAGCGAGTCTTATATTGCCGGATTCAGTTTTTCGTGCTCGTGATGATGCTTGAGATCATTTCTAGCTCTCACGCCCAGATTTTTAGGGCATTTTTTCCATGCCCCCTCGTCGCCTCGGTTCGCGTGCCACATCGGTCGTCGTCCATTTTTAGCGAGTCTTATATTGCCGGATTCAGTTTTCCACGCTCGTGATGATGCTTAAGATCATTTCTTGCTCTCACCTCCATATTTTTAGGGCATTTTTCCATGCCCCCTTGTCACCTCGGTTTGCGTGCCACATCGGTCGTCGTCCATTTTTGACATGCCTTATATCGCCGGATTCAGTTTTTCGCGCTCGTGATGACGCTTGAGATCATTTCTCGCCCTCACCTCTAGATTTTTCAGGCATTTTTTAATGTCACCCATCACCTCGGTTCGCGTGCCACATTGGCCGTTGCCCCTTTTTGACAATATTTATGTCACCGGATTCAGTTTTCTGCACCCATGATGATGCTTGAGACCTTTTCTCGCTCTCATCAATCCCTTTTTGTTCGGTATAATTTTATCCCTTTTTCGGGCCGAGCAATCCCTTTTACGAAAAAGGCACTTAGGGAGTTTCTGTTAAGCTCTTTTCTGACTCCTAAAACAATGAAAAGATCGCCGAGCAACCTTGCTTCCTTTAATGCTCGCTAAACGTATCTGAAAGGGCGTCTACCTGGTATAAGTTTACCCCTTTTCCGGACCTTGTAGACTAATCACGAAAAAGGTATACTCTAGTCACATCGGCTAGAAGAGTTCTCCATTTGCATCATTTTATGCTTTTTCGGGCCTTGGAGACTAACTTACGAAAAAGAACACCAATGGAGTCCACTTACCGATTTCAGACTCTCTAAACATGAAAGCGACCACGAGCAATCACCATCCTGGGCTCGTAAAACCAATAGGACAGTAATCATAACCATTGCAGAGTCTACTTATCATTTTCAGACTCCTTAAAAATGAAAGCACCAATGAGCACGAACAGTCTTGGGCTCACAAAATCCACAGGACAGTACCATTTTAGAGCACACTTTTATACCTTCTTGGAGCTCATTAAAACTACGAAGAAGGACCCAATGGTGCTTCTTGGTGCCACAACAGATCACGTCTACTCATATGGCAGCTTCCCCATTTTGGTCGCCTTTGTTCAGAGTATTCTGCATTATGTCACCCTGAGAACCCCTCGATAGCACCCATCAGCTTGATTCCCCCCAGAGTCAATACATACCCTTCAGTCCTTAAAAGCTATGATACCCACACGTACAAGTCAGTTCCCTACGTTGCCAGGTCAACCATGTCATCATGCTCTGAACAAAGGAAGTTTGAGTCTACCCACTATATGACCCCAGTTACTTCCCATCCCCAAAGTATGTCAGTCCTACCATCAGTACTACCACACTTCAGTTCTACACCTCGCGCTCCTATCAAGGAAACATCATTGCCTTGTTAGTTGCTATTCTCCCTCTGTCGACCACAACCAAATTTATTCCAGAGGATAGACCTAGAGGTCCCTGTGTCTTGGACTCATCACCATTTATGATGAGTGCCTACGAATCATTTCGAGAAGAGTCCTCAGTGCCTCTCCAAATGGTTGTTTCTCACATGCTCAACTTCAACACCTTGATCGCATCGTTGAGACTCGCACAGGGCATCGGTCCGTTCAGTTATTAGTCGAAGACCCCGGATACCATCTGACTCCTACACATTTGAGAGTCTACCTATGGATACAACCAGTTATACTTTTCCTATAGATATCCGAGTTGCGCATGGCGAGAGTATTCAGATGTACCCCAGTTTTATACTCCCTCGAGTATATAGTTACATGTACATGTACTTCTCAGAGATGACTCTCAGTCATTGAGTCCCTACAGATGTTGGACACCTTTAGTTTCAGCAGTTCATCAACCCTTCTGAGACCTTCGTCAGAACGATTGTTTCTCTATTCCAGTGTATCAGTTATTGAGATCAGTCATGATATGATCATGAGTACATCCCAAAATGATGTCCCCTCTGGACCCTTATGATGTACCAACAGATTTTTTATGTATTTTCTCGCATCCACCTTCTTGGGACTAATTGTTTATATATGTCTTGATACAAGCATGGGTATGCCTGCCTCGTCCATTATCAGGATTATTCCTCATTCATATTGAGGCCATGTAATATTGTTTATTTTTTGTAGCTTCCAAGGGCCGCGGATCCAGTCTCCAATCGGTCTCTTCTCCTCCCCAAAACCCCAGAAAAAAAGACAAAAGAACTATGATGTCTATCGGCCATACGATGAGCTCCTGCCCTCACACATCAGGGGGCAATCTGTTAACACCTAAAAAGTGCTCACTAGCTCATTTCCTTATTCACATGACCCATTTGTCCACTTTTCCACCATCTGAGCCTCTGAAGCCAACAAAAGGTCACCAAAAGACCTTAGTACACCCCTTTTCCCACTCAAAAAGATTATTTTTCCTAAAAAAGCATAAAAAACCCTCAAAAAGGGTCCAAAATTCCCAAAAATATTAAAAAGGGAATAAAAATATTAATTTTATTCAAAAAAGGAAAAAAGAGGGAAAAGTACCTAAACCATGTTGGTCAATACCATTGGTTTCCACAAAACCACAAATTGTATTCCCCACCACCAAAACCTATAAAAAGGTGGTAGGGGCTCCTCATTTAACATCCATCCATATTCCTATCCTCATGCTGCCAAAATCTCCCTTGAGTTTTTGGCCATTGTAGCAACCTTGGAGAAAGGACCCATTGGAGTTTGGAGTTGCTCACCCTTGGAGCTTCTCAACTATCTTCATCAATCGGAGGTATTCTTATTGCAAGCACTTGCTTGCCCCCATTTTCAATACAAAAATTATTTTTTATCTTTCGTGTTCTTGTTTTTTAATTCAAAAATGCACATGCTAGTTTAGTTTAGTTTAGATTTAGTTTATTGTTTTTGCTTAATATTGAGACTGCTGCTACTAGTTAGCAGGTGCCCATAGCACTAAGCTTGGTTGCAAAACCAAGCCAACAATAATGCTGACTGGGCCGACCCCCACTAGGGTGGTCTAATAACCCTTTGACCCACATGGCCGACCGCAAATAGGGTAGTCTAATAACCCTCTGACCCACATGACTTATACAGGGCCGACCCCAACAAGGTGGTCTAATAACCCATCAAGTATAAGTTACAACACTTACAATATAAATGACGACACTTCCATATAGAGGAATAATAACATCTCTATAGGAATACAAAATACATATATGTGAAATACATTCTAAAGTTACATATACATCAACATTCCCTCTTAACTAGGAAGGTATTTCTCGACACAGGTCTTCTAGCACAAGTCTTCTTCTCTGGATCATCATCACTGGATAATCGTCATCGAGTCATCATCATCATCACTGTTGCTGCTATCTCAATCAATCTCTGAATCTACTCGTCATAGGAAGTTCTACAGAGCCAGTCCTTTTTCATACTAGATGTAGGCCCACCACCTGTAGGTCTTCA
Organism: Larix kaempferi; assembly: GCA_027924585.1. Lineage (NCBI taxonomy): Eukaryota > Viridiplantae > Streptophyta > Pinopsida > Pinales > Pinaceae > Larix > Larix kaempferi. Next base: position 11,507,774 of record BSBM01000756.1, read on the forward strand.
TCATCTGTGCGAACGGTCTGATAGAGGTGGACTCTTAGGACTAATTTTATGTGTGGATACAATACCGGAAAGAGTATCCCAGGAACATTTATGTGCCTAAGCACGACCGGCAAGATCTCCCAGGACTGATTACATGCATCTCCTCCACAATACCTTTAAAGAGCATCCCAGGAACATTTATGTGCCGCAGCATGACCGACAAGATCTCTAAAGAGCATCCCAGGACTTATTACGAGCACACAGCTCAACCTCTCGGATATCCAGGACTGATTACATGTGGATAGACAAAACCTTTAAAGAGCATCCCAGGAACATTTATGTGTCGCAGCACGACCGGAAAGATCTCTAAACAACATCCCAGGACTAATTACGAGCACACAGCTCAACCTCTCAGATCTCCAGGACTGATTACATGTCTCCGTAGTAATACCTCATCCCAAAACTGATTACGAGCACACAGCTCAACCTATCGGATATCTAAGGACTAATTACATACTACATAGCAATACCGGAAAGAGTATCCCAGGAACATTTATGTGCCGCAACACGACCGACAAGATCTCCCAGGACTGATTACATGCTATTTGCACAACCTGCCACATATCATCTCTGACCTCCAAGTATCAACCTGATACTCATGATCCCACGGATCATCATCGCACAAAGCATCATCCTGATGCTCATGATCACATTGATCATCATCACTATACCATCCTGATACATATCATCTGGAGAAACATCCTGAAGCTCATCATCATGATCATCCTGATCATACAATGCATCCACCTGATGCATACCAAGTATCTACCTGATACATATCATCATACATGATCCACCTGATCATACAGTGTATCCACCTGATCATATCTAATACATATCAACATACATGATCTACCTGATCATACAATGTATCCACCTGATACATATACAAATACATGGTCCAAGCATCTAACATGATTCATATACAAAATACATACAAATGATCCAACTAATCATATCCAGCATCCAACATGATGCGTACATACATATACATATAAATGATCCAACTGATCATATCCAGCATCATCTTGATGCATATACAGAGTAGTAACTGGAGCATCGTCATGATGCTCATCATCCATGATCCTCCTGATCATCATAGCATCGTCCTCTTCAGATCATCTCATCGTCCACGAAGCACAACCCAGATGCACATCATCCAGTACTTACACCACCGACATGGGAGAACACATCTACCACCATGTGCAAAATGGCTCAACAATTATATCACGACCAAGGGAGAACACATCAACCATGTCAGAAAAGCTCATGTGCATCTGCATCTTCCGCACTCATCACTTCCCTTTGGAAGGAACCTCGATCTGAAGTGCACCAAGCCTCTCTCTGAAGTACTCAAACTCCACTCTGGCCAACGGCTTGGTCAATACATCTGCAACCTGCTCATCTGTCGCAACATACAGGAGCTTCATCGCTCCTCTCTGTACCATAACCCTGATATAGTGATATTTAATCTCTATGTGTTTCGACCTATCGTGAAACACCGAGTTCTCGGACAGCTTCACACAACTCTGGTTTTCACAAAAGATACCAGTAACCTCCAGCAGGAGATCAAATAACTCAGACAGTAGCTTCCGTAGCCATACTACCTCACAACTAGCTGAACAGGCTGCAACATAATCTTCTTTGGCTGTACTCAGTGCTACGCAGGACTGCTTGCTGCTAAACCAAGAGATCATACCTGATCCCATACTGAAGCAACACCCAGAAGTACTCTTCCTATCTACAGCACTTCCTGCCCAATCTGAATCAACATAACCCTACAGGTTAAACTTTTGATTCGCATCATACTTGAGCCCATAATCAACTGTACCCTTCAGGTACCTCAGAATATTCTTTACAACAACCAGGTGAACATCTCTTGGATCCATCAGGAACTGGCTCAATGTGTTCACCGCAAAGCAAATATCTGGTCTCGTGTTCGTCAGGTACATAGAGGACCCAATCATCTGACGATACATCGTGACATCGACTGGATCAGATGAAGCATCACACAGAAGCTTCAGGTTTGATGCCATAGGTGTGTCCATAGCCTTGCAGTCCATCATCCCGAATCTCTTCAGGATATCTACTGTGTACTTCCCTTGACCAAGGAAGATCCCACCTGCACTCTGCCACACCTCCATACCTAGGAAATAATGCATCATTCCCAAATCTTTCATATCGAACTCGGCAACAAGCTTCCTCTTAGTATCTGCAATCATTCTGTCATCACCTGTAACAAACAAGTTATCCGCATACAAAAGTAGTATCACTGGATTTCCTTCCTCAACCTTGTAGTAAAGGTTGGAATCCGCTTTACTCTTGGTAAAGCCCAAACTGGATAGAAAGCTATCTATCCTACCAAGTTCTACACACATATATGACTACACCATTCAAGAAGGCTGTCTTGAAATCCATCTAGTGTATCTTCTATTTCATCACTTTTATATTTCTCTATGTTGCCATCTGCAGCATGCTTGATCTGATAGTTCCATTTGGAAGTCACAACAGACTTCCCTTCAGCTCTTGGGACCGCATCCCAAACATCGTTCTTCATGATCGACGAATCATGGCATTCTTCCCGTATCCTGGGAACTTCAATATCTTCAATAGATAATTTTGTTGCTTGAACAAATGTTGTAGTCCTTCTTTTGTAGGTGAAGGTATACGGTCTTTTCTACAAAACAAGTTAAATTGCATGATTAGAAACATCTCAGAATTTTCAGAAAAATTCTTACACATAAAGAAATATGTCATACAGTCATGCAATTATCTTAGCCAATGCTTCAATACAACATTTATCCATGTTCCACAACTTTCTAGATGCCTTGCAGTCTCTACCAGAACATTGTTAAGAGTTTGCACTACTCCCAACATGTCAGCAAAGAGGTTTCATTCTAGATAAGTAGCACTGGAATGTTTTACAGTGCCATAGGCCACTTACCCATCACATGCATATTAGTAGTATACTGTTCATTAATGCAATCATTCTAATATGCACAATACATATCCTAAGTCTAGGAACATGAGCATATACATCATTGAACAATTTTATTTAAACAAACAAATATGCAAGAAATGATAATTAAAAATACTTATCTTTGTTTGGTTGCTAGGTGGACTCCCTCTAAGTCTTTGCTTCTTTGCAGGAGCTGCTGAAGTAGCTTCTTCTACACCCTTCTGTTGTGGAATGTAGAAAGATGGTCAACTCCCTCTGAATATCTGCATCCTTGCAGAAACTACTGAAGTGTGCTCCTTTGATTTCTTGCAGGAACAATTGGAGTGTGCTCCCTCTTGATCTTTGCTTCCTAGATTACCTGTCCTTGAACTTATATCCATCCTTAATCACTATGCATGCTTATTAGTATCATCATTGTGTTATCCTTGAGATCTCATACATAATCACACATTTATTAGTATAATCTTAATACTATCAAAACACAATAATCTTAAACATGTATAGTCATGATCATTCACAAATAATAAACATTAGTATTCAGGGAAGTCTTCTTTTACTTATGCATATTCTTATTTGAGCATAGGACTCTTCTGATTAGTTAAATCATCAATGCATAAACCCGTGATTACTCAAACCTATACCTTCATGATTCTTCTAGTTATTCATATCATCAATTATGGTAAGAAACATAATATGCATACAGCCATGACTATTCAAACCTATGACTTCATGAATAATCATTATCAACAACACAACAGTATAAGATCCTAACACAAGGTAGGATTCTAGCTTGATATAAGAAAAACATACCTGGATTAGCATGCTAGCTAGTTATGTCTAACATACCCGCATAATGTTTTCTGGTTCTCTTCAGTGATTTGTGCTAGTAACCTGCATGTCTCATAGGTTAACCATTGTAGGACCAAGTTATGCATACCTCGAAAGTAGATCTTCTATGAGATCCATGACAATGGATGAATCTTTGTCTTCATGTCACCATGATCATATGTTCTTGAAGTAGAACATGATTTGTCTTTCTTGGTGTACCTTTTATGTTAGCGAACAACATAAACCTCATACAACATCACAATGCATTAGTACATTCATAAGTGTCAAAACCTTAATCAATGAATATCTTCTATTAAGGTGATACGACAAGTCTAGTAATTAATCAAGATTGTACTATAATGATATGAAGACAAACATATGATAAACTTAACCATGAAACATACCTATAGGCCATACCTGTCAAGATTGCTTGTAATCTTCTTATGGAAGGCCTTAGCCTCATCTCCCTCTGAGACAGGAACTTCTTCACTTATGCAGGTGACTAATCCATCTTCTTCTAGGATTAACCCAATCCACTTGATTTGCAAGAACTGGACCTAGAGCTGGATTAGGGTTTGTCAAAGAAACCCCAAAAATTCAAACTTTGAATTTCGAACTTCCGAAAGGATAGAAATATGTGCCTTGATGAGCTGATCAAGTTGGTATATTCAGAATTTGAAATCTGCAAAGTTTCACCCCTCGAAATTGCCTTTTAGATTTTCAGATTCACTAGGGAGGACCCTGAATTAGGGTTTGAGTTTCCCAGAGCTTCACCCAACCAAAATATTTGATTCAAAGCTCTAAGCTTTGATTTTTCTGAGGAGCTTCCAGCCGTGGTCACAGATTTCCAAAATTCCAATTTTTGCAGAAGCCCTAATTTTCCATCTTTTCGATCAAAGTCCCGAACTGGGGTTTGATCAAGCCCGGCCTTCTTCCCAACCAAAAAATATGATCTTGGTCTATAAATTTCAATTTTGATGAGTAGCATCCATCTGTGGTCTCCGATTACAAAAATTCCAACTTTCTCCGAAGCCCTAAATTCTGGAAGCCATGAATGAAGGTACTAAAAAATAATTCCGTTTTGACATAAATATGTACCTGATTGTTTCTGGTGTAACTCCGAACTTTTCAATCCACAGGGTCTGAAATTTTTTTTTGAGATAGCTCGACCTATTATCTTTCCATCCCGATAGGTCTGACCTCAATTGGATTCTCTGAGAGAGAGTTATGCCAAGTGTCGCAACGTGACCTATTTATGGGATAATACAAGAGAGAGAACTTGTACGGTGTGCCACGTGTCACTGGTTCAACTTCGGCCTCTGAACAATTTTCTTGAGATAGCCCAACATGTTATCTTTCTATCTCGACAGGTCTGACCTCAATTGGATTCTCTGAGAGAGAGTTATGCCAAGTGTCGCAACGTGACTTGTTTATGGGATAATACAGGAGAGTGAACTGGTACGGTATGAACTGGTACAGCATACCACGTGTCACTGGTTCAACTTCGGCCTTTGAAAACATTTTCTGAGATAGTACATTCTGTGTACTACATGTCACTTTTTATGAAATTTCATTTGGAGCTTCCTAGCCCAAGTTATGACCTTTTTTTCAAGGTCACCTATTTTTTACTCAGATCTGGAAGAGGCAGAAGCCCTATATTGTACAGATCATAAATCACAAAGTACAACGAATTAGAGGTTTTCCTTTGGACACAAGGTACATGGAGATCTAATATTTGACCAGTAACAGTTTCATATCCTAAACATTTTCCAAAATGGTTTTATAGCGAAAGTGCTACGACGACTGGTTTTTGCTATATCAAGCCCTAGCATCGTAAGTGCAACAAGTGTCATACATGCCATATCATGCCTTCTTTTAGGCTAGCTATGATACCATGTTAAATTTTCAGAGTTTACTTCAATCTGATCTAGGATCTTAACTGAGAGAACAACATGTACATCAAATCTACATCATATCAATCATGGACACAATAATGCAAGCACACAAGAGACACAAAGTTTACTTGGGGAAAACCATAAAGGTGAAAAACCCCAATAACTTCCTCAGAGATAGATAGAGCAATGATACAACCAGAATACAAGAGATAGTCTTATCCTAGCAGCAGATCCTCCTCCTCCACAAGTGCTCCACTCTCCAAAGTGTGAGTGAGAGAATAGAATGTGTGAAATGAGAGAGACACACTCTCTATTTATACACTAACTTGACTTGACCTTTACTCAATTAGGTCGGCCTCAACTTAACCAGTCAACATAATGCTGACTGTGCCGACCCCCACTAGGGTGGTCTAATAACCCTTTGAACCACATGGCAGACCCCCAATAGAGTGGTCTAATAACCCTTTGACCCACATGACTTATACAGGGCCGACCCCAACAAGGTGGTCTAATAACCCATCAAGTATAAGTTACAACACTTACAATATAAATGGCGACACTTCCGTATAGAGGAATAATAACATCTCTATAGGAATACAATATACATATATGTGAAATACATTCCGAAGTTACATATACATCAACAAATTATTTCTTAATGAGCTCCAATGGTCAATTATTGTAGAACTAGTCAAATTGCATGTGCTAATGAGCTAGTCTTGGAAAAAGGCATACAAACAATCTCTTATGCTTTCAAATTTATCAACTGAAGCAATGAATGAATTAAGATATAGAATATGAAAAATAATCAACCATTTTGAAGAGTTTGATACATCAATAGATAGCATTACAACATCAGTTTTCTCAATGAACTTCAAATACACAAATTCTTACAGTACTAAGTGTGAATGTTTTCTAATCATGAAAGAAGAGAAGGATCTTCGACTAGATATGCTATGATGATGAAGATAGAGCATATGTATGCTCCTGATATGTGCATTGATATTCATAGGATTCTTATGGGGCACACTCAAAATATTGGTTCTCCTCCTCTGATCAAATCTCCTCGGGATCACTCTATGATTGAACTGACGTTAGGAATCACTTTTGAATGGCATGAATTATTCAATGATAGTTGATACTACATGTAGAAATGATTCCATATCTGCAATAGACTTAGTGAAGAACATCCTCTCAGTAGAAGAAGGGGCACATCTCCTGGATAGGACTAGGGGCACATCTCCCAAGTCATAGGAAAAATTGTACTCAATCCAATTCTAAAACTGTCCAAAAAATGTCCAAGTTGTGTGCACTTATTCTTTAATATACTTGAAGTAGATTGTAGATAAATTAAAATAGGATAATGCACCCCCATGGAGTGGATAAGGTTTTCTTTTTTTCTTCTTTCACTGTTTCCTTTGCTTTCTGCTTTTTCTTGCTTTCTACTTTTGCTTTTGCCTTTTCTTTCTATTTCTGCCTTGCTTTCTGCTTTAAGTTTTGCTTTTGATTTTGATTTTGCCTTATCCTTATTTTTTTCTTTGTCCTTCTTTTTCTTTCTTTTCTTTCTTAACATGCTTTTCTCCTTTGTCCCTCTTTTTCCTGGTTTTCTGATTTATTATGCTTTTCCTAAGGTTTGTTGCTTTTCTGCCGTATGCCAGCTTTTCTTTTCTTTTTCCTGCTTTCCTAGCTATGGCTGCTTTTATCTTTTCTTCCTTTGTACTCTATCACTTGGTCAATCCTTATCCTCTAATGTGCCCTTGTGAATAATTATCCACTTTATTCCATTGACATAAATATTTATAAATGAAAAATACTTCTATCAAATGCATTTCAAACTTAGGATAAAAATAAAATTAAAACCACCTAACTAATTAATGCCTTAAATTCAAAATTAACTCCAAGTGCATGAAATGTTTTTCTCAAGCCAAGGTATTGATTGGGTTAAGAACTCCATCCAGTGAACATCAATTAGGGGACATGAAACCTTTGGCCCAAGTTCAATTATGTGTGCTCATTCTTGAACCTCTCATAGAGTTCCTTTTGTGTTGTGTCAAGGAAGTGCTTGACATGGGGTTCACACCCCTTAAGACATTTTCTCAACTTTAGAACATCTCATTGATTCGATGATGGTCTAGTGTTATCATGCCAACAATTTTGTACTAGTTCTTTAACAACATCAATTAGCTTCATGTATAAACAAGGTAACTTGCCAACAAAGACCGAACAAATGTGTTTTCCTAGGGTGTCAAGTTTTTCTCTAATAGCATAATACTTTTGAAGAGCCTTTCTATCTACTTTAAATATTTTACATGTGTGTGATAATAGGCGGCATTTCCTTGTGGATTTGTCTACTATCAATTATGATAGAACACGGCAGGTCGCATTAAGATCTTTCGTACGAGAAGTTTTTCCAATCAAATTAACTGTAGATTGTATATTTCTAACAAAATGACTATTGGCCTCTGAACTTATAACTACCTTTATGCCTAAAATTATCCTAACATGAGCTATACAATGTGATTTTAACAAAGCGAGTAACAATTGACATTTTGCTCCATCACTTTTGGATACAAAAAAATCTTGGATGATCTTACTACAATGGAAATCAATAGTGCATTTGAGAAACTTTCCTTGAAATCCTGATTAGGAACTTTCATCCACATGAATACGTCTAGGAGTTCTTCGTCGTCCACTTGATAGTCGAGGAAAGGGAGTTGGAAAGGAAGTACGAGTTTCATCATCAGTTTTTTGTGGTAGTTCATTCACAATTTGGTCCTGAAAGGGAGTGTGTTCAATATGTGTGTGCTCTTCTTGGGGAGGTTTCCAATTAACAATTCGTTCAACATCCATCCCTGCATACCTAGCATCAATCAATATTTGATTTACTTGAGCCACTTCATCATTGCTTGTTGATGGATTACTCGTTCGATGATCACTTGATGTTGGATCTTGAGTGGACTCCATTACTCGAATCTGTTTCACTTCTCTTGATGAACCTGAGGTCATCATGGCATGCATTGCGCTAGGATCTAAGGAACTGACATTTTTATTTCTACATTTTTCCATGGATAACTTGGCCTTTTCTCTTATATCATAGGCCTTTTCAGGGGGCATCTCCTTCCTTCTAGACATTCTTTTATTATTACTTATGTTTCCCATATTCAATATGTTCTTTAACAAATTAAGAATACTACTGCTGGAAAATAAATAACAAATAAGATATTATTTTTCAATTATGAAGTGAGGAAAACAAACTTTTACCACGAATAAGATAGAAGGGACGCAAGATTTAGACAAGATTTATACATTGAGTGGTAATATGACTTGTATAATGTGCAAGATTTTTGAAACTTGTTGTATCAATTGATTGGGTATTGTGCAAACCTATCGTTGTTATCTTCCTAAGTGTACAATGTAAACTATGGTCATGGAAATATGTTTTGTGTTCTTGACATTGGACATATAGAGAAAACTAATATGTTAGCAAGAAATAAGGTGGCATGAGGGCATTGCAACTATTACAAAAAATGATCGAAATGGTGCAGTAAAGATATTTCTTTCTCTCAACATCCCATTAGTGTGTACATGCATAGAGCTTTTGTTACTGGTATAGCTAGAAAAACTTGTTGAAACTCATTGCATGGATATCTCTTGCATGACTATCGCCCCTTACCTATGTTGAGATAACTAACATGTAATGTGCATGCCTATTTTTGTTTTTTCTTTCAAGAATTGGTTAATATGTACACACATACAGGTTTGGGTATGATGGTGATGAAATATGGGAATTAGCTCATGAGATGATACAACTATGTCTCTATATATTTTAAGATAGTGATGCCAAGGATGACATTATCCTTATGTAGTGAGGGATACATATTGAGATGTATTGCACTTATGTGTTATCTTTCATATTGGAAAATACTTTTGGTTTCTTTATAATATTGTTGATGAGTTGTCCATGTTGTGATTTCACAGACATTGTATATTAATATGGACATTATTATTTTATGGAAAATTAATATCGTATTGATCATACACTTCATCAATTCAATATTGACGTGGGATTTAATAATGTTTCAGCAATGCACAACACAACCTAGGTTGGCACCAAGGTCCTCCTATCCATTTTAGTTACATAGGCTTGTAGTGTGGTGAATTCCCTCAATTTGAGTGCAACCTCACTTTTGTCTAAATGTGTGGTTGTCGTTTCCCGTTTTATGTCTATTACCATGGTAGGGCCCTCATTTCACATTTGTCCTTCATTGGTCACATGTTTAGCTATAACAGATGCTTTTCTTGGGTATGTACTATATTCTCTACATGTGTGTGTGGGAATTAAGTCCGATGATAATGTCTAACAATCCTTGACCATCTAGTGCTTTGTCGTATGTGTTGGGCGTTGGCTCAGGGGAGGTCCCAAGGGGGGCGGGGTGTCGGCACAATCCCCTTGCTCCATGTAGTGGACATCGGCAATGGATGTTAGCACATTTCCAATATGAACCGAAGGCAAGTTTTAATACTTTTGGGCTATTTTCGAGCTACTTTTTGGTTTTTCCTAAAAATGTGTAATTTAATCCCAGACAAGGGATTGGGGTATATTAATAATATGGGTTATCGCATAAGGGTTTTGGATGCTATAAAATACCAATTTACCTACATATTGTATTATGAGTGGTTAATAATCATAATGAGAAAAGTGAGAGGTGCGGATCTAAGTTTTGTTCGTTTTCTTAATTAAGGGTTTCTACGGTAAATTTGTTTGTTTTATGTATGAATGTTGTGGTGTAATCTCTATTTTGCTTAAAATAATTGGTATGATTTGCTTCTCTAAATAGGTTTAAAACTTACAACTTAGGCCAACCCACTTGGGTACGTCTCTTGCTAATTAGGATGCCACTTGGGCATTAAGTGCTATTGGGATATTAGTTAGTCGATGATCCTCTCTGTCATCCCGAAACCTAACTAATTCATTAGGGCATGCACTCTTAGCCACATAGTCAAAATTTCCTTCAATGTGAGTGGTCTTGTTGTGGTATTGTAATTTGAGGTTGATTTAACCCTACCATGTGTGATTTTGGTGGTTCTTTCCTTCACATAGTATAGAGAGTTGTTTTTGTAGAGAACCCATGCTACTTACTCCAAATTCTTGTGATATGTTGGGTTATAATATATTGTTAGACTCTTTCGGAAATACCACCCTTCCAGCAATGAGTGTAATGGTTGGTTTCTTCATTTAAGAATTCCACAATCTATTTAAGTCATTTCCTTGTTCTTGTAGACAATAAACTTTACTTGATTTTGGTCTCTAATACAATTATTGGATACAAAATAACTTTCCAAATTGAATACTAAACATCCCATTAATATGTACATACATAGAGCTTGTGTTACTTGTATACCTAAAAAACTTGTTGAAACTCACTGTAAACAACAAGTTTCTAAAGAATAGAAAGCAATGAGATAAACTAGATTAATATCAATATATTAAGATATGAATATGCATGTAACTTGGGGTATATTAGAATATTTAAAATCTATTGAGAATGCCATGGAAATAACAACAACATCACCTCTAGGACCTCAGTTTGAAATGTTTTCTTATCATCTTGAAACAATCAACAATGAGCCTCATTTTGGTAGCTTGGCACTTGGCACATGGTTTTTTTATAGTAGCTTGGGTTAGTAGATGGTATTGGATTGTGGTATGGGGTGTTACTAGGAGCACATTTCCTATAAAAGGAGAATCTCTACTCACTTCATTTTCATGTTTTGGATGAGCGAAAATCTCCCCTAAAGATTAATAATTTGATCCTTTTGGTGTTTGTGTGAGTTGTTGTAGTGAAATCATGAGGAATTCAACAAATATTTGTGTATTGGATGGAGTTATGTGATTATGAAAGGTTATCGATGGTGATGCAAGTAAGTTTTTGTGGTTATCTTTATGAAAGGTTGAAAGCATTATTTGGTGCATGTTGTAGTTTTTTGTGGTATGATGTTTTTTATTTTCTATGATGAATATTAATAAGACTAAAGTACATTTTTCATACAATTCATGAGGAAAAACTACAATTCATACAGTTCAAATAAAGTGAATGAAGACTAAAATACAATTCATAAGGAAAAAATGTCACCATACCTCGAGGATTTCTCTTTGCTTGCAATGCAGAATGGTCTTTTGATGTATCCACTAGATGTAAGTAGAGTTCAAGTGTGTCCAAGCAGCATGAGAATTCAATCCAAAGAGAAAAATAGAGTCCTATTGGTGTGTGTATCATCAATACAAATTTCCAAATAAACTTCGAGAGGTGTGTGAACTCAATCCAAAATGAAAAATATTTTCAATCTGCGTGTGAGAAGAGAGAAAAAAATGAAAATTGAGCGAAAAAAATGCGGGAGAAGAGCACGGTTCATTTGGAAATCGGCATGTTCATCAAGGGCATGCACGCAGAAAGAGCATACATGCTCCAGAGGCATGCACGTGCTACTAATGTCTGTCCGCAAGTGTATAACGTTGCTTTGTTCGATGGGTAATGTTTAGTGCATGTATTTCCCAATGAATCCCTATTTGTCTATTGATTCCTAGAGCCCCTCCCCCCTAAAGACATTTAAGCCCTCAACTAAACCATAATCCCCAAGTGTTTATGTGCTTAGGTGCTTAAGGGTTTTTGGATTTAGGGATTCTAGGTTAGGTTGTTTAGGTGTTTGGGGTTAATTAGGATATAAGGGTTAGGGTATATAATTTGGGGAAAGAATTTATCATCTACTAGTTAGATGCCATTTCACAATGGAAATATGGTTAGAAGTGAGATAATTAAGAGGAAAAAAATTATAACTCAAGAAAAAAAAAACCTATATATATTCTCTCGGTATAAAACTTTTCCAATAACCACTGCATTATATTTCCAAGCTATAACAATGTTTCGCTTGCACACTACTAAATTCTTATAAAGTCCATACAAGTAAAGGTTATAACAATGATTTTACTATGTGAGATTTGGATAGGATCACAATGAATGGATATGTGATGTTTATAAATATTCTTTAATTTTCTATAAATAAATACTTATTTTTTTAATAATAAGAGGGTTAAGAATATAAAGTATTTAATAATTTTTATATACTCTATAATTATAATTTTAAATTTTAAATATTTTGAAATTAAAAAAAAATCAATAATAATTTATAATTCTATAATTTAGTCTTTAAATATATGTTTTATTTAGTATAAAATATTCTTTATGCAAAGTCCATGGCTACAAAAGAGACAATCTTCACAAGCATCGTCTTATTATGAATAAAGCATAATGTGTATCATTGTTACTGATTGAATTCAACTTTGCTCTCCCACATTTCTTATAATTCTTCCACATGTATCATATGCGATTCTTGTTGCTTAAATCATAGTGGAGAAAACTAAAAGAGTTCTATTTTTTGCAAGAATCGCTATTCTTAATCTTTCTTTAATAAGAAATACAACTACATCATCTTATTGTGGACTCGTAACTCTACATTTTCCATTCCTACATGTCAGTGTTAGAGTTGTGTCCCACATATAATGGTGTGATATGAATGTCTCATTAATATTTGGTTTTGTATTGGCATATGCATCACGTGATACATATTGAGGAGTTATGACCAGGCCTCTATATATCAAAGAATGTAATAGATGCTCAAGACCAAGGATAAACTAATGTATGACTAGGCATGTATGATGTAAATAAGAATGTATGGGAAATGGGATTGGCTTGTCATGGGGAAAATCTATGTAAAAAAATTGTTGGAGAGGAAATGGGGCTTATAGGAAAGCAAATCCTCTCATGCCATGTGTTATCCTTATAACTCAACTAGTTTCTACCCTATTCCTTAAATAATCCATTTAACTCATTCGAAGTATTAAATCAATCATTGAATGCAGGTGAGAGGTTGGTGAGAAAGTATTTTCACGTAGTTATGGATCCATAGGCTTAATATATTCCATAAGAAGATTGTAAGAGGCCTTCATTATATTGTCATAAGTAGTGGTGAAGCAATGTCAGTTATCTTTTCATGAATGCTCTCATTTTTTCCATTTAACTCTATTACTCACTCTCTAGGAAAAATTTCATACACTACATAGTTCATGTTGTTCTCTCATTAACAACACTTATCAAATTGAGAAATTAACTAGAGCCATCACTACAAAGGAAAAAATTGCAGATATTATAGTGAAGAATGACAATTGTACGTGAGCATAGAGGTTGGGAAAGTTTGGAACCTTTATCCACTATACATTCGATTCTCCTTGAATGATTGAGAAGCTAATATTTTATTTTAAAAACAATTCTTGAAAGCATCCAATAGGTTTTCCTCTTTCTACACACCCCAAAGGGGTCTAGAAAGGAAGGGTTCTCTAAGGGATTATTGAGCAAAGAAAGGGAAGTCCTTCCTTATGTTGTGTTGGATAGTAGCAAAGATTTTCATGGATATGATGGTTGAATGAGATGTACGTAATGCTCCATGGTGAGAAAATTGTCTATGCATGAGAGAAAATAGAATAGGCTGAGAGAGTGTGTGAATTTAGTTGTCAATTTTGGTGCATTTTATGTTTATGCACCATAGACATGCATTTCTTAAAATTATAGCCTTGGAAGCTTCTTTTAGGGCCTACTAAGGCCTATGTTCCTACCCCCTACCATGTATATGTTTCCATGACCCAATCCTAGTACTAAAAACCTTCTAATTGACCTCATACCCCCTATGAGAGGCCATATATCCCACCAAAGACTCGAACACCTGGATACTGGGTATTGAAAACTTCCTACTGGTGCTAATATACCCACTTCAAGTCCATGGATACCCTGGAAAGGTCCTCTATGATGGCACAATGTGTCGTTCATGGATTTAGATGTATATTTACTTCCTTTGGGACCTAAGGCCTAATTTTACTCCCTTGACCGTGTTTAAAGCCACATAAACATGCCTACATAGTGCACCAAATTTTTGAACACTACCCATATCCCCATTTGAAGGACATAAATACCCTCAAGAAGTCATCTATGGTGGTTCAAGGCATCATTCCAACACCATGAGCCCTATAATGGTCTTTATAAGAGCCTAATTCCCAAGCTTCATTCACCAAGCATGGTTAATACTCGGGCACCCATCCCTGGTGGTCACAAACTGATAATGGTACCCATATCCACCCTCAAAGGTCAAGGATACACTCAAGATACTGTGTGTGGTGGTTCATAGTGAGATTCTTAGTCCTAGATTCCTAGAATCTTCTTTTAGGGCCTACTAAAACTTATGTTCCTACCCCCTACTATGTCTATGCTTCCATGACCCAATCCTAGTACTAAAAAACTTCTAATGGATCCCATAACCCCTATCATAGGCCATAGATCCCACCAAAGGCTTGAACACATGGATACTGGGTATTGAAAACCTCCTAGTGGCACCAAAATACCCACTTCAAGTCCATGGATACCCTGGAAATGATCCGTATTTATGTGGGAACGAAATGAAAGAGCATCAAAACGGCCCCAGAAGTTTAGGACCCGAAAAACAGTAGAAAAATTACTAGAAAATTGTCGAAATGGGGAACTGTTTTGAGCCAGTGGAATAGGTGGGTGGCCACCGATATCCATCTAGATCATTCCTCCCCCCTTAGGAAGAAATGGTATCCATTGCATCAAATCCCTATCATATGTCGAACCATATGTTGAGTTGAGCTCCTGGTGCGACGTTTGCTGAAGTGAAAAGGCTGCCTTACTTTGACATCTGTAGAGGGTTGTAATTCTTATTGATGGATGCGCTGGAGCTGTTCAACAGTTTTGGTTTTTGTGGTATCCTTGTTTTGCACCAGTGTGGATGGTTTCTTTTTGGAGGAGCACCTTGAATGCGTGACCTTGCACTGTAGAGGTACCCGAATAGGCTATGCTGCACTGACTTTGTGTTCTTCTTGTTTCTGTTGAGTAGAGGGATAATGTGTAGAGGTTGTGGATGTCTCTGCGATATGATGTTCTCCTTCAGTGGAAATTGCGAATAGGGAAAATTCCCCAATGTGGGAGATTATCTTCCTGCCCTGCTTGGTTGGGGTAGGTGCAACTATCTCTGGTATCCAATAGAGTTGTCCTCCCAAAGTGACAATGAAATTGGGAGGTCGTGATTCATATACAACATGATGCTACCACATATATGGTTGTCCTAAAAGAACATCACATACTTGAAGTGGGGCCACATCACACAATACCTCATCTTTGAAAGGCTTGATGCCATATGGTAGGAGACATTGACGACTGACGCGGATCCCTCATCCTTGGCTTAGACATCCAATGGTGTATGGTTGCATGTGTGGTGTTATTGGTAGTTCCAATATCTTGATGGCTTCTGTTGAGATGAGGTTCTTTTGGCTGTTGCTGTCCACAACAAAATGTAGGGGAATTCCCTTCACCCACATATGTGTGTGGAATAGGCACTCCTCTACCTCCGACTCTTCAGGTTCATCTAGTTGAATCTGTGTGGTAGCAATAATGACACTGGGTTGTGCATCAATGATCTGCTTCCCTTTGTCTGTGGCTGTAACATTGGGTTCTGAATCAAAATCGGAACTGGGATCTGATTCTGAAGCTTTGATCTCCACCACCAATGACTGTTTTGAGCTACATCCATCAGTGTTGTGCCAGGGGATTTTGTGGAACTTGCACCACTTCCTGGTGTCCGTATTTGTCTTTCCATTACCCTTCTTCGCTTGTGGTTGGGACTGGTTCTCCCTTTCTTGTCTCATGTTCTGCGAGCCAGAGTTTCCCTTGCCCTGCTTCTACGTAGGTCAGAAGTCTCGCTTGTTCTTTTGCTGAAATTTCTGCTCAATTTTAACAACATATCGATAAGCAGATCTGAGTGAAGAGATGTCCAGGAAATCCATCTCTGTTCATATGTACCTATGTAGGCCACTGTGATATTTCAATACTAGGTGTCGCTCAGAGTCCTTGATACCCAACTTTGTGCTCAAGGTATGAAATTTGTTGGTGTACTCCGACACCGTTTGGTCCCTCTCTTGATGCAAAATGGTCCATTTTGTGTATTGGTCATCATAGTTTCCCACAGGGTAATATTGTTCCTTGACAACATCTATAAAAGAGGCCCAAGTGGGATTGGCATCAAACAATCCAGACTCGTCTAATGAGTTTTGCTCACAATAAGTTTTGCACCAATTTTTGACATGGGGGACAGCCTTGAGGAGCGCAAAGATGATATTTTACCTATCGGAAAAATTGTGGACAGAGAAATACCCTTCTAGTAGATTCAACCATTTATGTATTGCAAAGAACACAGTGATACTGTAAACACATATTCTATTAAATAGCGGAAATAAAACAAACTGTAAAATAAAAGCAGCTAGAATGGTAGTAGCTATCTCTGAGAAGAGATGTGGCCGTTATGCTCATTCATGCCAAGTTGAATACAAAAAGAGGCTGAAAGGGCCTATTTATCATAAGCATGAGGGAAAGAATCCCAAACATCCAAAAACCTAACCCTAGAAGATGAATCGTCATAAATTTTCCGGCCACAAGGTGGTTAGTTGAACAGTCAGCTTCCTGGGGTCATAAATTTTGCATATGATCTCTGTTTGGGGCGCTCGGTAGCCCGTTGGAAAGGTCTATCTAAGATTTACAACTTTTGTTTAGGAGTAAATGTGTGTTGTTGGAAACCATTTGGCCCCCCAAATCCCCAAAAAAGGTCGTTTAGGGCCTCAAAACGGCCCCAGAAGTTTAGGACCCAAAAAACCATAGAAAAATTACTAGAAAATTGCCGAAATGGGAAACTGTTTTGAGCCAATGGAATAGGTGGGTGGCCACTGATATCCATCTGGATCAAGAAAGGTCCTCTTTTATGGCTCAATGTTTCGTTCATGGATTTATATGTATCTTTACTTCCTTTGGGACCTAAGCCCCAAGTTTACTTACTTGATCGTGTTTAAAACTCCAGTACCATGCATACCTAGCGCACACAAATTTTGAATTCTACGCATATCCCCATTTGAAGGCCATAAATACCCTCAAGAAGTCATCTATGGTGGTTCAAGGCATCATTCCAAGACCATGGTCCCTATAGTGTTCTTTTTAAGAGCCTAATGCCTAAGCTTCCTTCACGAACCATGGTTAGCACACGGGCACCCATCCCTAGTGCTCATCATTTGATAATGGTACCCATATCCACCCTCAAAGGTCAAGGATACACTCAAGATATGGAGTCTGGTGGTTCATGGTGGCATTCTTAGTCCTATATGCCTAGAAGCTTCTTTTAGGGCCTACTAAGGCCTATGTTCCTACTCCCTACCATGTCTATACTTCCATGACACAATCCTAACTTATGAAGAACCTTCTTATAGATCCCATATCCCTTCTCGTAGGCCATATACTCAATAGAATGGTCTTGTTTGGTGCTTTAAGGCCTTTCCCATGTCCCTTGACTCCTAGAAGCCACCTTTATGGCATAAGGCCCAAGTTTCATCCACTAGCCATGGTCAAGGCACCATAACCTATACCAAGTGCTCAAAACCTCCCTATGGTACCCATATCCCAAGTTAGAGGTAGATGATGCTCTCAAGAAACCATTGGTGGTGGTCTAAGGAATTATTCTTTGAGTTGGATTCCTAAAAGCATAATTTAAGTCACAAGGATTGGGTTTCCTCCCTTAACAATGTCCATCATGCCATGAGCCATCCTTGGTCCTAAAACACCTTATAATGGTGCCCTTATTTCCACTGAAAGACAATGGGTCCATAAATAACTCATGTGTGGTGGTTTTGAGGCCTTGTTGATGGATTTTGAGCCCTAGGAGCTACTTTTTGGGCCTAATGATTGAATTTCACTACTTAACCTTGATCCAAACCTTGAGATCATTGCCTAGTTCACCAAAAAAATTAATGGTGCTAATATGCCAACTCAAAGGTGAATATTTATCTTGGGAGGTCATGCTTGTAGGTTCACAGCATTATTTTTGGCTCTAGATGTGCAAAATTATCCTTTAGGGACTAATGCCTAGGTTTCCTCCCATCACCTTCTTGAGGGCCCCGTGACTCATACCTTCTACTCAAAAAATCATAATGGTGCCCATATCCCCTTAAGAGGTCATTTTTAGGTTTGAGGCATCGATCTTGAGCCTATATTTCTATCATCTTCATTAGGGAATAAGGCCAAATTTTCTCCCTCAACCATGTCTAAGACCCTCAAACCTATACCTGGTGATCATGCATTCCTAGTGCATTCCTAATATCATTAGTATCACTACTCATACTGAAGGATGTGCTTGAGGGGTTGTGTGTAGTGGACTAAGGTGTTGTTCTTGAACTTGGATGATTACATTCTTTTTTTTGGGATTAAATCCAAGGTTCCATCCCTCAACCATGTATAGTGCCCAAACACCCATACCTAGAATCCAAGACACTAGAATGGCCACACCTATATTCATACTTGGAATCAAGGTTAGCATTAGGAAATCCTATGTCATGGATTTAGGTGTTATTCAAGGAAACAGATGACTAATATCCAACCCTTGTGGTTAAGGAGAGAGGGGGTGAGGGAGGGAGGAGGGATTGGGCAGAGTGGAAGAGAGAGGGGGGATTGGGTGGATAGGAAGAGAGAGGGAGGGTGGGGTTATATAGAGGGAGGGGGGGTTTAGGGAGAAGAATAAGAAAAATGAGGGCATAAAACAACGTGTTCCCACAAGTGTGCATGCGCGCTTGTACACGTGCATGCTAGTACGCATGCCTGCATTGACGTGTACACATGTTTGAATTCATTTTTTTTGTTCCCTTGTAGGTTTGGTACTAGGCTCAGACTGAGTTATAGCAAAACACATTAATTTATTTAACTTCATGTTTTTCACCCTTCATTCCGCATATGCTCCACTTGTGCACTACTGATGAAACTACACACACTTATCGAACTCCGTGTGCAGATTATAACTATATGTTTTTTGAATAAATCTGTTATTGTTTTCTATTTTTAATTCATTTTTAATTGAACTCATGCCAAATTTGTATAAAACATAGGTCGTTTATTTCGGCAATAACTTTTGAGTGGCTTATCTATTTTGAAAATAGAAAAGAACCCACAATAGAGTACAAGAATACCTACAAGCTAAAAAAAAGTTGATTGATTATGTTAAAAAAAAGTTGATTGATTATGTTAATAGCATGATAGCGTGGACCAACGCTCAACCATGTCATTTTAGGGCCTCACTCACTTAATTTTTATTTACTAGGGGAATCGACAAGTGGAGTTGGGCTGGTACTTGCGTGACATGGGGTCCAGGGATCCAATCTCGCTACCACTATACCCTAGGTGCATCCAAAGGGCCCGAACCATGGTGCATGGGTAAATTTGGGAGGATTCGAATAAAAAAATATAAAAATAACTTTTAAATTTTTTGGAAAAATAGCATTGCGCAAGATGTGCTTGTTGCCTACGCCTCTACATATGTTTGGCCACATAATTTGACAATTTACATAACAAACAGGTGGACCAAATCGAACATATTCATTATTTTTTAGAAAAAAAATAGCATACTATCTTAGATTAACAACATTTTGGGGTGGTTATACCACTTTTACATGAATAAGAGTTATATATTACGGAAGGTGATCTGTTTGTACTTTTCATCTTTTTACACCTAATTCTAAAAAGTTTTCTAGGTACCTCTAATAATTCATTTTAATGATCATATTTCTTTCTACAATGCCATTGCAACTAACGAGTAATAAGTGGGTATCATTACCTTGTATTGCCCATCTTGATTTTATGGTCGTACTTCAAAATATGAAATAAACAACTATAAAAAAAAAATATAAAATATAATGGGTAGTTGATGCAAGGATAACAAGGTAAAGAAAGTTGAGGCATAAACATAGACAACAAGTGATTACAAAATGATTACAAATAAACATAGAGAACAAGTAACATATAACTTTTTCATAGAACTTAACTTGTAAACTGTGGATGAGTGGCCACAATTTAAGTAGTTGTGGTAGTTTATTTACTATTGTAAAATGGCTTTCACTGAATTTACCAACTTCCAATTTGGTCACTAAGCCATAAATTATGACTTCACTCGTGAAGGGTGTCAAATGGGGTCCTCGAAATGTTCTATCGTGACACAGGTTATATGCTTAGACTTCCCATTGTTACAGTTGGAAGTGATCTATCCATGTATGGGCATCGTAATCTGTTTATAAACCAAAATTTATAGTAGTAAGCAAAAACTACTATTTTCACTTATTTCATTTATTTGGCACCCAGAGGCATAAGGTGAATCCAGCTTACTGTAATGAATTGTTTGAAGATGTAGCATAAAATCTTCATTCTCAGTCATGTGTAGACTGTCCTTTCTTTCGTCCCTTTCAAGGCAATAACAGCCTTCCCTGCCTTGCTATAACGTGGCCATAAGTGATTGGTACTTTCAGGAAAACATATAACGATTTTAGCTTCAACTTTTTTCCCTTAGACATGAATGGAAAACTTATGTACAATTGTTAGGTGCATCTGAGGCCGTTACATTTTAGAAACAAGAAGGAAATGGCGTCTTTATAATTTGGTTCGTATTTACAGGAAACATCTTATTTTCAGACTAGTGATGAATAATTTTGGATTAGTAACTACAAAAATATATCAGCATAGATGATTGCATATGAGGCCATTACATTTTACAAACAATAACATGATTGCATATGAGGCCATTACATTTTACAAACAATAACGATGGAATGGCGTTTATACAATTTGGTTCACCAAATATTTTGTTTTTAGAATTTTCAATTAGTGATGAATTGTTTTGGATTAGTAATTTGAAAATTTTATTAACATAGATTGATCTCGAAGTGTTCAAAGATATCAAAATCTTTTTTTTTTCTATTCAAGAAAATGATTACAACTCAAAATATTTAATCTAATCTTTATAGTAAATCCATAATTAGATTTTTTTTTATAATTATTAAAATAGATTAATATTATTTACTTGGCTTGTGGTTTGTTTATGTAAAATTATTTAATCTGTAGTAAGTAAATATAGGTAAAAAATAAATGCCATTGTGATAGATGCCTAATTATTTATATCAGTTATCCATTTATTAGTTACTAGTTATTCATTGATCAAATGCATAATTATCTATACATAGCTACTAGTTATTTTTTATATTCTTTTACTATAATTGTATATTTCGAATTTGGAATGAATGCCATAAAATCAATCTGCACATACACTTGTCTCATCTTAATGCAATTTATGAAAAACATAATCACTATTCCACCCAAATTCTAAGATATAAACACTTATTTATATAAAAATATGAATAAAATAACAACAATTGAATGTAAAAATAATAAAATAATTTATAACATTGAAATTATAAATGGAACAAATACAGATTTTATTTTTTCTAAATTGATTTTTTGGTTGTCCTTCAAAATCTAAAATAAACAATTATAAAATAAAAAAGAAATATAAAAAATAACTTGTAACTTATGCATGGTTAACTCTTAACTCATGTATAGATAAAACTAGTGAGAAACAATTTATTTAACTAAATAAAATAACATATAACTTGTTTTTAACACTTAACTTATAACCCATAAATATTCATAACTCGAAGTTAAATAACTATACTAATTACATAAATGAATTCAACCATTACAATTACCACTCAACACGGCCATTACGCAATTCCAAATGTTTGGCTTATTCTTTTCCCACTACTTTTCCGTGACGGCCGTACCGACATATACCCATTTACTCCATGTGTTGTGTTTTGGGTTTTAGTGGACATGAATTTAATGTATTTGGCTTATTTGTCAGCTTTTCTCTTAACATTTTGTATGGTCCAAAACATTGGATGTGCGTCATTTTGTGATTTGACATATACGAATGTAATTTATTTTGGTTGCACTTTAAAATATGGTATATAAAGTTTTAAACAAGTTATGGTAATGTTATAAATATTTATTTTATGTTCCAATACATCCAATATAGGCATATTTTGTGGTTTGACAATATGGTATATAAACTTTTATCCAGTTATGGTAATGTTATAAATATTTATTTTATGGTCCAATATATTGGATGTGCATATTTTGTGGTTTGACAGATACGAATTTGTATTTTAATGTATTTGGGTTGAAGTATAAAGTATGGTATATAAATTTTTTAAACCAGTTATGGTAATGTTATAAATATTTATTTTATGGTCCAATATATTGGATGTGCATATTTTGTGGTTTGAGAGATACGAATTTGTATTTTAATGTATTTGGGTTGAAGTCTAAAGTATGGTATATAAATTTTGTATAAGTTATGATAATGTTATCAATATTTAGGATGGTGATTTATTCGGTTTATAAAGATATTAGTTTTTTTTAGGAATAATTGTTTTAAAGGATTATTAAAAGTGCATTTTTTATGTTTTAGGTTTTATGGTTAGATTTGTTATAATTAAAATATATTTTCATTGATTTAAGTATACGTATTATTTTATTTATTTATTAGTTATTATTATTATTAAATAATAAGGTTATGGTAGTGTGTTTCAAGACACTTCGTTTATGCAGACAAGGACAAAGCTCTCTAGTTTAAATGATTTAGATCTAGAACGGAACGCAATAGAACATACAAACTTTCCTAGATTGATCAAATTACAAAAGATGCAAAGGGATTGTTTACCTTGCAACTGTAGTGATGTCTCCTTGCTTGATGTAGCCCTTGATATTCAACTGCAAAACAAGATATACCAAACAAGTGGAAACACACAAATGATAATAATATGCAATATTGCTTAATATAAACTAGTGGTCAAGGAAACTATAAGGCACAATAAACCTTTATGGAAAGAGTGTATATTACTATATTAATGAAAATAAAGAAGAGGATATTACAACCATTGCCTCAATGCTGTACAGGCTTTAGATGACATGAATTTAATGCATTCGGCTTATTTGTCAGCTTTTCTCTTAACATTTTGTATGGTCCAAAACATTGGATGTGCGTCATTTTGTGATTTGACATATACGAATGTAATTTATTTTGGTTGCACTTTAAAATATGGTATATAAAGTTTTAAACAAGTTATGGTAATGTTATAAATATTTATTTTATGTTCCAATACATCCAATATAGGCATATTTTGTGGTTTGACAATATGGTATATAAACTTTTATCCAGTTATGGTAATGTTATAAATATTTATTTTATGGTCCAATATATTGGATGTGCATATTTTGTGGTTTGACAGATACGAATTTGTATTTTAATGTATTTGGGTTGAAGTATAAAGTATGGTATATAAATTTTTTAAACCAGTTATGGTAATGTTATAAATATTTATTTTATGGTCCAATATATTGGATGTGCATATTTTGTGGTTTGACAGATACGAATTTGTATTTTAATGTATTTGGGTTGAAGTATAAAGTATGGTATATAAATTTTTGTATAAGTTATGATAATGTTATTAATATTTAGGATGGTGATTTATTAGGTTTATAAAGATATTAGTTTTTTTTAGGAATAATTGTTTTTAAGGATTATTAAAAGTGCATTTTTTATGTTTTAGGTTTTATGGTCAGATTTGTTATAATTAAAATATATTTTCATTGATTTAAGTATACGTATTATTTTATTTATTTATTAGTTATTATTATTATTAAATAATAAGGTTATGGTAGTGTGTTTCAAGACACTTCGTCTATGCAGACAAGGACAAAGCTCTCTAGTTTAAATGATTTAGATCTAGAACGGAACGCAACAGAACATACAAACTTTCCTAAATTGATCAAATTACAAAAGATGCAAAGGGATTGTTTACCTTGCAACTGTAGTGATGTCTCCTTGCTTGATGTAGCCCTTGATATTCAACTGCAAAACAAGATATACCAAACAAGTGGAAACACACAAATGATAATAATATGCAATATTGCTTAATATAAACTAGTGGTCAAGGAAACTAATTCTAAAGAACTATAAGACACAATAAACCTTTATGGAAAGAGTGTATATTACTATATTAATGAAAATAAAGAAGAGGATATTACAACCATTGCCTCGATGCTGCAATTTATTCCAAATAATATTTTCCTCAAAGATCCAATCTTGCCTCCAATGGATGAAAGGGTTTCAACTCTAGCAGGATTTCTCCAGTGTTTAGGTGCTCCAGTCCTTCCTCCCCTAACCATGGAGAGGAGGTTTCTATATATATGCCAAAGATGATAGAAGGGGTTGTGGATTTGATGGAGAAGGCTAATGGATCATCCCAAGAAGTTAGGGGATCAAATGCCACATTTATTGATTTGTTGGGATAGGCCTCCATGAAGAGATTCCTTTTCTCCTCTAACTGACAGTGACGCACCTTGCTAACTAACATCCTGCGTCAAGAATGGGGTAAAGCATGTTAACTGAAGGAAAGCAGGGTTAATGACGCACCTTACTAATGTGCAGAGGGAATCACCAAAGGTGTGACACTACTTGTAAACATGCAGGGAGTGTCGATGTCACAATATGGGAAAAAATGTATGAAAATCCTTCCTTTTTAGACAATTTGGCATCAATGCTTTAGGAATTAAGAAAAAACAAGGGTACACATGTCATGATGATAAGAGTTTGGTGTAACAAATTTCCCCACAAAACATGAAACTATAGGAATATGATAGGTGAAGTGCTTTGATGTATGCAAGTTTAAGGCAAAAGATCATCTGTCAAAATGTTGAACAATGACTTCTGCAATACCACTAACTCTAAGATATGTGTCTAAAATGACTCATAGCATGGCTGCCGACCAATACACTGCAGATCCATGAAAACACTGAATAAAATTATGGCCACTAAGAATACAAACGTGGATCCATACATCCATGAAAATACCATATCATAGCCATGAGAGAATGCATAATGGATCTACAAGATGAACTGAACATAGCCATAGACCAATACAATGTTGATCTATGTGACGGAATAATGGTTCCATCATGATGTCCATGTGGAACCTACTCAAAAAATATCCAATGCAACTTGAGTAAGATACATAATTTATCCTAGGGTCTTCATCTCGAACCCGCAAAAGTACAATTCTAACCATCCGAATAGATATCCTGACGTCGAACATGGTAGAAATTAATTGATTACCGATCATTTAGGTATATCGTTAACAAGTGAAAGGGAAATCATCATTGATGTCAATGACTCCCAAGGTACTCTAGTACATTCCTCTGAATGTGAATTAATGAGTTGAAGTTGAACACTCGATGGAATCTTCTAGTCAGGGATCAATGATGTGAGCCTACTACCGAAAGCGAGGTAACATGCGATTAAGCCATGCAGGCCCAAGGTACTCGAGTAATTTCTAGTTTTAATCCTTAGATGATGTGTCGAAGTCGACAAGGATAAACCCGTCAAAGGAGGGCCATGGTGCTTCCCCCATCATCGACACAAAACAAGATCAAAGATATTTTTTAGCAGATTAGACCGTGGAGTAACTTTTGAGACTGACTCAGAGGTGATCGACACAAAGGAAGGTACAATGACTGTAGACGTTGACTTGAAAACATACTTCCCTTGAACATGGAATGGCATGACTTGGAAGCATTGAATTGACAAGATGGAGAGCAAGACCTAATACAACAAATGATTGATGTATTCTTTAGATGACCCAAAGGAGTATAACGACTCATGGAAATGGTATGAATCGAGGACAAACTGATTACCCAATAGTTTGAATGAAATGAAAGCAAGTGCCATGTTCAAGGGAGACTATAAGCTGCCACTAACATAGGTAGATACACACTCTTTATTTATTCCCCATCATGATTGATGAGTACCTATTTGTTTATCAACGATCTTGAGGAGGATAATAGATGCTCGATATAGCTCATCGTTTGGACAAGTCCAATATAACATGTTTTACGAAGCTGAGAAAGGATGGGTTTGTCGTTGAAAAGGTCCTTAAATGTTTGGTTTTATGAGTCGAAAGAAGGGAAACATATTGATTTTTTATGTTTAGAGAGTCTGAAAAAATATAAAGGAAACTCCATAGTGGTTCATTTTCCGTAAATAGTCTAAATGGTCCAAAAAATAGATAAATTACAACCGGATAGACGACCTTTCACTGTCACCTACCCAAATTTCTGAAAATTATTATTTTATTTGCAAAATACTTTATGTTAAATTTAATTACAAAGTTTTGTAATTATGATCATTTTTTATCAAGGATGAATGTAATTATTGAATATTATTATTTAAATAAATTAATTAGGAGACAAACACCCAAGGGGACTGTTAAATGAGTGTTCACTGACCCACTAGGAGGAATGAAAGCTGTTGGAAGGTATGGGACAGATGGCAGCAATTCCATCACACCACTAGCTGTTGGTTATGGGACAGCTACCCCTAAAAATAGGGAATTATCCCCCAGGTGGAGGGAGTGAGCAGGAAGCTCATTTAATGACCCAATAACATCTGAAAAGGCCTAGGTAGCCTACAAAAGGAAAATTCGAATTGAGCAGGCAGCTCTTAGTCAATATTTCTGCAGAATATTTTCCTCATGTGCATCAGGTGATCACTGAGAGATTCGAATAGGGAGGCTAGTTGTGAGTGCAATCTTAAGTTTGCACATTGCTGAGAAGAACCAGAGATGCTGGTGCAGTTCTATTGGACTGCTAGTTCTTGAAGATTCGACAGTTAGTACTACTGCAAGTGGAGATCCTAATTCCTAGAGTTTCTTTCTCCTGGTGGTTCAGTGAATAGGTTCGGGGGTCCTAAGGCAGTACTTGACTGTTTTCAGGAATTGGTTGGGTGGAACAGTCTTCTTGGGATGTTTGTTTCCCTACAAATTTTCTCAGGTTCTAAAAATTTTCTACTTATTCTCAGTTAGTAATTCTGTTCTGTATAGTTAGTATTTTGTGGTTTTCTGATTCGAAAGAGAATTTAATTCTAAATCTGTTTTAAAGTCTGAATGTTAATGTTTAATGATGAATTGGAATTCATAAACCAATATCTATATTTTTCCACATGTTGTTTTGGGCATTGTACTCTAGTATAGATACGCAAATTAAGAACATATTACAAGATAGGAAAAATGCCATTTTGAATTCGATAGATAGATAATAAATTATATATTTATCAGTATTCTGTCCTATAGTTAATTATAGTAGAAAGTTTTGTATAATATCTAATATAGATATTATAAATGTTTCCTTGCTTTATGAAACACAAACAATGTTTAATTTCTGAATAGTTGCATAACATTATTCATATCATTACTATGTACATAGCGAATAGATACAAATCATATTGTGTTTGAAGTAACAGTAATACAAGTCCTTGTAACATCAAATACCTGCAGGGGCGGGATGGAGCTCTTCGTTGGAGGTAGGGTTTCACGACTGTTGAGGGTAGCTGGGAGCTACCGGTCGCGATAGGGGAGAGGCCGTGCGGCCAAATCCTCTCCCTGTCACATATTCGTGGATTCATCTGGAAAACGATGGAGGAGGATTTTACTTGGGGAAGGGTTTGATTATTTTATTTTTCCGCTGCCCATTTTTTTGTGTGTCGTCAGGGTTCTGGAGCTCGTTGTCGGAGAGATGGGGTTTTGGTAGGGTTTACTACAGTGATCAGGGTTTCTTGGCTTCGGTGGAGGAAGTGGACATGGCAGCATTTTCTGGTGAACAGATGGAGGCTTATGATGGTTGGGGGGTGCCAGGTGGAGGGCAAATGGAGGGTCTGGTAGGATTCCCAATACTGGGGCCTGGTGGTACTGTATCAACCGGTTTGGGGCAGGTGAGGCCGAAATTTGGATTATCAACCTCGGAATATTCGACATGCTCCCCTCGTGGATTGTTGCCGAAAAATCTGGAAAATGATGGACTGTCTGTGGATTTTTTGGGTAGTCCGGGTTGGCGGGAGGCTGGTGATTTCTTTGCACGGAACCTGGGTTTCCCGGTGTCAGGTTTACAGGATGGTTTTGAAGCTGTGGTCGTATTCGAACAGTTTGCGGATGAGGGTGTGGCTCGCCAGGTTCAGCAGCTGGTTGGGACGATTGGAGGTGGTGTTGGAGGGGTTCTGAGAGTGCCATTGGAGATTAATGAACATCGTGGTTTTGGTAGCCCTACTGCGGTTGTTGGGTCTCAGCAGGGTCGAGAGGGGGTTCCTTTGAGGGCCGGGGCTGCACATAAAGGACCTAGTAGGCGTCGCAAGAGAAGCTGGATTAAAACCCGCATTGTGGGTACATATGATGTAGGTGAGGATATTGCCTGGGAACGAGTCCTTGAGATGTCTAGTTTGACGCTGGTTGGTAGGGTTATGGGCAGAATTTATGCCCGACCCACTGTGATGGCTTGGGTGGATTCTCAATGGCGCGAGGTTTTGGGATACACTCCTGAGGTGGACATGCTGCTCCGTGGGTGGTTTGCGGTGGCACTTCAATCTGAGGAAGATGTGCACAAAATTCTTGACAGGAATTGGCACTTGAAACATTCACCGGTACTGTTGAAGCCCTGGCATCCACTATTTGACGCTAGTCGGGAGAGAATTGATATGTCTCCGGTGTGGGTAAGATTACCGGGACTTCCTCTGCAATTCTGGGATATACGCCATTTTCGTCAGATTGGGGATATTTTGGGCAACTTTCTGGAAGCTGATCTCTCCTATATGAAGACGCATTACAAGCAAGTTGCTAGAATTTTGGTAAATTTAAATATTCGTGAAGGATTGCCGGAGCACATAAATTTGGAATGGGGGCCTGTTAGTATTTCACAGTTGCTGGATTATGAGAATGTACCATTCAGATGCCGTCGGTGTCATGTCTATGGACACCCGGAATCTGTTTGTCAGCTATCGGCCCGCACACTGAATAGGGGGAGGCAAAACCCTTCTGGTATGGATTTTATGGAAGAACCTATGGACCGTTTGAACTTTGAGACGTCGCCTGTGCGGATGGACTCGGGTGGGGACCGGAATGACGCGGATATGGAACTTGCTGGTCAGGATTCAGAAGCGTTACGGGACATTCAAGATGGAAACAATATTGCTACTACAGAGGACATTCTTGGATCCGCCTCATTGGCTGTGGCTGAAGTGCCGGGACCTTACTTGCCGGGTATTCCTTCTTTTTCTTTTACATCCTCTGTATATCTTTATTTAAATCGGTGCTCTGTGGTGGGTTTTGATTGGGTTGAGGGACTGAAGAATTTATCTCTGTCGGGACTTTCTGAGACTCATCCCCTCACTACTGTTACGCCCCCTTGTGGGTGCTTTGGTAACACGGTGGGTGAACCTGCTGTTCACAAACCAGATTTTTCACCTCTTCTTTTGGAGGACAAACTGATTTCTATTGAACCGGATCCTGGGAAGGTGGATGTGTTATCTGAGCCCTCTTCACCCGAATCATCTGCATCAGGGTATAATCTCCGCTCATGCACTAAGAATTCTGGGGGGGGTTTGGGAAAGATGAAGGTGCCGGCCCGGAGGGGCAGCGGCCGTAGGTCTCACTTATCTAAGGCACAGAACAGAGCCAGTATGGATCTTCGGGATGGGAAACAAGTTTCAATCGAGAGGGCACTTAGAGCAGTGAATGCCCGGACGAATGTTCGGTTATGAAGATCATGTCCTTCAATTGCCAGGGTCTGGCTGGGCCAAAAAAGAAATCATCCTTCATGAGGGTGCTTACTCTTGAACACCCTGATGTGATTCTGCTACAAGAGACCTTAGGTTTAGGTATTATAATTAAGGAGAAATTGGAACTGTGGTTGGAAGGCTGGACCTTTGTGACTCTGGATGTTAGGGGTCGCTCTGGGGGGTTGGCTGTGGGATGGAAGAATTGTGCGATTAAACTGATTAATGCTTGGGGGATGGCTTCTGTGTTGGGAGCTGATTTTGTCTCTGTCGATTTGGGTACTCGCTTCACTGTGGTTAATGTATACGGGCCCTATGTAAATAGAGTGCCTTTCTGGGATTCACTACTGCAGGACCCGCTCTTAGATGGTGAATCGATTGTGGTGGGGGGTGATTTAAACTTCACCTTAGGGCATTCAGAAGTTTGGGGCCCACTAGCACATGTGGATCCTTTGGCAGGATACTTTCAACAGAAGTTGGTTAGTAAGAACTTGTTGGATATTGAACCTATCAAGCTGAAACCCACTTGGAGGAATAACAGGAGTGGAGAGGCTCGGGTGGCAAAAAGACTGGACCGGTTCCTGGTGGCTGAACCGTTGGTGGACAGGTTTCTACAAATCAGGCAATGGGTAGGGAGTGGAGGGGATTCTGATCACTTCCCTATCTTTATTGAGATCAGAAGAGGACCTGATAACCCACCAAGCTCACTTAAGTTTAATAAGAATTGGCTTAGTGATGATTCATTTAAAAACCTCTTTCTGGACCTTTGGAGGTCGTTTGATGTGGATCATGAACGTACTGGGGCATTTCAGTTCGCTGAGAACATTCAACGTTTAAAAGGAGCGGTTAAAACATGGGCTTATGAAAAGAAAATTAGGGATGATGCTGAATTGAAGCTGATTGAGGATGAACTACTATAGATCTATGAGGGGGATGGAGGGGGTCTCCTGACTTTGGCATCCAAGGCAGAAATGGCCAGGCTGGAAGGCAAAAGAAATAACCTTTTGATGGAAAAGGAGGAAACCTGGAGACTCAAGAGCAGGGCGATCTGGCTGGAATGTGGGGATGAGAATACAAAATTTTTCCATGCATACGCCAGGGGGAGGAAGGCGGTCAATACTATTTGGAGCTTGAAAGATGAAGCAGGTACTGAACACTTCGATTTTGAAGGCAAAGCTAGATGCGGGGTGGGACATTTCCAGAACTTATTTAAGGCTCCAGTACAGGCCTCTATTGAAGAAGTTATTAGGATCGCTCAATTATTTCCACGGTTTGCTGAGGAGGAGGAAAATAGGAGACTGATGCGGGCAGTTACTGAGGAGGAGCTGAAGGAGGTCCTTGGAAGTTTCCAGAAAGACAAGAGCCCCAGGCCGGATGGATGGACTGTGGATTTTTTTATAGCACTGTATGAGATTGTTGGACTAGATCTCCTACAGGTGGTAGAAGATACTCGATTGAATGGAAGGATACCTGCATGTTTCAATTCTACCTTTCTAGCCCTCATACCAAAGACCGATAATCCGGTTACTCTCTCAGAATTCAGACCTATATCTCTGTGCAATTGTATTTACAAGATTGTGTCGAAGGTCATTGCTCGGAGACTCAAGGTATCACTTTCTGAACATATTTCAGCTGAACAGTTTGGCTTTCTTGAAGGACGTCAGATACATGAGGCTATAGGGGTGGCACAGGAAGGATTACACAGCATGAAGACTAGACACATCAAAGGAGCTATTCTTAAAATTGACTTGTCCAAAGCATACGACAAGGTGAGTTGGATTTATATTCGGCTTCTTCTAACACATTTGGGTTTTGGTATCAATTTTATTAGATGGATCATGTCTTGTATAACTACTGTATCATTCTCTGTGTTATTGAATGGAGCCGCCACTTCTTTTTTTCATGCGGAAAGAGGCCTTAGGCAAGGCTGTCCACTTTCCCCACTACTCTTTTTGCTGGTGGAAGAAGGTTTGAGCATGGCTATAATTGATGCTAAATTACAGGGGAGGTTTAAAGGCATTGGCATTGGGGAGCAGTTATTTGTTACTCACCTTTTATTTGTGGATGACATTATCATCTTATGTTCAGGAGATCGAAGGGATACTCGGACTTTGAAGGAGATCCTGGATCTTTTTTCTAAAGCGACGGGGATGGATATTAATGCTGATAAGTCCACTCTTACTACCCATTTGCTTTGACCGGATGAGGAACGGGCACTAGTTGAAAACTTCCCTTTTAAATTATCTACTCTTGATGAGGGTTTGAAATATCTGGGATTCTCTCTAAAAGCAAATACATATCTTAAGAAGGATTGGAGATGGCTAATTGGTAAGGTGGAGAAAAGATTGAATGTTTGGAGTCACAAGTGGATGTCGAGAGCTGGCAGGCTGGTTCTGGTTAAGGCCGTCTTAGAAGCCATTCCAGTATATTGGATGTCTTTGTCTTGGATACCCATAGGAATCCTTGAACATATCAGGCGGTTATGCTTTAGATTCCTGTGGAGTGGTAAGAAGGAAGGACAGGTTACCCCTTGGGTCAATTGGAAGCGGATTGCTGTTCCTAAAGGTCTTGGGGGCTGGGGATTAAAAAACATCTTTCTGTTTGCTCAGGCGCTGGCAGCTAAGGGAGGCTGGAGACTTATCAAGACAAACAACTTATGGACCAGGGTTATAATTAGGAAATATCTATCAGACATTAGTCTGGATGAATGGATTAGGAGCCCTCGGAAATCACATACTGGGGGATCTGTGATTTCGAAGGCAGTGGTAAAATCCTTCTCACTGGTGGAGAATAACCTGGCTTGGAATGTGGGTAATGGAGAAAAGGTGAGAGTTGGTAGAGATCCATGGATCGGGAGTGAACAATCACATTTGTTACCCGAATATGTTGTTCATACTCTGGAAAATAGGGGTATAAACACTCTTAACCAACTGGTTGTTCAGCGACCAGATGACCCGTGGATACAACATTGGAAAACGGCGGATATGTTGGGATTGGGGGATCGGGAGGCTGTATTTTTGAATAATTATATTAGTGGTTTGAATAGGGCTTGCATTCACCTCTCGAACCTGGAGGATGTACTGACTTGGGAGCTTGATCCGGCGGGGATCTATACACCTAAGATGGGATATCTTGTGCTAAGTGCAGGAACAGCTAATCGGGATGAGGTCTGGTGGTGGAGATCTCTGTGGAAACTTAAATGCCCTTCAAAAAATAGAATTTTCATGTGGTGTGCTTTAGAGAATCGGGTTCCGACCTGGGATATTTTGCAGAAAAGAAATTTCCAGGGCCCGGGCTGGTGTGCTTTGTGTAAAATGGATTTGGAAACAGTAACACACCTCTTCATAACGTGCCCGTTCACGATTGATGTTTGGAAAGAATGTTCTAGATTGGTCGGTTTTGATTGTAGATGGGAAGGAACCTCTGTGGAAGTTGCATGGGAGAGCTGGTGGAGACGGGCAATCAATAATAAACAGAAGATTCTACCACTGCTGATCATTTGGGGGATATGGCTGGCAAGGAATGGGGCAATATTTTAGGATAAATCTTGTACACCGGAAATTATATGTACAATGGCGGTGGGACTATATCTAGCATTTCCCGAACATGTAAGGGCTGCTCAATAGAGACGTAACCTGGAAGTGGAGATTGACAGAACATACCCTTGGGGGTTTTTTGATGGAGCAGCTAGCAATGAGATCTGCGGGGGGGGGAGTTGTTCTATATCTATCCGATTCGCACTTCTTTACTATCACTATGGGTCTTGGAATGGGATCCAACAACTTTGCTGAAGTCATGAGTTTAAAGCTTTTACTCATCTTTGTAGCTGAGAGGGGAATTACTAGGCTGGCAGTATATGGAGATTCTATGAATGCTATTAATTGGACCAATAAAACACAAGCATGCAGAGTTCTCAGACTTGCCAATGTTCTACATACTATTCAGCTACTCAAACAATCCTTTGACACATTTATATGCCGGCATGTTTACAGGGAAAATAACCAAAAAGCGGACCAGGCATCCAAAGAAGGGCAGAACATGGACTTCGGCACCTGGAAAGTAGTCGAAGAGATGGAGGGACAGAGAACCGAGTTCTTCCTCAGACCATTCATTGATTAAATCATTATTTGATGCTGGTATATATCTGAAAAAACATAGTTTCAATTTTTGATTTAAGCGCTGATTTACATAATCGGCATGGATGTTTTTATATGAAACTTTTGAAGTTGTAATAGCAAGATAGTCCGTTGGGACAGAACCATTATATTTTGGAAAAACAGGGAAGCAACTATTTATGCTTTTTGAAAGTAGACGTAACAGTCTCATCAAGTGAACCATACTTATGGATTTGGACAATTCACTGATACAGTGAATACTGATTGTAATTCTGAACTCTTTGGATGAATGGAATTATGCTTTTTTCTTTAGGAAAAAAAAAAACATAGCAACAAATAAATGGATGTGACCATCATATCAAGACTGTACATAACAGTCATCACACAGTTTTTCAGATTGCACATACACACTCCGTTTTCATTTCTTACTATATCATTTTTCTATAATTTTATACTTCAAACAGATGATGAAAATATTATAATCATTTTATTGCTACCAAGTATTTATTTCAATAGATATTCTGAACTATAAATGTCTATTTCAAAAATAACTTTCATATCAAACCCTAATTAGGTTTCGATTTCCCTTTATCATTATTTACTATAAAAACAAATTCAATATACATAGGTTACGAATCGAACCAAAGTATTTGAAACTTATATCTTAAACATTTAAATATCTATTCAAACAAAAATTCGATCTAGGGTATAACCCTGCTCATTTCAAATAACAAATGAAAGGAAAACCATATCGAAATACCCCTTAACAGAGTTATCATCTACATTAAGTTTATTAAAAACATGGTTTAGCTCAAAATCACGATATCAGTCCATAGTATTAAATCATTTTACTTAAATGATGATTACAGATTTAAATAGCACATAACGTGTCCATTTTCCAAAAGGAAAGTTGATATCTACTTTAAACGAGTCTCGGCTCTTTTTCTCCTTTCTTATTTCTCAAACAAAAACATACAAGTCGTGATTCACAGTATAAAAACTTTTACAAAGTTCCAACTTCATTAGAACGAATGCCATTGTACTCAGAAACGAAAGTTTTCAACATGTTTTCCAAAACAAAACTGTACAGGGTTCTTTTCCCAAGTTCAAACATTAAAATGAGTTCTTAAACCCTCGGTATCAATGAGTTTTACAATGCCCAGATCGACGGAGATAAGTAACAAGGTTTAAAAACCAATTATTATATAGTCAAACAAGAATCACAACACTAAGCACATAGCATTTAATTTTTTAAACAGTGCTTCGAAGTTCTTCATTTTTCAACCACGACGAGTTATGGCAGGACCAGCTACACAACCCTTGAAACCTCATCAACCACAGTCATAGAGAACCTACGAGGGTTTTTGGAAGACCCGGAGCTTACCAGGGATGGAAGCTCGCTCTCCTTTTCCAAACCCTTTCCCAATTTTGGTCCTCGAACCCTGCAACTGAAAAAAGAACCACAACATAGAAATCGATAGTGGCATTGTTTATAAATTAAACAAAAGAATCGAAAAACCAAATAACTATTTTACTAAATCTTCAATGAAGCTTACCTTCATAAGCGGAGACCAAGTTCCTTACCAAACTACAGAAAGATGACGAGATCTCTACTGCAAACGAGATGAGGAACTTCCATTAAATTATAGTTGGGTATGTCTCATACAAACTCTTAACGAGGAGTTTCGAAACCATCTACACATTATCAACTCAAACCAAAGTGCTGGTCTCATATTACATCGCCTAACCATGGCTTAAAGCCTGCAACTCAAAAACTATCTATGGAACTCGAGGTCGAGACCTCCTATAAAATTTCCAACCCTAAGGAATTTCGGCAGCCTGTCGGCCCTATCAAACCGAAATAATAGCAATAACACAGAAACAATAAATTTTATCCACCCAACGTTCGATGCATTACTAGGGTTAGATCCGATGATCAGGATCAATGATGATCAACAATTGTAAAGATACCACGCCCTTTGCATTGGAGCAAAAATCCACCCCATTCATTGCTCATTCAATATTGTAGTACGACTTCACCAAACTGTGTACACGGTGGATAATTTTATAGCCAGCTCAGTGGACTATCAAAGGAAAGTATTACTTGGCAACGTTCACAATTCACCATTTTACAATCGTTAAATTTACATGGAGCTCGAAGGTCCTATTCACATAGCACACGATGGATGGCCATTAATACAGGCTTTTAACACAATCCCAGCGCCGATTCGTATCGCTGGCAATTGTTAACCTGTCCATCACCATTATTGTTTGTCAGTGCTCTCATTCCAACGCTATCATATCAATTTGGAATACATAACATTATAACTTGATATGTTACGTTAATTCAATTTCAAGGTTTGTATGGTCTTAATCCATGTTACATAACACATATTAATGTGTTGTGTCGACCAACGATAATATAGTGGTTCACAAAGTTTTAAGTCTAGGTCACTTTAGATTTATGTTTTTACATAGAAGTTTATAATTCCAAAGATAAGTCTTGTAGTTTTTATTTATTAATTATTGATTCTTGTAATAGTTATTAGGATGACTAAAGTCATAAGTGACGTAGTTCCCATTCACATGGGATTCATATTTTAAATTGATACTCTTCATAATCCTTACAATTTTATAAGTTATCACATCTAGCTCATAGAATTACGAATAGTGCAGATCTCACATAAGAGACTTTAACATTATCTTTACAACATTTGATTGCTTTCACATGAATTCTATTATCGCAACTATAGATAGTCTGTATAGTAGACATTCATTAAATCCGTTGTTATTTGATTATCTAATAAACTAACTAAAAGTCAGATGTATTCTCTCACTTTAGCATTTAATGATTTTTGTGATACATTCATTACATCAGTCTTGGGAAGATAAACAATTATCTTAAGACGACGACAAAGCCAGCTATAACAACGACAAGAATTACAACGACAAAACTATCAATATGATGACGAACATGAATGACTCTGTTTTAATCATTGTAGAGTTGTAAGATAACATCGGAAAACAGTAAATATAGCTTTGAAACCCATACCTGCACATTGTTGGTGGATCGCAACAGTTTTCTAACATTTTATTTAATTATGACTTTGAAATTTAACTTTACGTGGACTTTGTTTCTACGCAGCCAAAAACTTCTTACCTGTCGGCTCCACATAGGACATTCAATAAGCTTTAGCGTTGCAGCTAAGTAAGCTCCAGGGTACCTCATAGGACACCCTTATGCAGCAAAGTCAAACTCTCAGTATCATCGCAAAAGAGAAAATGTCGCATCATATTCCCAACCTGTTTATTTCTTTGTCATCATAGTCATGTTTACTAATTATGTGTTAACACTGTCATTATCTTATTGCTGCTAAAACAAAAAATAAAGCATACTTAGTACTAACAACTGTACAACTAATGCTGTCATAATATCATTTATTAATTCCGCAATTATTATTATCATAATTAATGGTGTTATAAAAAATTTAAATTTTTATGATATTTCGGGATGTTACATTCACATACTTTACAACCATGAAAGAGATAAGTTTGCTTGGAGATCTTTTCATATTTTGGAAGTCTGAAAAGGGATTAAAGAAAAATCCGAGGGAGTTCCTTTTTCGTAACTATTTTACGAGCCCAAAAAATAGATAAAAGTAAACTCGGTGACTTATTCTCATGTATATACGAGCATGAGAAGGAACAAAGACTAAGCTCGATACCTTTTTTTCCTAAGTTAGTGAGCATAATAATGGTATTAAAAAAGCACTCAGAAGCTTTTTCATTTTGATAAGGTGCATGAAAAAGTAAAAAATGATCTCCATCATAGTCAAAAGTCATTAATTTCAACCTGTAAGCGTCACGACAAGTATTAGAAACATTATAGGACTTAAAACATAAAAAAATATAGCCAACTTCGTAAAAAACCACTTGGAATAATAAAAATTAAACTTGGAATATTCCATTTTGATGTTAAATAGGGTAAAAAATAAAAATGATTTACCATTGTGTTTTTACCAAGTTGTGGTTGAGCAAAAAGTCCCTTTTTAGATCTAATTTGCAGTGGATATTGCGAGAGAATCAGTCAACCATTCAACATTCCATCAGGTCCAAGTAATCCTACTCCTTTTGCTCTTCAATTTCATGGTCCAATTTCTTGATTTTATGCACATTTGAATGATTTTAAGGGTCATTCCATGGGGGAAAGAGTGTGCCCCAGGTGATGCACTTATCCCTTTCGAGAAGTGCATCATTTAGCAGTGACATACATCTTAGATGGGGCATGTGCATCGCTAATGCCTTGTTACCAAATTCGGGGTGCGTCGACGGCCGAGTGACCCAAAAAAATTAAAATGCAAGAAAAAAATTGAGTTTTGTTGCTATTAAATGCTTCTAATGATTCTTAAATTGATGTCCATGCAGGGTTTACCAATCAATATGGTGAAATGGAAACAGAGGGAGCATGAATTAGAAGATGTCCAAGCAGAAATGATCCTCATTCGGTCAATGCTTTGAGAGAAAGTGGATTGTTAAAATTATTTCAAGTGCAAGGGATGAGAGCCCAACTCCAATTGTTAGATTAATTCATCCGATTGTGGGACTCGGATCCACAACATTTCCAAGTTGGGACACATATCATCACATTGGATATTGAGGAGATCTATTTTCTGACGGGGTTGTCAAAGCGTGGAGCCCTAGTGTCACTATCCGGTCCTAGAAAGGGTAAAAGGACTACTGAGGATTTGATCGCACAATTTTGCACTCCCAGGACCCAAATGTTAGGTGGGAATATTCCCATAAAAAAATGTGTGAGATCGTCCTTTGAGGACTGTATTGTTCACTATTGAGAGATTAGTGGGTAGCAGGGCCTCACATCATGACACTAGATCTCACATGCTTTACGCCATTCAGTGCATGGATCCTACAGTATTCAACTAGTGTGAGGGGCTCCTGACAAACATCAAAGAACAACTGACCAAGTGTAGGAGGAGAGAAATCAAACAATTTGGCTATGGTTCGATTGTGGTCTCCTTCTTCCTAGAGAGGGTACCCCTTCTTCGTCCGCAGGTAGAGTTTAGTGATCTCAAGCCACGAGATCCACGCATGTTGAGGTGGACTGAGGTGATGGCTCGGCATGGTAGTGGCGGGCCTATGATCACGTATGTGTCTACCTTCTCTAGGTGGTTACGTAGTCAGCTGCTTATGGTAGAGGACTATGCATACGTAGGGGCGGATTTATGAGGGGATTCAAACTCAGTGCTTTCAGAGGGAGAGCACTGGGGTGAGCTAGGTAAGAAGAAAACTCTTTTGTTTTTAATTTTTATGCATTTTATGATTTTTCATTTTTTTGGAGTACTGATATTCTATACTTTTCTACATAGATATTGGGCCTTGAAGACGGGCTGGAACATCGCCTATTGAAAGGCGAGGAGTAGTAAGGGAGATGGTAGAATCTAACCAAGAGGCTATAGAGGATCTTCATGAGATCAAGGAGAACATCCAGCAACTGACCACGGATATTCCTGATACCTCCATAGATGAATTACCACAACACTATCAGCGTCGGACAACTGGGGTGTCTAGTCATTTTGGTTAGCTACTGCATCATGTGGAAAGGGCCATCATATGTTATCATGACCAACACTAGTGATACCATGTATTTGCAATGATGTATTGAAATCCATGAGCTCCAGATTTTGTAGATATGATAGACTGAAATCCATGGGCTTCAATTTTTTGTACCAGTACTCAATAAGCAATATTGCCTCCAGTCTGTATACCAATTGAAAAGGTGTGAACCCAGTAGCAGTCTTGACGGAGGTTCTATATTCCTAAAGGGATGAAAAGAGCATTATGTTCCAATTTGATCTATGGGTCCCTACCATGTGTTGTATCATGGTTTTCAAGACCTTATAGATGGCTTCTACTTGACCATTCACTTGGGGATAGTAAGGGGTTGAGTGTTCATTAGGAAAACCCAACTTGGCACTCAGTTCAGTCACCATTTTGTGCTGGAAGTGTGAGCCATGGTCTATGACGATGGCTCGTGGAACCCCAAACCTAGAAATAACATGATTGAACATGAAGAGTGTGGTTGTTTTTCCATCTTCAATATATGTAGGCATAGCCTCGGCCCATTTAGTGAAATAGTCAACAACTACAATAGAATATCCATGTCCCTCGACCAAGGTAGGCTTACAGTGTATGAAATCTATGCCCCATTTTGCAAAGGGGAAGATGGAAATAATGGGATGTAAAGGGGTGGGGTGCGTGCATTCTTTGGAATGAAAAAACGGGTAGGGAGGACACTTCTTAACAAATTCCATGCAATCTTTGAATATGGATAGCCAGAAGT
Source organism: Larix kaempferi (assembly GCA_027924585.1). Classification (NCBI taxonomy): domain Eukaryota; kingdom Viridiplantae; phylum Streptophyta; class Pinopsida; order Pinales; family Pinaceae; genus Larix; species Larix kaempferi. The sequence continues at coordinate 11,548,601 of BSBM01000756.1, forward strand.
ATCCACCATGTAAAATATTATGGGTTGTAGCCATCCCAGAGAGGTGACCACCACATGCCCCTGAGTGGCAGTCATTCAGAACATGCTTAATCTCCTCATGCGTCAAACATTGTCGTAAGATGGAATCAATGCCACGACGATATAGGGTGTCATTGATGATTAGGTAATATTTGGAATGATGGTGGATATGATGACGTTCATCATGAGATAGGTGAGGTCTGAAGCATTGTGATTGGAGATATAATGTGATATCTCCGTACCATGGGTCGGAAGTACTAATCACAAACAATGACTTATCGAGAAGGGAGTCAGTGGATTCATGGTCTTGATCAATACAGGGAAGATCGCAAATTAGCTCCGCGAACACTAATGAAATTTTGGATTTTGATTTTTCAAATTGTATATCGAATTCTTGAAGAATCACGATCCAACGCGAATATTTACTCCCTAGTATTTGACGAGTTAAGACTTGGTACATAGGGTTAGAATCGACAATGATAGTGGTTGTACGGAGTAAAATGTAATGACGAAATTTCTGGACGATGATGACCGTTGCCAGAGCCAACTTCTCCACATGTGAATAACGAGTTTCAAAGTCAATATGATCCTTACTAAGATAGTAAATCACACATTCTTGTGCATTTCTATCCTCCTGCACTAAAACCATACCAATAGTTGAGGTAGAGGCAGTAAGATAAAGGATATAATTCTTGGTTTAATCAGGTGGTTGTAACATGGGTGCATGGGTAATGGCATGCTTGTGATTATCAAAGACACTTTGGGTATAGTCATCCCAGATAAACGGAACATCCTTCTTTAACAATCACATATAAACCTATGTTTTCTCCGCATAATTACACATGAAACGACACAAGTATTTTTCCTTCCCCTGCAAACTTTGAAGTTCGGTGATGTCCATGGGTGGGGGTAGTGCTAGAATAGCCTCTAACTTGAGTGGATCAATGCAGATCCCATATTTGGAGATGATGAAGCCAAGGAGACATCGTGAATCCATGCAGAATATGCACTTGTAAGGATTTAAGCGTATGTTATATTGTCGACATCTGAGGAAAACGACCACTAGATGATCGATGTGGAACTCACGATGATTTGAATGAGATGGAAAATCATCAAGGTAGGGTTCCAAAAAATCCTTAATATTGTGAAAGGCATACGACATGGCTCGATGGAATGTGGCACCAGCATTTTTAAGGGAAAAAGATAGTTTGCGGTATGGAAATGTACCCTATGGGCATATGAACGCGGTCTTATGCTGGTCTGCTGGGTGGATCTCAATCTGATTGTATCTAGAAAAGGAATCCATAAATTGAAAGATGACACTGCCGACAGAGTTATCAATGATTTGGTAGATAAACGGAGTGAGATAATTGTCCTTAGGACAAGCCTTATTTAGATCTCGGTAATCAACACAAACTCTAATGGTTCCATGATTCTTTGTAACTAGAACGATATTAGATACCCAATCTATCAAGGGGATAGGGTAGATGAAACCAACTTTCAATAGCTTTTCAATTTTTTCTTTAATAACCACAGTATTTCAAGGGTGCACTGGATGGAGTTTCTGCCATACAGGTTTTGTGTCGAGATAAGTTTTGATATCATTCACAACGATAGTAGGATAAATCCTTTGCATTTCCTCATATCTCCATGCGAATACCTCATGGAGTTGTTTGAACAAGGCCGTACAAGTTTTGATTTCATCAGAACAACAAGTTTGGCCAATGTGGATATGGTCCACGACACTTCGTTTTGTCGAGATGTCAATTGTAGTGGTAGGCATAATGTTTGCCAAATTCCCTTCAGTTCCCATATCCTAGGTAAGAATAGGAGGTTGAGGGTTTGGAATGACATGTGGCTAAACAATATTGTGGATTTAATTCTCTACTGTGTCTAAAGGCAAGAGGAAGTTCGATCGATGGTGATTATCTTCCCATGGAGGCTCATCCAAGCTCATGATCTCCATGATCGATTCATCAGAGTGAAAAGTCTAGAGGAGATGATCTAATGATGATGAGAATGAGTTATGCCAAGATGGAAGAGAACATGTGTCTGATTCTACCATGTGGTGGTCATCAGGTAAATCAGATGCTGATTGGATGGCCTCATAAGTGGCTTCAGCTGGGATGAAAGGCATCTGATCTCCAATCAAATTGATATCAATAGGATCAGGAACAATCCAAGGATATGTTGAGTCGGAAGAAGATGCATTCATGGAAGAGATTATGTTTATCATGGAAATGTGTGATGGGGTATTAGGTGTTGGAAAGACTCCCATCAAGGATGACTATCTTAGGAGTTATACCCCCCCACTCTCATATATTTGTGAAGAGTTCCCTAAAAGAGGGACATTATCCACAGGATGAGTTATGGTGTCCAGTGTACAAAAATCTAATTGGTTGATAGTGACAATTTTTCCATGATGGGGAAATTGCACAATGCGGAAGACGATAGATGTGACTACAGTCATAGCATAGAACGAATTTTGACCAAGCAATAAGTTGTAATCCAAAGGAGCTGCGAATACTTTCACGTTAATAGAAACAGTATTACCTCCCAACTCAACGGCTAAATATTGTAGAAGTGTGTGTGGTTGGAATCCATGTTCGTCAAATGCTTTCAGGGTGGTATGGGAATGGTTCAATTCAGGAGAGCCAATGGCTCTCGAGCATGATAGTGACATTACTGGAGTAGAGGCTCCTTCGTCTAAAACACTACGATGGATATTTCTCCCAGTGACACTAGTAATGATTTGAAATGCCAATTGGTGGGAAAGCCTCAACTTAAAGTATTCCAATCTAAACATGATGGTGTTAGATGAATCTAGATCCACTACACCAATAGAAGATAACAAAGTATTACGCTGATTAGGACAATTTTGTAAGACTTCAAGGGTCGACATAGCACATGGTGCCTGGGCTAGATCTTCCACAATGTTGTATTTTTGAGCTGCTCAAGCGTTGGGGTTGAAAATCACTTTTCGGATTGTGCTTTTGGGTGAACGCAATACTGCATTTGGTATAGGTTTGTCGATGGTCAAAGGGCCTTATGATGGAGGGATAGTTGATGCATATGTGGAGGATTTTTCAGTATTACCTGCATTAGATTGCTTTTTCGGGAATAGAATTGTACGTATGTGCCCTGGTAGATAAGTTGATTGTTTCACTACGCACCATGAGAACATGAGTAGTTGTAGATGATTCTCCTTGAGGAGGGGTTGGTTGTTTTGAAACCATTTGTTGTTGTTGTGTGGGGAAGGGGTTTGTTAATACTGCAAGTGGAGGGTTTCCTTTGAGGAACTTTTGGACTTCTTCATGATGTGGGCATTCTTTCGTGAAGTGGTCGTCACCGCATAGTAAGCATGGATACTTAGCCTTTCACCTTGGTTTGGTGTCAAGAGGGTATGGGTTGGTCTTGGTTTCCCGCTGATTAGAATATTTCTTGGATTTAACTTTGCTTTTCTTCTTACCACTGAATTTCTGAGATGATGCAGATTGGACTGAATTCACCTCTACAGTGGAAGAAAGACTGGGTGAATGGTTGGTGTTATTACCAGCCTATGACAGGGTTGGGGTTGAACCCAAGTGGCTCTGTGATCCAACCGATTAAGTAGTTGGATGGGTGTGAATGGAACCAATGATTCCATCGGCATGTGATCCCATGGGGGGTTTCATTGGGTCATGTGTGGGGCGAAGGGGCATTGGGAATTATGTCGTATAATGTGCCAGATTGAGAATAGACTAAGTCTAAGTAATGAGCACGTGCAATAGCTTGTTCTTTCGTAAATTCCTAGCACATAGTGATGTCTTTAGCTATGATAGTCAACAAGGATTTGTTAAACCAATCGGCTAATAGCTAATCTAGAATAGGAGCTTTAATGAGTTGGCGTCTCCTCCTTCATTCATGAATATGATCGGAGATATGAGTGGAGTTAGATTTCCAAAGTGAATTTAAAAGATACGCGTTGGTTTCATATCGTATTGGTAATTGGAAATGTGTAAGAAAATCCATAGCCAAGGATCGAAAGTCGGAGAAAGAGTGAGAAAGAAAGTGGTGGTAATTTGATGTACCATTTGGAGGCTATGTCGGTGACGGTTCATTGGAATATCCTCAAACGGATGGAATTGTCCATTAATGAGTTCGAGGAACACCACAAGTGATAGGTCATTACATGGTTCTTAGGATCCTCGTCGGGTTTTCCATCAAACTTGGGTATGTCTGATGGGATTTTCATAGGAATGGGTGGCCAATTCATGCCATGTTGAATGGGATTGTTGGTCAAGCACGACAGGTCTGGAAGATCTAATGTTGCTAGGAATGGTAACTGTCAGTTTGGCTGCAGGTACTAGTAATATTGGTAAGGCATTTGAGTACCATTAGGACCATGGATCGATTGATCGTAAAGTCCTCCCACAGAGGGTTGGCCCGTTAGGAACTTGCGTCAACCCTTCTCTTTACCTTGTTAGTATATTGTTGTTGGATGCATATGCTTTGTAAGTCATCCCTTAGTATTTGTTGATCCGTAGTTTGTATTAGCCCATGGTATTGACCCATAGTATTGGACGCATATGCTTTGTAAGCCGTCCCATAGTATTATATGTCCCATGTTATTGAACCATAGTATTGGGCATAGACTTAGTATATAAGTGTGTGTTGAGGCTAATGAAGGTACTGTGAAGTTATTTGTATTGAGCTTTCTCAAAGGAGGTTTCCCCCTCGAAGTGGACTGTGATCAATAAAGTGATTCTGAGTTCTGTTATTGTTGTTATCTCGTGTATTTTCATTAATTAATTGTTGCAGGTTCCTCACATCTGGTATCAGAGCACCTTCTTGGGCTCGTTGGGTGAAATTTCTGCCAATTTTTTTTTTCACATCTGTTGTAGGTTCGGATTTGGGAATAATCCCTATCTGCTTAATTGTGGGAAGTACTTGGGCATAAGCCTTGAAAATTATTGTGAGGAGTACCACAGGAACCCCAAAGTAGTTGGACCATTGAGAGGACCTGCCAACGAAAAGGGAAATGACCCCTACCCGATCGACTAGTTCCCACCCGTGAGGTAAACCAAGAGTTGTCGTTTGTGGCAAAGCAGTTATCAGTTTTACCTGAGCCGTGGAGTGAGGGGTACTGCCCCAATAAGCAAGCCATCAGACAACATTGGGGGCCGAGTGAAACCCTTGAACCATTAGGAAGCAGAGCATACGGGGTCCATATCTATTTCCAGCTGCTAAATTGCAGATTTCCTCTGTCCATAACTATTTTCGATCACTTCTGCATTGTTTCAGATCTATCTGTTACTGATCCCTTCCGCACCCTTGCAGATCCATTTGTTCTGATCCCTTCTATGTCGTTGCAGATCCATTTCTAAAAAAAAAAAAACTTATGCGTTGTTTCAGATCTATCTGTTGCCGATCCCTTCCGCGTCATTTCAGATCCATCTGTTGTTGATCCCTTCCGCTCCATTGTAGCTCCATTTGTTCCAATCCCTTCTGCACCGTTGCATATCCATTTTTGGAAAAAAGGTATAAAATTCCAATTTTTTTCCATATCTCCCTTGTTTTAACTTTGTTTCCCTTGAAACTTCCTCGACACCCCTACAATCCCATTCTGCATATTTCTTTCTTGACGACCATATCCCAAATTCCACTTCCCAAAGCCATAAATCCCACATTTGTCTATTTTTAGGGTTTTCCATAACTTCTTCAATTTTCACCCACTCGCCTTCAAATTTTACCACAGTGTTCATTTCCTATTTCTTCTTCTTTGTCCCTCTTTGCCAAATTTTCTCATTCTTTCACTCCGCTTCTGAAATCCCCTTTTTTTGCTTCCCTATCCATCAAAAAGTGTCCAAAACCTAATCAAACCCAAATTACCCATCCGAGTTTTTCCCAAATCCAAATTTTCCTTTGCTAAAACAGTTTTTGTTTTTGTTTATCTACCCACTCAAAACAAAAACAAAAAATCCTAGTTATGGTTGTCACCTATGTAAGAGCACAAATCATGGAGGAAGAACTTAAATCCCTCAAAACCAAACTCCAAGATCTTGTTGAAAAATTTCTTCGCCTCCATCTTCAGCATTCATCCATGAACAATAACCGACAGCCATAATCTTTTGCAACCACTTGCCTCTCTTCTTCCAACAATTTCCATGGGCCAAAGCTTGAATTTCCTCGCTTCAATGGTGCTGATCCGACTGGATAGATATACCGGGCATATCAATATTTCAGTCTGCATAATACTCTTGATCTCCACAAATTTCCACTTGCATCCTTTCATTTGGAATAGGAAGCCCTTCAATGGTACCATTGGTACATCGGAGCTCATCATGAGTCAAACTGGACATATCTTTGCCAACTCCTTTTACAACAATTTGGTCCTAGTGCTTTTGATGACTTCACAGGAGCACTCATTAAACTTCGCCGAATTGCCACTATGAGAGAGTATCAGACAAAATTTGAGAAACTAACCAATCACACAGAAGGATTGTCTAATGAATTCTACAGGAGTTGTTTTATTAGTCGTCTCAAGGATGAAATCCACTTAGAGGTTAAAATTTTCTGTCCCAACACAATGATGGAAGTCCTAAGGTTGGCTAAGTTGGCAGAGGACAAGATCGTAGCCCAACAACGCTCCAAAACCACCTTTGTTCCCTTCATAAATATGGGTTCCCAATGACCTCTCATCACGCCAACTCCTCGACCAACTCCTATCAAGCATTTGTTTGAAGCAAATATGCGGGCACGTCAAGAAAAAGGGATTTGTTATAATTGTGATGAGAAATTCAGTTGGGGGAATAGATGTGTTGAGCAAAATCTCTATCTCTTGGATGAGGATTATCCGCCTGCCTCTGAACTTTGTGAAGACGCTCCAGATACAATAGATGATCAGGTCAACATTCAACAGCCTCATGTTGACCCCCCATATCACGAAGAATCACCAGAGATATCTCTCCATGCTTTATTCGACGTCACCACCCCCCAAACAATGCGGGTCAGGGGTTAGTTCAAGAAGATCCCTCTTACAATACTCATTGATTCTGGTAGCACTCATAATTTCATTGACCATCGGATCGCCAAATAGGCTGATTGTTTTGTCCATCCTTACTCCAACTTTGAAGTCATGATTTCCAATGGGGGAACCTTACCTTGCAAGGGGAAGTGACACAATGTGCGTATCTCTCTAGAATATTATAACCTATTCTCTTACATGTTTTCCTTGTCCTTAGGCGGATGTGATGTGGTTTTGGGTTTTCAATGGTTATGCACTCTTGGCCCCATCTTATGGGATTTTGCTGAAATTTGGATGCAGTTTTCAGTCAATGGGAAACAAGACAAATTTACGGGCTTACAACCAGGGTCTCTCTGCATCATCAGTTCACATCGCCTGGAAAAGATCCTTAAGAAGAATTCACATGGTGTCATTGCTCAACTCCATTCCATTCAGATGCACCCATCAATGGTCTCGACTACTTCCTTGGATAGATATGCATGCATCTTTGCTGAACCAGTGGGCTTGCCACATTCAAGAGACCTTTCCGGTAAGAATTTAGCCGCATCTACCTCTTAGCAAGAAATGATGGCTATTTTGCATGCAGTACAGAAGTGGCAACCATACCTATTAGGGAATTATTTCTGCCTCAAGAGTGATCTCCAGAGTTTGGAAAATTTCCTGGAACAATGGGTCTCCTCCCCAGCACACCTGAAATGGGTTATCCAACTCATGGGTTATGCCTATGCAATCACTTACAAGAAGGTTAAGGACAATATGGTGGAAGATGGTTCTTCTCGAACATTTGATGACCCAGTTTCTCTTACAGGTATTTCTCTGCTTGTTCCAAATTGGTTTCAATCTATTCAACAGGGCTATCTCTTCTATGAACTCCATTCTTCTTCATGGGAAGTGCACTCTGGGTTCCTCAAAACGTATGACCAGGAACAATGTAACTTCCTTTGGCAGGGACTAAAAATGACAATTCAACATATGGTGGCTGTCTGTGATACTTGCCAGGTCAACAAGGGTGAAACGACACTCCTTTCGGGACAGCTCAAACGCTTTCCCATCCCTACACAGATTTGGACAACTATTTCTATGGATTTCCTAGAAGCGCTCCGACGGTACAATACCACATCTAAAAGGACACCATATGCGCCAGTTTATGGACAGGAACAACCCATTTCTTCTTCCATACACCCTCAGCAGCTCTCTAGTTCAGGAAATTGACTTGGTTCTTTGAAACCATGATTAGATTCTTCTCATTCTGCAGGACAATCTTCACATGGAAAGAATTCGACTGAATCAACACGCTGATCAGCACCATTCTGAGTGCATTTTTCATGCAGCCGATATCGTTCTTCTTCATCTACATCCTTCCAAGCCATCCTCCCTGAAACTCAAAAGGCGTCAGTGGCCCGGAATGCAACCCGAGGATGCTACAGGGGAACCACTCCTTCAGATTCTGCATCAATTTCCACATCTAAAGCTTTGAGGACAAAGCCTTTTCTAAGGGAGAGGGGATGTTAGGAACCCGTGTCAACCCTTCTCTTTACTTTGTTAGTATATTATTGTTGGATGCATATGCTTTGTAATTCGTCCCGTAGTATTTGTTGATCCATAGTTTGTATTAGCCCATGGTATTGACCCATAATATTGGATGCATATGCTTTGTAATTTGTCACATAGTATTATACGTCCCATGGTATTGACCCATAGTATTGGGCATAGACTTAGTATATAAGTGTGTGTTGAGGCTAATGAAGGTACCGTGAAGTTATTTGTATTGAGTTTGCTCAAAGGAGGTTTCCCCCTCGAAGTGGCCTGTGATCAATAAAGTGATTTTGAGTTATGTTATTACTGTTATCTCGTGTATTTTCATTAATTAATTGTTGCAGGTTCCTCACATGGCCATATGGTGGGGGTCCTCCCACATTAGCAGGTGGACCGGATGGATTTCCTCCTCCCCCATGAGGGGGTCCTCCCGAATGAGAGGGTTGTCCGGATGGTGGGGATGGAGGTGGGACAGGTGGTAGAGGTGGAGGTGCGACAAGTGGTGGGGGAGGAGGTGGGTTGTCGGCTAAGGGCCCAATTGGTAGAAACTTATGATGCCCCCATTGGGTGTTTTCATTTCTGAGGTAAGGTACTCCAGGATAAAGGTTACTTGGATTAGTTTGATAGAGTTGACCCATTGGTATATTAGGATTACCCGGATATGTATAACCCCATGGGGGTTAGGCCCACAGAGATGGTCCTCCTGCGTGATGTGCCCGCAAGGGTTGACCCATGTCTAGGAGGGAACTGGTAGTCAGATTATAAGTCATGAACGAGGGTTGTCCTCCACTTTTATTTTGTCCACTAACTAGAGGGTGCCTCCTAGTTAGATTTTTCAACTAAGGGTTCCCCCCTAGTTAAATTTTGTCCACCAATTGAGGTTTTCCACATGATTATGTGTTGGCCACTGACCATAGGTTGCCCCAAGGTCATATTTTGACTACTAACTAGGGGTTGAATTCTGACCAAAATGTGAAACAAGTGGAAAAGATGGTTGGCATGGTCGTAGAGGGTCATGTTAGGCATACAAATTCTTGGTGAAGTAAGAGTAAAAGAATGCAAAGGGTAATTGTGTTCAAAATTTGCTACTTCCGGAGTGGATTGGGAAGGAAAACTCTGGAACCTTACCCGTTCTCCAAGTGTCCGTAAGCGAGCCACGGTTTCTTGAAGTGGTCCGAAAAAATCTACATTTGGGACAAATCTGGTAGGGAGAGGAGTTTGTGGTGTCTCCATAGTCTTTGGTGATCCAAAATCAGAAATAACATGTCCTAAGGATGTCCCCCAAAATGAAGCGGTTGGACCAAAATCAGTTGCTATCGGGTCATCTGGAGGTCAAGTGAATATCCAATCAACAACACCAGGTTGACCTTCAAGTAAGTGATGAAAATACGTGTCATGTGAAGGAGGTTCTTCCACCACTAATGGTACCATAGGGTCAGTGATGGGTGGGTTAACAAGAGGATAATACTCCCCTCCCGATTCAGTCACTAGAATTCCTTCTTCGCACGATTCAGTCAATAGATTTCCTTCTTCGCACGATCCAATTGAGGTGCGTTGGTCCATATTTGCCCCTATGTTCCCTTCTTCAATGATAGGATATTCAGGTGGTGATTTTTGTATTCTATAGGATCTCCTTAAGGGTTGTTCAGCCAGAATGATTGATGAAAGTATTCTCCTAAGAGTCTTCTAAAGAAAAACACACTTCAAGTCCTACTCAAGCTAGATTTGAAAGCAAACTTATATGATAGCTTGGATTAAGAGTTGGATCCTCATAGGAGTGTCAAGGCATCGCAACTCGCAATATACTATAGGGTCCAACAATAATACTCAACCCAATATTTCAGAGCACTAACTAGGGAGGATTAGGACCGTACCCCTGATCGTATTACCTGACTACCTCGCAATACGTGCATAACAGCTCCCTGAGTGTTGTTCTCGGTGTATTGCAACACAAAGACGACTAATGGTTGACTCAAATGGTTCTAGGGTCCTAGTGGGGTATCCCGATATATGCAAGGTACATGGGAGCTCCAATCCGTAGTAGTGTTTCCTAATGCACAACCATTCGACATGAGCCTTCCTATATATTGTCGAGTACGTGAAGTACCTTTCTATATACCCATAGGTACGTGAAGGGTCGTTCGATATACCAACTAGTATGTGGAAGATCTGCAAGCCCCAGGGATGTAGTGCAGGAAAATAATGATAGATGTTATGTTTAAAGACGTTGGAACACGTCTCTAACCTATCACATGAGTTTCCAAATATTTTAACTTAGACTACCGCTTGAGTTTATCTTGTACAGTTAGGTGGATGCATGAAGTGTACGCTCGAACCAATAAGGATGAGTAAGCTAAATGAGATGCAATCCTTTTGTTTTTCAATGAAAACTATCTAAGAAAAGGAGAGATATATTTCTTCTTTCAAAACAACCAAAACCTATGCCAAAGTACAATGTTATCCTTTCATTATTCTCGTTTAAGAAAAGCCAAAAGACATATGCAAGCAAAACTCTTTCAATCAATCTAACAAACCAAAAGTAATACACCAAACCAAAATATTTTTATTTTTTATTTGTCAAATAAGCTAGATATACAAGCCAAAATGAAAAAATGAACTTATAATTGCAATATCCTTGATTTTTGAACCAAAGAAGAGAAGAGGTAAAGAGAAATCCAAAAAGCATGAGAGCATTGCTACTTGTTCCAATAGCTTTGAAAAGGCCTAACTCCCACTTAATATTTTTGGAGAGATGAATATGAACTCTTTTTAAAGCCAAAACTAAATAAGCTTGCACAACTTTTAGCTCTTTCAAATTTTTTCAAACAACTATCAAAAGCACAAATACTCTTTTCAACAACCTCGACCAATGCACTCAAGATGAAGAGAGTAATGTTTTTTATTTTCCCTACCAATGCATTAAACAATTGTAAGAATGATGTGAATTCCTTTATCTTGATTCAAAAAATGAGAGATTATTCACTACTGCAACCTTTAAACAAAGAAATTCTTAAGAAATCAATCACCCAAAAAGTGTCACAACTCAAAATTCACACCAAATGCACTAAAATGACAAGAACATGATATTTTCAAAGACTTATAATTCAGAGCAAAATAGATCAAGGATTCTCAAAGAGTCACAAGACTAGTTGCACTTGTGAGGTATTGGAACTACCCCAGGCCAAGGAAGCAACCGCCTGACTACCTAGGACTCACTAAGAAGTCAAATAGAGCTCTAAATCTCAAAGTAAAGGAAAGACAGAAGCAATACAAATACGAGAAAGACTATACCTGAGACAAGAAAACACAAATCTCAAAAAACCAATCAAATCAAATTTTTGTGGGAAATTCAACCCTAAATGCCAAGCTTTACAGGGTGACACAGGTTGTAGGTGTGCACCAGGGCATGATAGCCTCAGGGACGTGGTTTTCACATAGGGATAGAGAATAAGTGATGCTTTATGAACACTGGCTAAGTGCGTCAGTGAAACGATCTTCCTTAAGACAAGGTGTGTCAAAATTACAGTGACGCAGGTATAACAATACCTAGGTGCATCAGGCGAGACCCAATATTGAAAAAATAAAAAATGCCAAACTAAAAATAGGTAATTGACTGAGTTAAAGATCCCTAACAGAACTGGATCACCCAGTAACTCTCAGAAGGATAGATCCAAAAGAAAGAGGCAAATTGAAGGCTTTAGGAGGATAAACGAAAACAATGAAAATCACAACTCAAACAATCCAAAGACTATGGAATCTCCCCAGTATGGTCACCAATTTTGTTTCAAGACACTTCATGTATGTGGACAAGGAAAAATCTCTCTAGCCTAAATGGTTTAGATCTAGAACATAACACAACATAACGCACAAACTTTCCTAGATTGATCAAATTACAAAATATGCAAAGGGATTGTTTACCTTGCAACTGTAGTGATGTCTCCTTGCTTGATGTAGCCCTTGATCTTTAGCTGTAAAACAAGATATACCAAACAAGTGGAAACACACAAACGATAATAATATGCAATATTGATTAATCTAAACTAGTGGTCAAGGAAACTAATTCTAAAGATCTATAATGCACAATAAACCTTTATGGAAAGAGTGTATATTACTATATTAATGAAAATAAATAAGAGTATATTACAACCATTTCCTTGATGTTTCAATTTCCTCCAAATGATCTTTGCGTCAAAGATCCAATCTTGCCTCCAGTGGATGAAAGGGTTTCAACTCTAGCAGAACTTCTCCAACGTTTAGGTGCTCTAATCATTCCTCCCCTAACTATGAAGAGTAGGTTTGTATATATAAGCCAAAGAGGATAGAAGGGGTTGAGTATTTGATGGATAAGGCTAAGGGATCATCCCAAGAAGTTAGGGGATCGAATGCCACCTTTACTAATTTGTTGGGATAGGCCTCCACGAAGAGATTCGTTCTAGAAGGCACTCAAAGCTTCTCTTTTTCTCCCCTAGCTCATAGTGACGCACCTTGATAGCTAACAACCTGCTTCAGGAATGGGGTGATGCATATTGATTGAAGGAAAGTAGGGTCCGCGATGTACCTTTCTAATGGGAAGAGGGCGTCACCAAAGGTCTGATGCTACTTGTGAACATGTAGTGTGTCAGTGTCACAATATGGGAAAAAAGTTATGAAAATCCTTCTTTTCAAACAATTTGGCATCAAGGCTTTAGGAATTAATAAAAACCAAGGGTACACATGTCATGATGACAGGATTTTGGTGTAACATAGTGTTTTTAAGATATTGTTATATTGTAAATATTTTATCTTTTATTTTTTAATAGTTAATTTTATGATGAGAAAAAAACATTTTATTCTTCATGCTAATTATTTTTATCTTTGTTACTTATATATTAACTACCAAATAATATTGGGTATATGGAAATCACATAGGCAATAGAAGTTATGATGAAGTGAAATATAAAGCTTCTAACTATTCAAATTCACATTCTGGAGATGTTCCCTTTAGTAATTCATTATTTGTATTTGCATGATGGTAGGCTATATCAGTCCTGCAACTTCTTTAGATGTTTCGGTTTGAGTTTTTCTAGGTAGTTTATTTTTATTTTCGACAATAATTTACATTTTGAGAAGAGAAAGGGGAATGTCATTGTTCTTGCTCAGCCTCTTTTTGACATGTTTGGTATTTTGATGGTGGTTAAAGGAAACATAGTAGAGGCTTCCTCTTGATGGGGTAATAAGTGGCCCGACTTGAGGCCTCTGAGCAAACTCTTCTCCTATGTTGCGGTGAGAGACACTCTCTTTTCTCTTTTTGGGCCATTGGGATAAGGTCCTCGAAACATAATTGAAAGTATTTATACAATAATTCTCCCTCCCTATCATGGATAGTCCTCATTCCATCGATGGAAAGATAAGGAAGGGGTTGGAAAATCTGATGAGGTAGAAAAAACAATGGCCCAACACGAGCTCATACATAGACCAAGGAAGAAGAAGATATATTTTATCAAGAGATTCCCTTGGGAATTTGTGCTCAGATCACCCTGGCAGATATGAGAGTGAAGAAGAAACAGCACTTCACCAAACTAGAGGAAATTGAACAAGAAATGTAGCTATGGGTTAAGGACTCAAGAAATACATGATCAAGAGCTACCAAATATTGTATGACTTTCATTTTACATTCGACTATAAAACCCCTACTGGGTAAAATTAATCTTGAAACAAAGGAGGAATGAAATGAACTTCTATTGCAAATGGACGAGCTAAACAACAATATGGACTTCCTCATAAGGCAGTCACATGCAAGGATTATGAAGCAACTCCTCCAAAGTAGTTGCATGTTTTTTATGTTTCATATGATGATCTAGTCTAGTAGGTACTTTTGGTATTGTGTTTATTTGTGTTTAATGATTAGCTCAGTTATGATATGTATTATGTTGACTTACTTGGTAAATTTTATAGACTGTCTCAAACTTTATATCCAAAAATTGATAAACTCAAGTTCTATAAATGGTTTTGTTTCCCTCTTAGCAAGCCAACTTTGTCGATGATGTAATGATCAATACAAATATTTAGCCTTAAAACAAATATAGATCTTTAGCCTTAAAAGAAAACTATCAAATTATATAATTGACCCACTTTTGTTTCTATTTTTATTATTATGGTGCTTTTATCTTATATTTATTTTAATTAAACAGAAAAATTGCTATACTATACCTTTAAGTTTCTTAAATTTTGTATTAACATTTTAAACTTAATTTTTTATCAACTTAAATATTAAAATTTGTATATTTGAATATTTTCTATGCAACGAAATAGTAAAATTCTACATGTTAAAGTAGAGATGGAATTTGACGATAGAGTGTCAAACCCAACTCTAACCCCATAATAGAGAATTTTGATGATGAAAATAACCTGACCTTCATTGACTTTGAAAAGCATTTGACAGTAAAATATTGCTATGTTATTTACCCTTTTTTGTATATGCATTGAAATCTTAGAGGGTTGTGTTAGTGCTACTGTAACACACCCAATATCCTCGGTGGTATTTTAGGGAAATGGGGTGTAAATTTTTTTCTTTTCTTTATCAACTTTCAACAAACAACTATGTTATTTCCTTCTTACTCGTACAACAAGCGGATATGTTATTTTTATAATACATAACATCATCATTAAACATAGTAAAAAAGAATAAATACTTTGTAAATCAACCTAGTTCAAGGTAATATAAAATAACACCTACATAGGTTCATTGCTTACGTGATGGGCTATACTAATTCTTTAAGGATTTTCTTAATAATTTGTTAAGCCTCAAGCAACCTTCTTTACTTACCATGCAAGATTGGTTTCCTAAGTTAATACTTCATCATAGGAACACATAGCGATTTTCGACAAGGTCTATTGTTTTATATATCATTTTCTATACTCACTTTCAATATAAATTGACCAATGTAAGGTATTGCTCCTTTCCCTATATACACATATTATTTGCGTGGAATGTGACAATGTTTAGAACATACATTATCGTTTTATCAACCATATATACATATGCATATTTTAACAAATGCACCACATTAACATTGATCCAACTAAATATGATTATTCCATCATACACAATTTGTAACTGATATGCCATAACATCAATACATGTGAGTGAAATCAACTAACAAGGTAACTCATGACAATATGCATTCATATTCTTTGCCATCTTAAAACATTACAACAATAAGAGTACCTATCTGAAATTTTTAATGAGATCCCCAGACATATTTAGCTACTCGATAAATGTCCTAATGCTATGATTAACATTCTTAGCATGGCGACGTATCCAATACTTAATCACATATAGCTATGAAATGGTGAACCCTCTACTCCATTTCAATATACCTATAGTATTAGATGGTTAATAGTAGTGAACTAATAATAAATAATATTTGGTTACATATTTCCAAAGTATTCACACAAACACACACATTATCCCGGATGGAAGACAATAGTTTAAGGAATATAAGTCATATCTACATGAAACATTATAATAACTATATACATCACCCATTATAATGAAATGATTGATAGAAAATATCTAAGTGTAGGTGCATAATACATATTACATTACTCATCACCTTCTTGTGATTGTTGGCAGCCATCAAAAATCAATTTAACCACATTCATATACCTTTAAACATGGACAAAAAGCAATGAAACAACACAATATATAAATACTTACTAAGTAAACATATAAGACAATCCTCCTCAAAATTGATGACCATTACTTAGTCCATAAGAGAGTAAAAACTTGAGACATATGTTTAATTGTATGACAATCTTATTCAAAACATATCCAATATTTATAGATGTATTGCTTTTAAGCCAACAATCATTCATTATACCACATATCCATTGGTTTACGTATACAAAAGTAATTCAATGTCATACTCATACAATTATTCAATATCTAACTAAGGTAAGCATCATTATTATCATAAAGCACATGACATTTGAACATAATCAATTAATAAAAATCCCAATATACGTGTAATACTTATCTCAAAGTATGATTTGCTGAATGTGTGACCGAGGGCGACTGTAGACATGATTGTAACTTTCCTCCCAACCATTTGGATCTTTGTCAGGTGTATATTTTTACCATCGACATGCCACGCCCGAGCTCGCAATGAATCCACTAGGGTGAGGTAACCAAACAAAATGATCTCATGCTAGAATCACAACATGACTTAGAAGATCACCTACACCCACTGCTACACCTTCGGGAAATTATGAGTTTAATCAATTTCCAAGGCATAACTATATATCTCAACACAAACATTATACTTTCCAAACAATATAGTTTAAGATGTTATTTTCATTACAAAAGGAAAGAGGGTTCTACATCCTCTATAAAACATTAATTTCCTTTATCGACCCTACATAAGATTTTAATTCAATTTGTTATAAAAATAAAGATCCAAGGACTAAATATTAAGCGGCCTGCATCTTTATTCCACAAAAGTATTTCAATATTAAATCTAGATAAATCGTAGTAAAATGAGTGTGTATATCTAAAGAACAATGATCATAATTGAGATTGAAATGCATACTAAATGCAAAGGTGGATAGCATACCAAATGCAAGGATAATTGAGATCACATCATAGTTGCAAAGTATATATATATATATATATATATATATATATATATAAGGTAGTAATCCAACTAAGCGAAGATCACATCTCTCGGTGAGGGATATGATATGCATAAAATATATAAGCAGATTATTCACACAAAACACTACTAATGATGCATGGATCGCATATCTCAGTCACGGATATGATGCATAAAAATATATAAGCAGAATATTCACACAAAATAATGGCATTGATGCATGGATTGCATCTCTCAGTCAAGGATATGATATGCAGAAAATATAGAAGTAGAGTATTCACACGATGCAATAAGGCCAACTATCCATAGATCACATCTCTCCGTCAAGCAATGTAAATAGAGATCGCTCAAATAATATATATGTAAAAAAAACATTGACACAATCCATAACCAAGGATCGAGCTCCACGATCCGACCTGTCACTTAATAATATAAAAAAACAACTATTATGATATGCACAAGCAAGGATCGAGTTGTTGGTTTATCCAGCAATACTAAGAGGGGGGTGAATCAATATTTCCTTCTTTTTCCTTTAATTAAAACAATTAGTGTTTACACAATGTATAATATGAATCAAACAAGTAAGGACAAATAATTTTATCGTGGAAACCTCAAAGAGAAAACCACAAAATCAAACTTATTAATAAATTGATTTCTACAAAATTATTTTTCTACTGCAACAAATGTTGATGTATTTGTAACTTCGGAAGATATTCACTTGTATATTACATTTGTACTTTATTGTATATCCAACATAGATGTATTATTCCTCTGATTGGAAGTGTCGTCATTTGTATTTGCAAGTGTCACAAGTTACATTGTAAGTGTCATCATTTGTATTGATGGGTTATTAGACCACCAGTGTGGGGTCGGCCCTAGTTAGGTCATGTGTTTGGGTTATTAGGCTTCATTAGGAAGTCATCCCCAGTGATTTATTGGTAGGTCAAGTCAGTGTATAAATAGAGGGTGTGCCTCTCTCATGCTATTCACTCACTCACTTCTCAAGCTCGCATAGCTAAGAGAGAAAGTGGCGCACTAGTGGAGGAGGAGGAGTATCTGCTAGAGACATCTCTTTAGGTTTGATCATTGTGATCTTGGTTTGTGGCTTATCTTATCTCTGAGGAAGTTGCGGGGTTTTTCACCATTTTGTTTTCCCCGGTGAAACTCTATGTCTCTTGTGTGATTGCTTTTGTGTCTATGATTGATATGTTGTACATGTTATTCTCTTAGTGATCCTGAATGATAATGGAATGAAATTATCGAAAAATTAACATGGTATCAGAGCTGACCTAAGAAGAAGGCACTATGCAGCTACGGAAGCTAGCGATTCTTAATATTTGGGTTTCTCTCCACAGATCTTCAAAGGCAAGAGGCTATATTGACTCTCCTAGCAAGGGCTTATCTTTCTGTCGAGACATAATTCAATTCTGAGCATTTTCAGTTTTTGACCTAAAAATTGGGGTTTCTGCAAACATTAGAATTTCTGAAATTTGAGACCACGGCTGGAAGCTCCTTTGAAAATTGAAGTTTAGAGCTTTGGATCGAACTTTTTGGTTGGGTGAAGCTCTAGGAAAATCAAACCCTAATTCAGGGTTCTGTCCAGTGAATCCAGAAGTTTCAAAAGCAACTTTGAGGGGTGAAAATTTGTAGAATTCAAATTATAAGTGTACCAACTTGACCAACTCAGCAAGGTGCATCTTTCTATCCTTTCAGAAGTTTGAAATTCAAATTTTGAATTTTTAGGGTTTCTCTGACAAACCCTAACCTAGCTCGAGATCCGGTTTTTAGCAAATCAAGTGATAAGACCTAAATCTTTTCTATTTACATTTGAAGTACTCTTTAAGATGTCACACCATAGCAAGCTTGAGGATAAGCTTGAAGGGGATGCTAAATTCTGAGCCTGGAAGTATAGGATTGGGTTAATACTAGAGGAGAATGAGTTGGACAACTACACAAAGGAAGAAGTTCCAGTTCCAGAGGGAGATGAGGATAAGGCCTTACAGAAGAAGAACTTAGTCAAATCCAAGAGAATCATTATTGATTCTATTAAGGACCGTGTCTTACCCCACATGTCTTCCCTAAAGAAACCTAGGGAGATATTTGAATCTTTGACTAAGTTGTTTGAAGGAAAGAACATAAATTGGAAGATTACTCTACAGAACCAATTGAAATGGGTAAAGATCCAGAATGGAGAGACCATCCAATCCTACTTTTCAAAGGTCTCTCAAACTAAGGAACAACTTGAATTTGTGGATGAAGTGCTGGAGAATTGAGAAATTGTCATGACCACATTGAATGGCCTACCTAGGTCATGGGACTCCTTCATCCAAGGAATCTGTGCAAGAAAGAAATTGATCTCTTTTACTAGACTGTGGGAGGAATGTTCAAAAGAAGAAGCAAGGCTTGTGGCCCGAGAAGAAAATATGGGAAATGAAGATCAAGCTCTCACAGCTCACACTAAGGGAAGCAAGTTCAAGAGGGAGAAATCTCATAACAAGAAACATCCTCACTTCCATCAAAAGAAGAAAGATCTCTCCCAAGTTCGATGTTACTCTTGTGATGAGAAAGGACATTATTCCTTAGAATGTCCCAAGAAAAGAAAAGACTTCAACAACAACAACAACAAAAACAACAACAAGAGATATCATGCTCATGTTGCTGAGGATGATGAACCTCCCAAGAAGAAGACTAGAGCAGAAAGTGATGACTCATCAAGTGAAGATGAATATGTCTTAATCTCTTCTCTCATAGGTACAGTTACACATGGGTGTAACGATTGGCTTATTGATAGTGGGGATTCTAAACACATGATTGGGTTTAAATAATCCTTTATGGACCTATCCGAACATGAGTCATCTCACAAGGTGAAACTTTGGGATGACTATCAATATCCTATAAAAGGAAGTGGTGAAGCCTCATACATGCTAGACTCTGGGAAGTTTTTGAAAATGAAAGATGTTCTGTATGTACCTGGACTTAAGAAGAATCTTCTCTCCATATCATCTTTGGATGCAAAGGGGATGAGAGTTGCATTTTTCGATGGCCAAGTACTCATGTGGCCAAAGGGTAAGACCATAGATGATGCAGTAGTAATTGGAGAGCAAGAGGGAGGATTGTACAAATTAAAGGGACAACCTGAACATGCCATGGTTCATGAATCCATGGAACCAAGTGAACTTTGGCATAGAAGGATTGCACACATGCACTATAGAGCACTACCAATTGCAACCAAAGTAGTAGAAGGTCTTCTTGAAATCCATTCAAAGCATGAAGGTATTTGCAAAGGATGTGCAATAGGGAAGAACACAAAGAAGGAATTTCCAAGCAGTGAAAGCAAAGCAAAAGGAATTTTGGAGATTATCCACTCCGATGTATGCGGTCCAATGTCATCCAGATCTCTGAGTGGGTATGTATACTATGTTTCCTTCATTGATGATATCTCTAGGAAGACTTGGGTTGACTTCTTGAAAAATAAAGATGAAGTGTTTGATAAGTTCAAGGAATTCAAATCCTTGATAGAAAATCAAACTAGTAAGAAGATCAAGAACTTCAGATCTGATAATAGTGGAGAATTCACTTCAGAAGAATTCAATAAGTTATGTAGTGATTCAGGGATTAAGAGGGAGTTGACCACTCCTTACAATCCACAACATAATGGAGTTGCATAAAGGAAGAATAGAACTATCATGGAATCAGCACGAGCAATGATTCATGACTAGGATCTACCTATGCACCTATGGGTAGAAGCAGCTAAGACAACTGTATATGTACAGAACAAAATACCTCACAAGATACTTGACAACAAGACACCAGAAGAAGTTTTCTCTAGTAAGAAACCTGAAGTTATCCATCTCAGAATATTTGGCTATCTTGTGTACACACACATTCCGAAGGAAAAGAGGACAAAGCTAGATCCTTTAGGAAAGAAGGGCATCTTTGTAGGTTACAGTGAAAGCTCGAAGGCTTATAGAATCTACTTTCCAGGATTCAAGAAGATTGACATTAGTAGGTATGTAACATTTGATGAAGGCTCAACATACATCAAATCAAGGAAGACACCTGTTGAAGACAATGAAGAACCAAGGGTAACCAGAATTCAAGACACCACTATGAATGAAGCAATTCCAGAAGAAGATTGTGAAATTGAAGATCCACAAGAACCTATAGATCCACCCCGTGAGAAGAACTCTCACAAGAGGAAACCTGCATGGGCTAGAGAGATCATCCAAGATGCAGAAAGATATGGAATTCCAGAGGAGGAACACAGAGAAAGAAAAAGGACTAGGTCACACACCAGTTATGTTTCCTTACTCTGTGATAGTATGAACACAGAACCTTCCAGTTATGAAGAAGCAGTGGAAAAGAAAGAATGGAAGGATTCCATGGTGGAAGAATACCAATCGATCATGAATAATGATGTTTGGGATGTGGTCCCAAGACCTAAAGGGAAGTCTGTTGTGACTTCCAAGTGGATCTATAAGGTCAAGCATGTTGCAGATGGAAGCATAGAGAAATATAAGGCAAGGTTTGTAGCTCGTGGCTTCTCCCAGAAAGAGGGAATAGATTATGAAGAAAATTTTGCTCTTGTGGCCAGATACACTTCCATCAAAACAGTACTTTCTCTGGCTGCAGTGATGAAATGGAAGATACACCAAATGGATGTTAAGACAGCTTTCTTGAATGGTGTAGTCGAAGAGAAAGTGTATGTGGAGCAGCCACTTGGTTTTGAAACACATGATAGGGAGTCATATGTGTGCAAATTGAAGAAAGACTTGTATGGCTTGAAGCAAGCTCCTTGGACTTGGTATGGTAGGATAGACAACTTTCTATCCAGTTTGGGCTCTACAAAGAGTAAAGCAGATTCCAACCTTTACTACAAGGTTGAGGAAGGAAATCCAGTGATACTACTACTGTATGTGGATGACCTGTTTGTTACAAGTGAGGATGGGTTGATTGCCGACACCAAGAGGAAGCTTGCTGTCAAGTTCGAGATGAAGGACTTGGGGATGATGCACTATTTTCTAGGCATGGAGATGTGGTAGAGTGCAGATGGGATCTTCCTTGGACAAGGGAAGTATGCAGTAGAGATCCTGAAGCGGTTCAGGATGATGGACTGTAAGGCCATGGCTACACCTATGCCATCAAACCTGAAGCTTCTGTGTGATGCTTCATCTGATCCGGTTGATGTCACGGTGTATCGTCAGATGATTGGGTCCTTGATGTACCTGATGAACACGAGACTAGATATTTGCTTTGCAGTTAACACATTGAGCCAGTTCCTAACGGATCCCAGAGGTGTTCACCTGGTTGCTATAAAGCATATTCTGAGGTACTTGAAGGGTACAATTGATTATGGGCTCAAGTATGATGTAAATCAAAAGTTTAATCTGGAGGGTTATGTTGATTAAGATTGGGAAGGCAGTGCTGCAGATAGGAAGAGCACTTATGGGTGTTGCTTTAGTATGGGATCAGGTGTGATCTCTTGGTTTAGCAGGAAGCAGTCCTGCGTAGCACTGAGTACAACCGAAGGAGAGTATGTCACGACTTGTTTGGCCAGTTGTGAGGAAATATGGCTTAGGAAGCTACTGTCTGAGTTATTTGATCTCCCATTGGATGCCACTTGTATCTATTGTGACAACTAGAGTTGTGTGGATTTTTCTGAGAACCTAGTGTTCCATGATAGGTCGAAGCACATCGAGATCAAATATCACTATATCAGGGATATGGTGCAGAGAGGAGCAGTGAAGCTCCTATATGTTGCGATGGATGAGCAAATTGCAGATGTGTTGACGAAACCACTGGTTAGAGTGAAGTTTGAGTGCTTCAGAGAGAGGCTTGGTGTTCTTCAGATAGAAGATACTTCGAGGAAGAAGTGATGGGAAACATCTGCAGGAGCCATTCCAAGCATGGTGGCAGGAGGTTCCTTCCCATGGCTGTGGATGTAAGCACTATGTGATGAACATCAGGATGATGCTCCGGATGATGTTCCATATGACGATGATCAGGTGGATCATATATGATGATATGCATTAGTTGGATGCTTTGTATGATCAAGTGGATCATATATGATGATATGCATCAGTTGGATGCTTTGTATGATCAGGTGGATCATATATAATGATATGCATCAGTTGGATGCTTTGTATGATCAGTTGGATGCTTTGTATGATTAGTTGGATCATATGCGATGATATGAATCATGTGGATGCTTTGTATGATTAGTTGGATCATATGTGATGATATGCATCAGGTGGATGCTTTGTATGATCAGTTGGACCATGTATATTGATATGCATTAGGACGATGCAGTGACGATGATCAGGATGATCATGTGTGATGAGTATCAGGACGATGCTCTGGATGACATGCATCAGGACGATGCTATGATGATGATTACGATGATCATGTACATCAGGATGATGTATGGTGAGTATCAGGTTGATACTTCGTGGCCATGGACAGGTTGTGCAGGTAGCATAGAAAAGATCCTGGGAGATCCGAACATGTAGAGTTGTGTGCTCGTAACAACCTGGGATGCTCTTTCGAGGTTTTGCTATAGTTTCGCATAGAAAAGATCCTGGAGATCCAGACAGGTAGAGATGTGTGCTCGTAACATCCTGGGATGCTCTATAGAGATCTTGCAGGTTGCAAGATGCTCTTTAAAGGTTTTGTGAAAGTATCGCATAGAAAAGATCCTGGAGATCCGGACAGGTAGAGCTGTGTGCTCGTAACAGCCTGGATGCTCTATAAAGATCTTGCAGGTTGCAAGATGCTCTTTAAAGGTTTTGCAAAATTTCACATAGAAAATATCCTGGATATCCATACAGGTAGGGCTGTGTGCTCGTAACAGCCTCAGATGCTCTATAGAGATCTTGCAGGTTGTAAGATGCTCTTTAAAGGTTTTGTGAAGGTCACATGTAAAAGATCCTGGGAGATCCGGACAGGTAGAGCTGTGTGCTCATAATATCCTGGGATGCTCTCTCGATGTTTTGTTGATGCATGTAATTAGTCATGGGATCCACAGTATGTCCAGAGATGATGAAGACCTATAGGAGGCTAGGCCTACATCCAATATGAAAAAGGGTTGGCTCTGTAGAACTTCCTATGACGAGAAGATTTCAGAGATAGCCCAGTGATTGAGATGTCAAGTACAGTGGAAGTGATGATGATGATGCTCCGTGATCCAGTGATGATGATCCAGCTCCAGAATTGAAGACTTGCACCAATATGTATTGATGACCTATGACTAGAGAATACCTTCCTAGTTAAGAGGGAGTGTTGATGTATTTGTAACTTCGTGAGATATTCACTTGTGTATTGCATTTGTACTTTATTGTATATCCAACGTAGATGTATTATTCCTCTGATTGGAAGTGTTGTCATTTGTATTTGCAAGTTTCACAAGTTAAATTGTAAGTGTCGTCATTTGTATTGATGGCTTATATTTAGACCACCAGTGTGGGGTTGGGCCTAGTTAGGTCATGTGGTTGGGTTATTAGGATTCATTAGGAAGTTGTCCCCGGTGATTTATTGGCAAGTCAAGTCAGTGTATAAATAGAGGGTGTGCCTCTCTCATTCTATTCACTCACTCACTTCTCAAGCTCGCATAGCTAAGAGAGAAAGTGGTGCACTAGTGGAGGAGGATGAGTATTTTCTAGAGACATCTCTTTGGGTTTGATCATTGTGATCTTGGTTTGTGGCTTATCTTATCTCTGAGGAAGTTGCGGGGTTTTTCACCTTCTTGGTTTTCCCCAGTGAAACTCTGTGTCTCTTGTGTGATTGCTTTTGTGTCTATGATTGATATGCTATAGATATGTTGTACATGTTATTCTCTTAGTGATCCTGAATGATAATGGAATGAAATTATCGAAAAATTAACAACAAAAAGGATGCTTCAACATCTCAGTTTTCTATCTGCACCAACATATAAGGATGCTACAACACCCCTGTTTTCCAACTGCTACTGGAAGGAAGCTACAACCTCCTTGACTTGCTTCGACCTTCCACTAGTAGCACCCAACTTCCCTGATATTTATAACTTCTTGATTTTATACTTGATTCATCAATTCTGGAAATGCTTCATGCTGCTGGTCTCTCCCTTTCTTTATGATGTTGGTATCTCTCTTTCTTTATGCTGCTGCGATATGCATTGTAGAGTCATCTTTCCTCTAAATTGAAACTCTATTTAAATACCTCATTCACTCATAGGAGAGTGTCTCTTGAGTTCATGTCTTTCCAATTCATGTCTTTCTAAATATCTGTTTATTAAGTTCTCTTTTATATCTCTGTTAAATAGTAATTTTTAATTAATTAGTTAATTAAACCTTTTGATCATGTAGGAATCTCCCTTGCTCTCCTATGCAGGCATCTCCCTCACTCTCTATTGCGGGCATCAATGCCAATTCAACATTCTCCCCCTTTGTCATTGATGGAAACACCAATAGTTCTCCCCGTTTGGCAACAATGACAAAGGCCTCATTTTGATAGCTCCACCTATCAACATGTCTCTATTGAGATATTGTAACTTCTAAGAATATTATATTTGTACTTTATTATTCCGGAGATGTTTCATTCCTCCGTGAAGACCTTATTGTATATCTGGAGATGTTTTAATCCTCCATGGAGAATGTGGTAACTTAGGTTATTAGACTTCCCTAGTGGGGGTCGGCCCAGTATGAGTCATGTGAGTTAAAGGGTTATTAGACCACCCAAGTGGGGTCGTCCCTGTCACATTATGTTAAGTGGTTAATTTGGGGCCGACCTAGTTAGTGTAAAAGTCAAGTCAGAGTTGTGTATAAATAGAGAAGGTGTGTTCCTCATTTAACACACATTCACTCACTTGTGATTGGCGCATAGGAGAGAGAGAGATCTGCTATGGAGGAGAAGGAGATCATGTTTTGGGATTACATCTTTTTATTTGCTGGTCATCTATATTGAGGAAGCTTTGCTGGGTTTTCTACCCCATGAGGGTTTCCCACGATAAATTTGTGTCTCTTGTGTTCATGCTGTTCTTATTGTTCTTTCAGTGATCCTGTATATAATATTGTTGTGAAATGGAATGTAATTATGATATTTTATATCTTATCATATTGAATTTTAACATGGTATCAAAGATAGCCTGAAGGAAGGCAATGCATGGCACTTACGACACTTTCCTCACTTGCGACAATTAGAAAGTTTGGGTTTTATATAGCAAAAACCAGTCATCGTGGAACTTTCGCTATAAATCCATTTTGGGGAAGGTTCAGGATCTGAAATCTTTACAGGTCATAGCTAACATCCCCTTCTACTTTGTGTTCGAAGGAAATCCTCATATTTGTTGTAGTTTGTGATATATGATAAGTACAAGTTAGGGTTTCTACCTCTTCCAGATCTCAGTCATAAACAGGTGACCTAGGAAGAAAGGTCATATATTGGGCTAGGAAGCTCCAAATGAAATTTCCTAAAAAGTGACAGGTAGGGAATGGACTATAGTTTCACAAGTACGCATTTCAAAGGCCGAAGTTGAAACAGTGACACGTGGAACTTTGTACAATTTCGCTCTCCTATTTCATCCCATAAACAGCTCACATTGCGAAAATTGGAATAACTTTCTATCAGAGAATATATTTGAGGTCATATCTATGGGGTTGGAAAGATAACAGGTCAAGATACCACAGGCCAACATTTCAAACCCTGCAGATCCAAAATTTCTGAGTTACACCGGAAACATTAACGCACATATTTTTGTGAAATATAATTGGATTTTGAGCATTCTCATTTTTGGCTTATCACTACTGCGGGAAATTAGGGTTTCGGATAAAGTTGGAATTTTTGGAATCTAAGACCATGGCTGGATGCTCCACATCAAAATCAAAATTTAGAGACCAATATTGAATTTTTTGGTTGGGCAGAAGGTCGGGCTTGATAAAACCCTAGTTCGGGATTTTGATCGGAAAGGTGGAAAATTAGGGTTTCTGCAAAAGTTGGAATTTTTGGGAATCTAAGACCACTGCTAGAAGCTCCTCAGAAAAATTGAAGTTTAGAGCACAAGATCAAACCTTTTGGTTGTGCAGAATACCGAGCTTTATCAAACCCTAGTTCAGGATCCTCTCGAGAAGATCCAGAAGTTTCAAAGGCAATTTTGAGGGATCAAATTTTGGAGATTTCAAAATTGAGGTATGCCAGCTTGATAAGGTTAGCAAGGCGCATCTTTTCATCCTTTCAGAAGTTTGAAATTCAAATTTTGAATTTTAGGGTTTCTCTGACAAACCCTAATCCAGCTCCTAATCCAATTTCAGCAAATCAAAGTGGATTGGGTTAATCCTAGAAGAGAGTGAATTGGACACTTGCATAAGTGAAGAAGTTCCAGTTCTAGAGGGAGATGGGGCTAAGGCCTTACATAAGAAGACTACAAGCAATCCTGGCAGGTATGACTTGAGGAAATACAGGTATGTTTTGAAATTGGATTCTTGATTAATTTCATAATATGTTTGTCTTCATGTTATTGAGGTTAGTACAATTATGATTGTTTGATAATGAATGCATGTGAATGATAGAAGATATTCATTGATTAGGGTTATGACACTTATGATTGTACTAATGCACTTGTGGTGTTGTATGAGGATGATGTTGTCTACTAACAAGATATAGGTACATCAAGAAAGAAAAATCAAGTTCTATGACCATGGTGACGTAAAGAAAAAGACTCATCCATGGTCTTTGATCACATAAAATCTCTACTTATGAGGTATGTATGAATTTGTTCTACTATGCTTAACCTATGAGATATGCAGGTTCTAACACAAGGTCTCTAAATCATTGATGAGAACAAAGAAGATATTGGGTATTTCAATACATAACCAAGCATGATAATCTAGGTATGTTTTCCTATATCAAGTTAGAATCCTACTTTGTTAGGATCTTAGGTAAGTATACCTATGTATGAAATGATCATGACCATACATACTTAAGATTATTTAGAGGCATAATGTTTTGATAGTATTGAGATTATACTAATGAATGTATGATTATGTATGAGATCATGAGGATGACACTAGTGCACACTTGAGCATGCATAGTGGTCCAGGATGGATATAAGTTCAAAGACTTATAATCATGATACTATCATAGAGATCAAGTGGGAGGAAACCACAGAAACATAAAAGATGAGTATTTGAGTTTTTATTTGAATTACTGAATAGCCAATGATATTGCTCGTAATAGTTGTATGGATATTTGTATTCCTAGAATATATCATGCATAGTGTAAGCATTCATATAGCATTGAACATTATACTACTAATATGCATATGATGGGAAAGTTGGACAAATATTCCATTATTGTTTATCTAGAATGAAACCTCTTTGCTAACATGTTGAGAGTTCTGCACGCTCTTGACAGTATGTTCTGATAGAGATGGAAGGCATATAGATAACCACTATATGCATACAGGATATGGGAAAGTGTTGTGCCAAAATAATTGGTCAAGATAGTTGCATAACTATGTGAATCATATCAGTATGCATAATAGGTTATCATTGAAATGTCAACATGATTTGATAATTATGAAGTATTACTAATCATGTATTTAACTTTGATTTGTAGGAAAGATAATGAAGAATGATGAACACCGAACAAGTGATGGATGTTCAACAAGAAGACTTACAAATCAAACATACTATAGAAGGATCGTGGCTAGAAAATTCTCTTAGAAAGAGGGAGAGGATCATGACGAGATGTTTGCTCCAGGTGGCTAGATAAGACCATTCTCTTAATGGTGTAATTGAAGAAGAAGTACGAATCAAGAAAACTCCTAGGATTCAATTGAAGAAAGCTCTGTATGGGTACCCAGGATCGATGGTCATTTGATGAGCTTAATGATGTGGGTGATGTGGATTTCAACCTTTGCTACAGGGTTGAAAATGGTGTCTATATACAGATGACATTATTCTCTTAGATGGATGCAAGAAGGAACTCACCCCAGAGTTCGAATGATCTTGAGGCTCATATCAGTAGACCCATATTGTTAGGATATTCCTATACTCCATCCTAGTCCTACCATCATTTTCATTATTTGCATTTACAATCTTGCATGCATTTCTGCATGCATGCATGCAATTGCATGCGTCCCAGTCATCAATCCCAGCACCTAGCCTCAGTTAGCCAGCCCCCGGGAGCTTCTCTCAGATCCGTTTTAGCCCTCCTGGATATTAGTGCGCCCTTCCTCCTTGATTTAAGGAAGCCACTCATCCTCTCTCACCTACCACTCAGTTGCACTTGAATTAATTGAGTTATCATCAGTTCTTTCCTTGATTTAAGGCTAGACTGAATCTCAACTGACTGTATCACTCCGATGGACCTCCAGTGAGAATAGACTGCCCATTCTGACTCCAATTAGCTCCTCATGCACCCTCCACTAAGCCTCCTTCATTCAGTTAGTTCCAGTTACACATACCACACTCAGTTAGACTCAGTTTGACTGATGGTTGATAGTTACTTGAGCATTGATGACTCCATTGATGATGGGATACACTTCTAGTTGTGCTTCAATGACACTCTAGTGATCTTTTGATCACTCCATGAAGGCTAATTCGAATTGCCACCTTGGCATTCGAATCCTCATGCATTGTACTACTTATTTGTCCATAATGTGATTAATGAATTGGTGTGTGTGAAGTATTTTTGCTTCTATCCGAGTTCTACTGTATTATTATTCTGTTGCTCATTTTACTACATTGACCACTCTTAATCTTATTCCTAAATTCTTTCATTGTGAGGTATACATCATCTCTTAGATCTGCTGTGAGGATTTTCACATGGTATTAGAGCATGTTGAGAGTATTGTCTATCTCCATTCCTGGGAGTTTCTTGTAGGTTATTATCAAGATTTCGAGTGCAGCAGTTGCATCAAATTCTGGATTTTTGCAGCATTAGTAGTTGCAGATATTTTCTATTGTTTTTGCAGGTCTTCAAACAGCTTCCATGTATTCATCAGGAATTACTCCACTTTCTCCATTCAACTATGATGAATGGAAACCACAAATGATAGCACATTTGAAGAGACATGGTCTCTTTGATTATTGTTTTGAAAGAGAGTTCGAATCCTCTGAAGAAGAGTATGACTGGTTAAATGAAGGCGAAATAGCTTGTGCAACCATGAGTTATGCTATGTCTCGATGCATGTTATATGACCTCCCTAATGTTGGACCTCCAAAAGAGCTATGGACCCATCTGGATGAGAGATTTGGCAAACAAAATGAAGGGATTGGTCCAAACCCTTTCGAGAGCAAGCAAAGTGATGCATTCACCCTCCTTGATGATCTCATTGATCATGAATCAGTATCAAACATATCTCATATTGAAGTTGTCCACAAAGAAGAAGAACTTGCAGATTCTACACTCATGCTCCAAATTTCTTCTATTTCAAATTTTGTGCCATCTCACACTCTAGAAATTGCAGAAGGTCCTAAATCCTCTCTTGCACCAGAGTTTGTTGGTTTGCATCATGATCTATTGAATGTTTCGGAGGTAAAATCAACCATTGGAGGTAATGCATTCACTCTCCTTGATCACTCACCTCTTATGTACTACTATATGATCATTATTTCATGCTTTCAGAAGGTTATTGAAGATAATGGCCATTTCCATTCACTTGGGATAATTTCTCACGCACTTACTGGTTTTGATCTCACCTCTAATGGTTAAAAGGAGATCTCAAGAAACCATGTTTCAAGTCTTGGAGCTGATTTAAAATCCAAGCAATCACTACTTGGGATAATTTCTCATGCATATGATGGTTTTGATCTCACCCCTATTGGTTCAAAGGAGATATGAAGAAACCATTTATCAAGTCTTGGAGCTGATTTGCATTCCAAGAAGTCACTATTATTTGATGGTTCTTTTTGGCATAATCTCACCCATGATGGTTCGAAGGAGAAGACAAAAGACTATTTGCGCATTCATAGATTTGATCCTACCTCAGCTGATTCGAATCACAGGTTCAAGGATCATCCTCATATTTTTGGATTTGTTCTCATCACATTTGATATGAAGAGGAAGTACAAGCACATGCCTTTTGAGCATGATCCATTTCTTCCCAAGAAGAAGATACCTCCAGACATATGACCAAGCATCACACCTGCTTGAGTTTGGAGCATTTATTTTTGTGTGTGCCTTACAGTCTATTTTGAGGGGGGGTATTTTTCCCATGAGGTTTTCCCTATTTCCTCGGTTTATTGACTGTTATTATTCATTGTATTGGGTGACCTTTGGTCTCAGTTACCAGGGCCCAGGATGGATTAAGGGGGGGTGTTAGGATATTCCTATACTCCATCCTAGTCCTACCAACATTTTCATTATTTGCATTTACAGTATTGCATGCATTTCTGCATTCTGTATGCATCCCAGTCATCAATCCCAACACCTAGCTTCAGTTAGCCAGCCCTCGGGAGCTTCTCACAGATCATTTTTAGCCCTCCTGGAGCTTAGTGTGCCCTTCCTCCTTGATTTAAGGAAGCCACTCATCCTCTCCCACCTACCACTCAGTTGCACTTCAGTTAATTGAGTTATCATCAGTTCTTTCCTTGATTTAAGACTAGATTGACTCTCAACTGACTGTATCACTCTGATGGACCTCTAGTGAGACTAGACTACCCATTCTGACTCCAGTTAGCTCCTCATGCGCCCTCCACTGAGCCTCCTTCATTCAGTTAGTTCCAGTTACACTCAATTACACCTACCACACTCAGTTAGACTCAGTTTGACTGATGGTTGACAATTACTTTAGCATTGATGAATCCATTGATGATGAGATAGACTTCTAGTTGTGCTCCGATGACACTCGAGTGATCTTTTGATCACTCCATGAAGGATAATTCGAATTGACACCTTGGCATTCAAATCCTCATGCATTGTACTACTTATTTGTCCATATTGTGATTAATGAATTAGTGTGTGTGAAGTATTTTTGCTTCTATTCGAGTTCTACTGTATTATTATTATGTTGCTCATTTTACTGCATTGACCACTCTTAATCTTATTCCTAAATTATTTCATTGTGAGGTATACATCATCTCTTAGATCTGCTGTGAGGATTTTCACACATATGATGGGAGATGGCATGGATAGATATGCAGAAGATCACTCAATGCAGAGTGTGAATGATGTTCAGTCACA
The DNA here is from genome assembly GCA_027924585.1 of Larix kaempferi. Taxonomy (NCBI): domain Eukaryota; kingdom Viridiplantae; phylum Streptophyta; class Pinopsida; order Pinales; family Pinaceae; genus Larix; species Larix kaempferi. Next base: position 11,580,950 of record BSBM01000756.1, read on the forward strand.
GAGGGAGAATTGATAGCTTCTTGACAAGCTTGGGCTTTACCAAAAGTAAAGTTGATCCTAACCTTTATCTTAAGGTTATAGATGATGAACCTGTCATACTATTACCGTATGTGGATGATCTCTTTCTGACAGGGAATGAGAAACAGATCATGGAAAGCAAGAAGAAGCTAGCTACATAATTTGAGATGAAAGATCTTGGATTGATGCATTACTTCCTAGGACTGGAAGTATAGCAAGGCCCATAAGAAATCTTTCTCAACCAGGGAAAGTATTTGATATGTTGGAATACAAAATCCATGGCCACTCCCATGGATTCCAACTTGAAGTTGTTAGCTGATGACTCATCAGAGTTAGTGGATGTGACTCTGTAAAGATAGATTATTGGGTCATTGATGTATCTGACGAATACCGGGCCAGATATATGCTTTGTTGTGAACACCTTGAGTTAGTATCTAGTGGAACCTAGGAGTGTTCACCTGATAGCTACAAAGCATGTGATGAGGTACCTAAAGGGTACGATATACTTTGGTCTATGTTGTCTTGGAGATCATGACTTCAGATTGTATGGCTACATAGATGTTGATTGGGCAAGAAGTGTATCAGATAGGAAGAGCACATGGGGCGGATGTTACTGTCTGGGATCTGCCATGATCTCATGGTTTAGCAAGAAGCAGTCTAGTGTGGCTCTCAGCACAGCTGAAGTGGAATATATAGCTGCTTTCTCTGCTAGTTGTGAAGCGATATGGATTCGAAAGCTATTATCAGGATTGTTTGACTTAGAGATGGATCCCACTATAATCCTGTGTGACAACCAGAGTTGTATCAAGATGACAGAGAATCCAGTATTCCATGATAAGTCAAAGCACATAGAGATCCATTTTTTTTATATATGGGATATGGTGCAGAAAGGAGCTATCAAGCTCGAGTATGTGAGCATTGACGAACAAGTTGTTGATATATTGACCAAACCTCTATCTCAAGTAAAGTTTGAGTATTTCCGAGACAAGCTTGGTATCGTTCAGAAGGACCCTCCTTGAAAGGGGGAGTGATATGGTCGAGGATGACATTTGGATACTGGTATCAATGTGGATACCTGTATCAATGATAAGATTGCCTATATCGATTGTAAGGTCGATAATACGGATACTGTATCGATGATGTGGATACTTGTATCGATGATAAGGATACATGTGTCGGTGATGAGGTTACCTGTTCCAACGATGAGGTTGATGATAAGGTTACTTGTTCCAATGATGAGGTCGATGAAGTGGCACTTAGAATTTGTCTAAGAGGACTATTGGGATTGGATTGTCCCTGGACTTATGTTCTAAAGTGATAGGGATTGATCATCCCGTAAGTGGATTAGGATCTCATCATCCTTGGAATAATGTCCTAAAGTGATAGGGATTGATCATGCCGTAAGTGGATCAGGATTGCATCGTCCTTGAACTCATGTCCTAAAGTGATAGGGATTGATCATTCCATAAGTGGATCAGGATTGCATCGTCCTTGAACTCATGTCCTAAAGTGATAGGGGTTGATCATCCCGTAAGTGGATCAGGATTGCATCATCCTTGGATTCATGTCCTAAAGTGATAAGGATTAATCATCCTGTAAGTTGATTCGGGATTGCATCGTCCCTAGACATGGTGATGTGTCTTAAAGTGATGAGGATTAATCATCCTGTAAGTTGATTCAGGATTGCATCGTCCCTAGACATGGTGAGGTGTCTTAAAGTGATAAGGATTAATCATCTTGTAAGTTGATTTGGATTGCATCATCCCTAGACATGGTGAGATGTCTTAAAGTGATAAGGATTGATCATCCAGTAAGTTGATCTACATTGCATCATCCATAGACATGAGAGATGTCTTAAATTGAGAGGGATTGATCATCTCGTAAGTGGATCAGGATTGTATCATCTTTGGACCTATGTCCTAAAGTGAAAGGGACTGATCATCCTGTAATAGGATCTTGTGTATTGCAAAGTATGCTGCTATGATGATACCGTTGATCGAGAGGATCCAGATGATGATGCTGTTGATTGGTAGATCCAGACGATGAGGCTGTTGATCGAGATATCCATATGATGATGTTGATCGGTAGATCCAGATGATGAGGCTATTGATCGAGAGATCCAGATGATGATGTTGGTCGATAGATCCAGACGATGAGGCTGTTGATCAAGAGATCCAGATAATGATGTTGATCGGTAGATCCAGATGATGAGGCTGTTGATCGAGAGATCCAGATGATGATGTTGATCGGTAGATCCAGACGATGAGGCTGTTAATCGAGAGATCCAAATGATGATGTTGATCGGTAGATCCAGACGATGAGGCTATTGATCGAGGATCCAGATGATGATGATGTTACTGTAGCTGTTCAAGTGCTACAGAATATGAAGACTCAGTACTGAAGATGTTTATGTTCCAGTATTGAAGATCTTGAAGATGTTCCAGTAACTGTTTGAGCTACTGATGATGTATGAAGAAAGCTTCCAATGATTTATAGATGTATCATGTATCATATAGTTGATGACTCCTTGCTCCTGCAGATGTTGTTATAATATCCTTCTCGTTAAGGGGGAGTGTTGAGATATTGTAACTTCTAAGAATATTATATTTGTACTTTATTATTCCAAAGATGTTTCATTCTTCCGTGAAGACCTTATTTTATATCCGGAGATTTTTTATTCCTCTGTGGAGAATGTGGTAACTTGGGTTATTAGACTTCCCTAGTGGGGGTCGGCGTTGTATGAGTCATGTGGGTTAAAGGGTTATTAGACCACCCTAGTGGGGTCGGCCCTATCACATTATGTTAAGTGGTTAATTTTGGGCTGACCTAGTTAGTGTAAAAGTCAAGTCAAAGTTGTGTATAAATAGAGAAGGTGTGTTCCTGATTTAACACACATTCACGCACTTGTGATCAGCGCATAGGATATAGAGAGATTTGCTATGGAGGAGAAGGAGCTCATGTTTGGGGATTACATCTTTGTATTTACTGGTCATCTATATTTGAGGAAGCTTTGCTAGTTTTTTTACCCCATGAGGATTTCCCTAGATAAATCTGTGTCTCTTGTGTTTATGTTGTGCTTGTTGTTCTTTCAGTGATCTTGTATATGCTATTGTTGTGAAATGGAATGTAATTCTGATATTTTCTATCTTAGCATATTGAATTTTAACAGTCTCCCCCCAACAAGGTATTTTCTTCTTTTATCTACTGTAGGGAGATTACTCCCAACTTTTGTCTAAGATACTCAAAGGCTTCTTTGGGTAGTGGCTTAGTGAATATATCAGCTATCTGCTCTGTTGTATCAACATATTCCATTCTGAAAACCTTTTGTGACACTTGATATATTAGAAAGTGATATTTTATTGGAATGTGCTTTGTATTGGAGTGCATGATAGGATTTTTTGATATGTTTATGGCACTGGTATTGTAACAGTTTATCACTATGGGATGCTCATACTTCACAAGTATGTCTTCCAATGTCTGCTTCATCCAAATGACTTGAGTACACCATAATGCAACATACATATATTCAACTTCTGCTCTAGATAGTGAAATGGAAGGTCGGTTTCTTGCTTAGCCATGATACCAAACAATCTCCCAAGTAGAATGCTTCTCCACTGGTACTCTTTCGGTCATCAACACTTCCTTCCCAATCTGCATTAGTGAAGGATTTTAAAGTGAAGTCTTGGCCTTTTGGGTACCATAAACCATAATCCATAGTACCTTTCAAATATTTGAAAATTATTTTTAATACTATTACATGTGTTTCTTTGGGGGCTGATTGGAATCTAGCAACCAATCCTATAGCTTATTCAACACAAGACCCATGACCGTCCTGCTACTTAGTAGAACAATTACACAATATACTATCAATGATCTGTCTTCATGGTCGTCCTACTACTTAGTAAAACAATTACACAATGTACAATCAAGGATCGGGATTCATGGCCATCTTGCTACTTAGTAAAAAAATTACACAATGTACAATCAAGGATCGGGCTTTATTGTCCTCCCTTCCCATCTTAGCAAAATTTAAACAAAACTTATGCACACAGAAGAGAGAGTGTCCTCTTTGATATGTGACCTCACATAAATATACAAGCATTGCTCACCTTGGGGTGTCCACCCACTAGAGGGAATCCCCCTCCCCCTTTTGAGGCCGCCAACAGTTAAAATATGTTGCATAGGGTCTTCACTAGAAGGTAATATATTATCACGTTCATTCATATTGCGGTATTAAATATTCATGAAAACCTAAAAATTATATTTCTTATATATTAAGGGGAAAATGGTTTTTTAATTTAATGTAACAATACAAAAATACTTTGGAGTCTTTTTTATATAGGCGGGCTGACAAATATCCGCCAAATGGAGATGGCAAGATCATGGCGGGATGAGAAATTTGGTTGATGCAAGGCTCGGGCTTACCAGTACGCAGGGAAATCAAATCTTGAGGCATGCTTGAGGCCAGGGGTTTTATGGTGAAGTGGGTTTCTAGTCGATCCTAGTCGAGAGACAGTGGTCATTGACAGCCAATTGTTACCAATAACACTTAGCCATTTGTTACCAATAGCCTTGGGAGGCTCTAAGCCTTCAGGGCCTGTTCTAGGCCCTCGATAGGCCTTGGGGGCTTGAATAACCAACCACTCATTCCTATTACAGGCCTTGGGAGGTTTAGTAAGTCTCCTAGATCTTGTTACAGGTCCTGGGGGCTTGGATACCTAGCCCACAACAAGCTTAGTTAGTGATTGGGGAACTGCAACATGCAATCTAAATGTTGTACTATGTGCATTGGCTCTAGTGACATACAAGAAGTGATCTCCTATCTCTTCATTAGAAAATTAGATGTTGCAAATCATAATGATATGTGGTTGATTAATTGTATTGTGGATGAAGTAATGTGCATCCACAATATACATTGAAAGAAGCAAGTTGCATTGTAGAATGCATGTGGGGTCATAAGAGGGGTATCATATCAATATACTAGGTAGAAATATAAAGGGGTATAAAAAATGTTAATGAAAAAATTGATACATACAATATCTAGTGAAAATAGGGGTCTTTTTAAATTGGGAAGGCATATTGAGAGGGATTTAAAAAAAAACTATTTTGGAAGGTATTTTCCAATATTTAGTGAAATTAGGGGTATTGTTTCATATGCCATGAACGAACGTGCTATGATAGCGGTTTATTGAGTGATGCCCCCGTGAGATGTTGCAGGGAGATCATGGGCACCGAGCTCTCTCTTGAATGAAGGAGGGAATGTTCCCTTTCAAACCAACCTATATCACCAAAGGTGGGAAGTCGGATGCAAAAATATTTCTTTTTTTATTATTAAAATTTACTACATCTCTTGAGGGGGAGTGTGTCCTTAGCAGAGTAGACAATCTCCATTTTTCTTTTTACATATAAAATTATAAATATTTTTTTACCAATACAAACAATTTATTTATTGTGAATGTTCCAACAGCATAATATCGAATCCCTCTTGAGGATTACAAGTTCTATATATTAAAGAAATTATATTTGAATAATAACTATTTTGTATTATTTTTTTCGATATGGTATATATATAACAATAATATACTAAATTCTATTTATAGAATGATAAAGTTTAGTTTAGAAGCTCTAATAATAAATTTCTTTGGCACCAAATGCCATTTTTAAACAAAATATGATAGATAGGACGATCATTTAATCCTATTAAATTTATAAGGGTAATTCGATTTCCACTCAATAATGAGATCTTATATGCTCACTATTTGCTAACCGTCACTTAGCAATTTAGTCTATTCAAGTTTTTATTCAACTTTGGATAACTCCCGAGAGCTTAGGCCTTATGTGAATAGTTATTCTTCGGTATCCCGACTAGGACAAACCATTATTTTAGGGTTAAAACATACTTAAGAGAGCACTTAAACCTAGGGTCATTAAAATCATGGCTTCCTAGCCAATTCACCTCTCCCCCTAGCGGATTATTTCCCCCCCATCATTAAGTTGTGTCATGCGCACAGTCTCCTAAGTTTACTATTATCAATTTCAGCTTAGGAGATAAATGAAAATACTTATAAGGTTTATTGGTGGGGCATTGGCCTTGAGCTCCTCACCAGTAACTCTTACATACTTACATTTTTAGTTACAAAAGAATAGGTAAAGGAGGGATGTTACAGCTACTCTAGCTAATATATTCATCATCCTTTTGTTTATACACTAATGATATTGTTCTTATGGTGAGGATTTCCTATGATGTCAAAAACTAACTAAAATTTCTCGAGTATGGATATGAGTATTAGCACTAACAAACCAAAGGTTATGATAAACAAATACAAAGGATAACTTACACTAATATTTTGTTTGAAAACAACAAATTTGAGGGAGTGACTTCATACAAATGTCTTAGAATCAATCTTAATCATGAGATGAATTTGAACTATATCACTCAGAAATGATAAATAGAGGGTGAGAAGATTATTATGGAATCAAAGATAGTTGTAGTTTAGCAATCTTTTAGCTTTGGGATAGAACAAATTCCTCGAGTCTACAACCACTCATGTTATGTTATGTGGTTGTTATGTTTATGGCTACAACATCTCAATAGAATGGTGGAGAAAGATAAACAAAATTGAAGAGAGGTAAATTACAACTTATAATCTCAAAATTAAAAGAAATACACCATATTCTCTCCTCCTCATATAAGAAAGACTCTCCCCAACTAAGAGGATGGATATGTGCGGTTGGCATAAAGATGTAAATTCTTAGCAAAATCATTGGGGATTTGAGGAAAATGTCACTCTGTAAATACTAATAATAGTAAAAACTATTTTATGTCTATATTTAAGAAGAAATTATGTTGTGATAAAAAATCATAGGATAAGAGAAAATTATAGTACTATGAGGACATTATCAATATTAATCTAGAAGATAAAAAAATGTTTCCTTGTTTTAACTAATATAAAGAAAAATATTGGCATTGCTAAAATAAGAACCAAGTGCGACAAGCTCCATAATTAAATAGTACAACAATCTATTCCTAAAATGTAACGGGTTTCCCCTACAATGGGTGCAAATATTTCCATTTGGCTCGGTCATGGGCCCACCGGCCATGAGCCTTGCCACTATCAGCTTACAGCCTTGGGCCTCTAGCTCGATCACCAACTGCATCCATATGCCCACTGCTCTGCATGCTCCTGCCACCTGCCTTTAGCTCCCGCCCTCTGCCACGTGCTCCAACCATCTGCCTCCCCACGAGACAGCCCATCATCTTCCCTCAGCATCCACCGAGTATTATGATTAGCAGTTATTACCTCATCTCCCACTCTATACGAAGCTCGACCTCCTGTTATGAGCTTAACTGCATCAGCGTGGGAAATGTCTGGTCTCAGGTGAAGTCTGCAGCTCTCATCTCGCTCAGATTTATGGATATGACTCTTCACACGATTTATGATCAATGGCATAGTCCTTTCGCCATCATTGTTCTAACTAGCACCTCCAGTAATCATGTCAGGATTTCATGGTGCCTCAGCCGACGTCTCAACAGGTCGGCAGACGCTCGGCTTATAACCATTCTGAGCAAAGGATCCACCTTCATTTTCATTCGGATTGATACTCCTGTTGGCCCCTGTCTATGTTCCACTCCCCGTGTTTTCTCGGCGTCTGGCTCTTTGGATTATAGTTGTGAGCTCTATGTGTTCGGCCCGCTGGTTTGCATTGTTATGGCTCCCCCTAAAAGAATCCGCACCCGCCAGGACACCTAGCAGTTTAACTCACAGCTTCCTAGTGGTTCCTCCTCCACTCCCCTGCTTCGTGTCATGAGAGGCATTGTGGAAAAAGCTCGCAAATATCACTCTGCGTTTCCTACCCGTGCAAAGATGACATTCAAGATGCTGAGGAGGATGTCCTGGTCTCTCGTAGATGTCTTACAGACGAGAAAATTCGGGAGGAATTTTCCAAGCTTGATCCTGACCCTGGAAACACCAGGGGTAGAGCAACTCTTTATCAAAAAACCCTTGACATGCTTTGGTCACACAAGCTGGTCTTGGGAAAGGCCTTAACTGATTGCAACAAGGCGCAGGCGGAGATCTTAATGCAACACGAGGATTTGAACGATATGCTGAAGCAGGTTCTCTACAACCAGCAACAGATAACGCATTTCTTAGGCATCACTCTGGTTAAAGATCCGACCACTCAGCCTATTCAGCCGGATTATCACAGCAATTAAGCTATGCTGGTCTTCTGGCCTCTCTCCTGGTTTAAACAACTTTTTACTCAGATTGTTTTTGGGTTTGTTCATAGGCAGTTATGATAGTTTTTTTGTTTCATATCACTTCTGGTTCTTTAGATAGCAGTATAGTTTTTATGATACCTTTCCATACTTTTTATGAGTCTATTTTCTCCATGAAGAGAGGACCTGATACTCTGTATCTTTTTATACTTGTGTCTCTGTATATTTTAAGGATGATAATATAAAGATCTACTACTAGTTTACAAAAAAAAATAAAAAAATTCATCGGTTAAAATAATTTGTGGTATTTTTGACACAGATAATTGAAAATGAAAATAACTTTCATTTAGATTTTCCTACATACACTTAGGTCATATCATAATTTAAATTTTTTTCTAACTTTTAACTTATCAAAATTATAGTCATGTAAGAATAATTCTATTAAATATTTTCAAATATAAAAATAATAATACAAAATTGAAAATCTAATTCCATACTTCTTTTTTTTAACATCTCAACATTGAATAAATAAAAATGGATGTTAATCGTTCCATCATCAACATAAACATAATATTCATGTGAGTCTTAAAACTACTCTAGTATCATAGTATCATGTGATCAAAGACTTGGACTTTCAACTTAGTTAATAATATTACATTTTCATATAACATTAATAGGGATTCTCAAAACTAAAAACAACATGCATGGGTTTTTATAATATATAAAGTTATAATCAAATCTAGTTCATGAACTTATATAAGTATGTGATATAATTTGTTTTACATAATTTATAATATGGAATATAATTGATTTTATACAACTTACTATATTGATAGATAAAAGTATTTAATCGTCAAATATAATAAATAATTTAATATAATTTAATTAATAATATTATATTTTTTAATAATATTAATAGGGATTTTCAAAACTAAATACAATAAACATGAATTTTTATAATATATAAAGTCATAATCAAATTAGTTCATGAACTTATATAAGTATATAATATAATTTTTTTTACATAATTTATAATATATAATATAATTTATTTAATATAATTTAATGTATTATATTAATAGATAAATGTATTTAATAAATATGTATAATGAAATATAATGTTCAACAATTTCTAAGAACTTATGGATTTAAATTTTTCTTTTTTTTCATATTAAAAGAGTTGAAGATGAAAAATATTGTATTTTAAAATGTCTTAGAGATGATCCCATTAAATGTCGATTTAAAAGTATTTGATACAATAATATTCTCTATTCTTTTAACTCATTAAAACTATGGGATTTATAAATGTCTCTCTTAAAACATTTAAGTAGAAAAATAAAATCCAAAACTAACTAGAAGTAATCGAGAAAAAATATTAATAATTATCATCATTAACAAATTACTTTTATTCTATAAATCTTGGTTAATCTCAATTTATAAATTTACCAATTTATAAATCTTAAAATTATCAGTCATAATTTATAATTTGTATCTCCCTTATAAATTTATAAACTATTATTTTCTTCCTACATTAATATGGTTAATTTATCTTAAAACTTTTAAGTACAAAAATTAAATTTCAAAACTAACAAAGCAATCTATGTAACAAATATTAATAATTACTATCATGAATAATTTACTTTTTTTCTATAAACCTAGGTTACTCTTAATTTATAAATTTATCATTTTATCATTTTATAAGTCTTCAAATTATCAATCACAATTTATAAGCTATATGTTTTTTCTAACTTTATAAATATTTTTTTTTTTTTCCTAAGTTGAAATGTTTAATAAAGGATTGAGAGCTTATTATGGACTTGAAAATTGGACTGTAATATCTCTAGAGAAATTTGGAAAATCCATTTATTACATATAACCTCAAAATTGAAACCAATAAACCATATCCTATTCTCCTCATAAAAGAGAGATCGGGCATTGAATCATGGCTATGGCCAAGTTTCTAATCTTAAGAGATATGAGATTTGCTAAAATTATATCATACAAGATTGACATAAATATGTCATTGAAGATAGCTTTGCAAAATAGGGATAATATTAAAAGCATTATTAAATTTAAATTTAAAAAGTTATAGTGATATAAAAAAATTAAAATATGAAAGAAAAAATTAAGATAATATAATGTCATATTTTTAATATTAAAATGATTAAATATCAAAATCACTTTTTGTACAACACTCACATTACAATGTAATTTTAAATATTTGTTAAAATGATGAAATTCTTAATATTTTAACTCTTCTTAAATATAGTGATATAAAAATACTTCTCCTAAATCATCATCATCGATTATTTATTTAAAAAATATTTATATGATATATCATTTTATAAATTATATAATCTTCCTAAATTTAATTTTTTTAGTAGATTGATTTTATAATTATAATTATTTTTTTAATACATGGATTTTAAAATTATAATAATTTATTTTATTATTTATATTAACGTTTATAAATAAGATTACTATTATTTATTTTAATATTTATAATATTTATTTATTTTATTTTATGTTATTAATATTTTTAAAATTATTTTGTAATGTATAAATATTAATATTGATGTAATTTTGTTTTTAAAGATAAATTCTTTGAAAATACAAAACATGAGTCTTTTCTCTAAATTTGATAATAAGTTAATATATGCATCTTTTCTCAAAATCTGATAATAAGTTAGATAAATTTAAACTAACTATTAAATATTTTTAATATTTACATTCATCAACTTAATTGATCAAATTTCACGTATTTGAAATTTGGTTAAACTATTCAATATTTTTAATATTTACATTTATCAACCTAATTGACCCAAATCTTATATATTGGAAATTTGTTGAAACTAAATGTGATCGTGATATTGTTAAACTACTCATTATTATTATTTTTTCTTTAAATTAAAAAAAAAGTTGTTTATTTTTTCAATATGTCTTCCAAGATTATAGTTATTATTTATGATTATCACACCATATATATATATATAAATCAACAATGATATTTGTAATCTACTATACTTAATTTCTCTCAATCAACAATGCTAATTGTAATCTACTATACTTAATCTCTAAGACATATCTATCAAGCATGCAAAATAATTACCTAAATTTCTTTTATTACTTATGAATTAAGATATTAAATAAAACATAACATTACAAATATTGTTGAATCTTAAAAAATTTCCACATTAAAATACTTTACATCCACACACATATATATATATAATTAAAAAAATTCCACATTAAAATACTTTGCATCCCCACCCACATATATATATATATATATATATATATATAATTAATTTATCTAATATTAAGTTTTGTTATATAAGTATTTTTTTAATATTAAATAAGTTTTAAATTAATTATATATATATATATAATTTAAAACTTATCTAATATTAAGTTTTATTATATAATTATTAAAATCTTGTTATTATCACTATAATTATTTTAATTTTTTTTTTATAACAAATCCTTTTATTATACAATATAAAGATAAATGATATAAGATATATAAAAAATATATAATCTTTATCGATGAATTTTGATTAAAAAAATGAAATTGATCAAATACCTAAAAATAACTACTAAGTTATATATATATATATATATATATATATATATATATATATATTTATATTTATATTTATATTTATAGTATAATAAACATTTGTAATTATTCTAAATATAATAAATATTTTTAATGTAATATAATATTTTTAATTGAGAAAATAAAACTAAATAACTAACTATATTTAATATCATTATTTCAACTTTTAAACTTATATAACAATGTTTTTCAAATGCATTTTATAAATAAACATTAAAATATTTATTTCTAACTTTTATACATGCACATCATTTCTGTGCATTCTATAAATAAATAAAATATGAATTTTTATTAGAGTTCAATGTTTTTCAAAAACATTCTATTAATAAATATAAACCTTTGTTAATTTTTCTACAATATAAAACCTTAAAAAATCTAAATAATTAAGAAGAAGTGTTAGTAAATATAATTTTTTTGTTATTTTCTTTACAATATAAAATATTTAAAATATTAATAACTAAGAAAAAATGTTAGAAAATATTAATAATTAAGGAGTTGGTAAACAATCATGATACCGTCTTCTAATGCATTCTATATATATGTTGAAATTTAAATTTTTCATAAGCTTTGAAATTAAGACACATTATTAAACATTAAAACCAAACAAGAATTCCAATAATGCGCGAGGTTAATAAAAAAGAATACTGATATCCATGAAGATTAAATACATGTGGAAGCGTAGTTGTAAATCAATGAAGGAAAATAAATTGTAACTTAAGAGGGAAAAGAGAAAACTTTGAATTGGTTTGGCAAAAGAAGTGATCTATAGGATATTGTTATTTATATGTATAAGTTATGATTTTGTTTGTAATTATTATTTATGTAAAACTATGTTTTAATTTTTTATATAATTTTTTTAAATATTATTTGTTAATTAATTAATTTAATAATTATTATATATTAAAAAATTGTTTTATCTTTACAAATTATATATGCATGAATAAAATTTTAATTTTGAAGATCAAAATTATTTTTATATTTTAATGATTTCAAAGAAAAAAATATTGGACAATTCCTAAAAAGCCTTGGGCTGAAAAGGATTTGTCATCTTTCTCAGTCCATGGGCTTTGGGTTTTGAAAAGAAAAATCTCTTTCTCTTAAAATGCCATGCTTTTACCCACATTAAATCTGAATTCCAAAATATTTGCTTAACATAGACCTTTCTTACTTTAAAGCTCCTCAAAACTATAGCTGGCTAAAAACACTCCTCTTTAACCTAACCTTTTTAAGCATAGAAATAGTATTTATGACACAATAATTAAATACTTTATATCGACCTAACAAAGGAACATAGAAAACAGTGAACGATTTTCGCTCGATGTGTGCCGAAGGTAGGGATTTTTGCCACTCCATGTGCATCAGTCGTTGGTTTCCCGTACTGACAGGAAAAGTACAGATATATTTTCTTTTCCACGGCTCTTTTCCAGAGATATTTTATTTTCCACGGCTGAGCAAAAACGTTGAAAAGCATAGAGATTTGGTCATTTAGTTGCAGACGAAAACGACATTGAAAAGCACAGATATATTTTCCGTTTAGCAATAAAAAAATTAGGGCATAGCAGAGATATTTTCTTTTCAGCGATAAAAAACAGGTCAAATTTCAGAGATAACATTATCCATCGAATGAGCATAATTGCTGACTGGATTAGGTATAAGCCTTGGGCTCTGAAACAATTCAAAATCAACTACGTACAAACCACCTTTCGTAGTATTAAAATGTTAAGTTACTCCGTAATGCTACGCTACTCGGTCGTTAATATTCGCCGAAAATTAGTAGGCGGAATCGACATTGAAAGGAACCCGTTGCGTCGGTTCACGAATCCGAAGCGCAATCTCCGGGAAAAAAGAGTACGTACATTGTCGTTTCTTCAGTAGCGCCACCGTCCACTTATTCCGCTCTGTTGATCAAATATCATAATAAAATATCTATAAGCATAAAATATGAATGGTTAGCCGGCTTCGAATTTCAAATCTACTCTGCCCGTTACCATGCAATTTGACGACGGTTTTGTATTTTCCATGCCTTTCACTTTATGTTTTGTGTAAATTCATGAAAGTCAAATTTATTTGCATTTTTAAGACATTTCAGATTAACAATTCTAATTTTATACTTTTAAAAAGAATAAAACAAAATAAAATTAATACACCAAAACAATTATTCATAATAATAAATATATGAATGTAACTGTAGTTTGTATTATAAAAAAAATGTTTTACAATAATAGTGAAATTTCAGGAAATACATACTGAATTGTATTTTTTACCAAAGTGTATTTCAACAACAAAAAGATCATGACTCTCGAACATGATATGGACAAAATTCCGATGATGTAGTTTAGAGTTATGGCTAGAATCACATTTTACAAAAAAAAACGTCTCTCATGGAACATCAAGGAACCCTTCTTGTGGCACCAAATGTAACTGCTCAATAGTGTGTTGTTGGAATCTAAAGTGTGTAACAGAAAAAACAAAAAAAAACAATTTTATCAATTTAAAAATGTTTTAAAATTTACTACAAAATAAACTACAGCTAAAAGAACCCCTTAATCATAAAAATCACAAATCATTTTAACAATAGAACAGACATTGAAGTAACTTCTGACACCACCAATGATTCCATATTAAGTTCAGATTTTCAAAATTCCTGCAAGAAAGATGCTTGGATTAATAATAAGTTATAAGAGAGAAATGTTTAAATCTAATATAAAAACATACACTCAATTCTTAACACATTACCTTTTTCTTCAAGCTTTCCAAAATCAAATTCTTTGTGGACAAAATTCTGATAATTTGGTTTTGAGTTATGGATGCACTCACATTTTTACAAAAAGAGGTGTCTCTCAAATATGCATGGAACATCAAAGAATCCTTAATGTGGCACCAAATGTGAAGCTGTAACAAACTGCTAGAAATGCGATGTTGTTACAAGTAAATGTGTTGCTGGAATATAAAGTTGTAGCCTGTAACATAAAAAAGAATAAATATATCACATTAAATATGCCTTATTATTTCTTGCAAAATAAATTACATCTCGAAATGTAATTATTGTTGGAAATTTTGACGCTATAAAAGGTATAGTGTGTTGTTGGAATCTAAAGTTGTAACATGTAACAGAAAAAAGAACAATTTTATCAAATTAAAAATGTCTTAAAATTTATTGCAAAATAAACTACACCTAAAGGGAACCCCTAAATCATAAAATCAACAATCATTTTAACAACATAATAGTCATTGAATCTGTCAACTCAAATAATAATAATACCTATTATTTAAAAAAGAACATTTACTTGTCCATTTTTACAAAAATGGCCACTATTGCTATAACTTTTGTAACCACAAATGATTCCATATGAAGTTCAAAATTTTCAAAATCCTGCAAGAAAGATTCTTAAATTAAAAATAAGTTATAAGAGAGAAATGATTAAATCTAATATGAAAACATACACTCAATGCTTAACACATTACCTTTTTTCAAGCTTTCCAAAATTAAAGTCTTCGTGGACAAAATTCTCATGATTTGGTTTTGAGTTATGGCTGGACTCAGATTTTACAAAAAGAGGTGTCTCTCAAAATGCATGGAACATCAAAGAACCCTTCTTGTGGAACCAAATTTGAAGCTGTAACAAAAATAATGTAATGCTGGAAATGTGATGTTGTTATAAGTAAATGTGTTGCTAGAATCTAAAGTTGCAGCCTGTAACACACAAAAAAAAAATTATTACATTAAATATGCCTTATAATTTATTGCAAAATAAATTACATCCAAAATAGAACCCCTAAATCAATAATCATTTTATCCACATAACAGTCATTGAATTTTCCAACTCAAATAATAACAATACATATTATTTAAAAAAACACTTACTTGTCCATTTTTAAGAAAATGGCCTTTAGTGATATAACTTTCGTGATTCCATATGAAGTTCAAAATTTTCAAAAAATCCTACAAGAACAATTATTAAATTAAAAATAAGACATGAAAGACAAATGCTTAAATCTAATATAAAAACATACACACAGTGCTTAAAACAATGGTTTGAAAATAAACACAACTCACTTGAGAGGACTAGGAAGACTTCCCAACTCTCAAAGCTCAAGAACTCTTCTTGACTTTGTATCTCTCTATACCTCATAGACTGCATTTCAATCAACAGTTGATAATTCAGGTCCATTCAAAGATATTCTCATTAGTGCATCTAGTGTATCCAATCCTCGCTTTGATTTCCTAATGTCCTTAATTATATTCTGTTTAGAAAATCCTCTTTCACAATCCACTGTACTCACAGGAATAGTGAGTACAGATTGCCATAATTTCATCATATGAAGATAATTTGTATGCCATTGTTTTGTGTTACGAAATACCTTCCATGATTCTTTCATAGAGAAACCCTCACGAGCCAAATTTAATGAATCAACAAAAGGGTGCAACTCTCTTTTGCAAGCTTTTTCATCAAATAAATGTACATTTCTGACAACATTTGGTATGGTATGCTGCAAATGCTAAAAATGTTTAGAAAGCCAACGCTTTGAATTTTTCTCATAGTTACGACGTTCTTCTGGATAATAACAAGGGTTGAACAATTTTGCTGCATTAAAAAGATCAAGATCTGGAAATCTTTCATTCAAAAAGTCTATGAGAGACTCAATATAGCCTTCTATGAGTTGCTGACAACTCTCTTGTGTTCCTTCAATATGAGGTTTCATAGTTTGTTTCCTATCACTATAATCAATCTCCCCAGTTGGAATAGAGATATATTGTAACTCATGTCTATCTATGACTAACCCTTCATCTTTAATTTCAATATACCCATATTGTGAATCACATAGAAATTTTGAAAGATAAGTTGTACCTTGTGCAAATGTTTCTTTTCTCAAAAACCATCAAGACAATGTACTTATAGTTACTTCAAGAGCCAACCCAATAGTTGTAATGTCTACATTTTCTTCTTGAAAAGTCTTGTTCAGCTTTTTCAATTCACCCAATACATCAGCAAGCATATGCAAACAAAACTGAATGGAATAAATCTGTGTCTTATCATACCATGATGAATTTTTTTTTTCATTTTTCCACAATGTTAAAGTGGTTGGCATAAGCTTCACAAGCCTTATAATAACTTCTCCCCTAGATAACCATCTCACTGCACATATTTGTAGAACATCAGGAACATCAATCTGCATGACTTTAAACAAATCATTAAGTTCATTACTTCTCTTTGGTGAGTTTCGAATCCACGAATACACTTTATTTGCAATTTTCTCAACATATAATAGTTCAGAAATTTTTTTAGAAGCATCCGCTGCTGCTAAAGACTTACGATGAGGTACACAATGGACTATAATAAGATTTGGAGTGTCTTTTTTCAAAAATGAAACAAATCCATTTTCATGCCCAATCATTGCTAAAGCCCCATCTGTAGAAACAACTATCAAATCTTTATATTGAAGACCTCTATCATTTATTAACTGGTTGACACTATCATATATTGTTTTCCCTTTTCCATCCATTACATTTTTCAGCTTCATAAATTGTGAAATAGGTCTCCCAAGACCCTTCTAATCTAAATAAGTTTCATAAACAACAAGGTGCTGCTCTAAGCTTCGATCTGTGCTTTATCCAACCATTAATGAGAAGAAAGGACTTTCCAACATATTATTTATTTGAACCTCTTCAAGGTGTCTCGATAGGCAATATATAAAATCATTTGCTCATTTACGATTTGTGTATGAAGAATACTCTTGAGACTTTGGCATACATGGTGTTTTTGCATCCATGAGAAATTTGCAAAGTTTTTCGTACTTTGATAAAGATAAATCTTCTTGGCATAAAAAATATGATATTTTCATTGTAGCAATAACTCTTTGCTTATTAGCATCTTCCACTTGTTTGACATGATCGGGAATTGACTTCATCTTTCTCTCCAATGCATTAATCCATCTTGTTTTAGCATCTTTATGTACTAATGATTTTTCATGAGTAACAAGAGAATCATGTTGTAATGTCGTACAACCATTCCCTAAACCCCATGGCCCACTCATCTTATACTTCTCACAATACCTGCATTTCATATATACTTTATCATCTTGCCTCGCATAATTTAGCCAATCAAACTTATCTAACCATTCCATACAAAATTTCCTTTTTTATTGCACTTTCATTTTCTTTTCATTATCAAACTCTTCTTCAACTTCATCTCTTTCTGCATCTACATCTTCATCACTTACTCTTCCAAAAATTTCATCCAATTGCTGCTCCAATTCAGTATTATAAGCTTCTTCACTAGTGTTTGAATCATTTTGAATTTTGGATTTTTGTTCTTTTTTCCAACTATACATTTCTCCAATGGTGACTTGGTTTTTTCTTTTTTGAGACATTGTAAATTTTAACAGCTACCCACCTATATACAAAAGTATACTAAACCAAAAAAAAATTACTTAAACATATTTAAAAAAATATTTAAAACATGATTTAAAAACAAATCCATATAAAAAAAATTTAATATGGAACCCACCTATATACAAAAGTATACCAAACCAAAAAAAAATACTTAAACATATTTAAAAAAAAAATATTTAAAACATATGATTTAAAAACAAATCTATATAAAAAATAAACTAATATGGAACTACTCATTTATGCATCGCCGAGTAGTGTGATTTACTTAAAAAATGTCTTATTGTAAAATGACATTATTAATATACATTTGAAATTAGCATAATAAAAAAAATTAGTATTGGTTAAAAGGGGATTTTAAGGCCACAAACTTACTTCAAGGGAAGAAAGCGCTCTCAAAAAAATCCTTATCACCGAAGGATATTTTTAATATAACTTTTAAGGGACTTGGCTTGAGCTATTATAGAAATAATATGTTTTTTGGATTGATGTTTAATACAACCGTTAAAAGTTCATCGCTCTTAGAATTTCTAGAAATATTTGATTCAGTGGTTTCTTTATAACAAATTTTTACAGCTGTGTCATTTGTATCTAGCAAGGATTCCATTTGATAGCTTATCTATTTCAAGTTTTAGCTTATAAACAATTGGTTTTCTTCTCTAATCGGGCTCCATCATTGTTAAATTTTTTATAACTTTATTGTTGTGACGTGCACTAAGTTTACATAATTTATGTGTAGGGTGATGGAACATAATCAAGTTTCTTCAAGTTTGCTTCTCATTCATTAGTTTTTCGCCTAGATATGCCTATTAATAGGACTATTCAGATATCCTTGCCAATAAGGGAGGGATCATTGCTCAATATTAACAACTTATTCGGTTGGTTTTGACGTGAATCAATAGATGCAAATCATTACTTCAATGATAATTTATGTTTGCTTCTAGTTGACATAGATTTTTTTACATATTCTCTGTTAATATACATAGTCTGGTTTTCACAGAGAAGCATACAACAATACAAAAGAATATAACATGTTTGAATATTGCGCTTCCATATTTTTTTCAAAAGAGATTGGTGGCATTTTCACTCAAGGATAATCGTAGGCATGATGACTACCAAGTTAAATGGCATGATGAATGGGTTGGTACTGACGGCTCCTTCCTGGATGAATTAATGACATAAGACAGACGTGAAAGGAAACTTCTGTAGTAGCCTCAAGGAGTTATGATCCTTGGCAGAATCTTGATACAAGGCTATTAAGCATTAACCCCAAAGAGATATGCCCTATATCTTGGCCAACTCATGACCTAAGAGCTATGCAAGAAAAATAGTAAGAGCAATCTAAAAAATCAGCTACCGAGTATAGTCTATCTACAGTTATAGGAAAAGAAAGGAGAAAACACTTCTAATAGCTGAGCAATTACTCATATCAAATAGAAAGAATGATAAAGAGGAAAATCACATATTTCCTTTTTCTGGAGATTGAAGCTCTTCAAAACTCCAGAGAAAGTAAAAATAAACCTACAATGTGACCTTTAAGAGGCTATGCCCTTCCGTGTCCTCTCTGGCCATTCAGAACAAGTTACTATACGATTTACTAGTAGAGTAAATGCCCACAAAAGGGTGATAAGAAATACCATTTAGATAGATACCTCATGTCTCTATGATACACACACCATAAAATAATAATAGAATATAAAGGGCTTGGCCTCTCTTGGAGAGAGGCTCTTCATAGCAGAGCCGCTTCATAGCACATGCAAGAGAGCATAAAGGTCTCGGCTTATAATCAGTCACCTTATGAGTTTGACTCTTTTTTTTTTAAATCGCTCCACATAGAAAACATTCTAAACACGGGTTTCGGCTCCCTCCCTCGCTCACTAGGATCAATAATTAAGACGCTAAAACCAAATGTTTTGGGGAAAGAAATACTTGGCTTGATTATGTATGAATTTACATACCTAACATTAATCCTACAACAAATCGAGCTCTAAAATTAATTTTAAGGAACTTATAGAGAATCGACCTCATCCCACAAAGACTAGATCTCTACTATTAACCACGTATTACTTCTATAAACCACAAAGAATCAATATCTTCCTCAAACTGTTGATATATTAATAATTAACTCTGTATTATTTTGAAATTAACCCACAGAAGAACGAACTCGACCTGAGAGAGTTGATATCCATATTTAAATTTGTATTTCTTGTGTTCAAAAGAAGAGAGGAGACAAGACATCTTTGTCAATACATGAAGGAAAGCCTAACCCTATGGGAAACTTGGGGATTTGATTTAGAACTTGGAAGAAAGAAAAAATTGGGCGCAGCCATAGGGAAGGTCTAATGAGAAGCAGAATTAATTTTTTAAAGTAGTTGAGCATAGGTAATAGAACGGGAGCACTTGCAAATGCTTACCAGAAAACTGGTAGAACTTGAGATTCCTCTCATTGAACAGGAACAAGGAAACGTCTTTCAACTGGACCACTAGTCTCTCTCCTCTAGGTCTCCAGCTTCCTCTCCATGCCCAAAGCCCCAAAATCACCAGGCATCGACTCTCCCTGAGTCTCTTAACACTACAAACTCTGGAGATAGGAGTCATCCAGCTATACCTTCTTGGGCACTGGTAGTCTGGAAATCTTTGGAGTCTTCGATCCACATTTGCTGGTGGCCACTGGCTACATCTCACCGAGAGGGTAAAGGAAAGGAAATCATGGTTAGGGCATGGATGTATTTTACTCAGTTCAGCAGCCAGTGGCGGTGGCTCCTCCGGCTCTGATACAACTTGAAGGGAAAGTTGTAGTGGGCACACTACATCTTGCATCCCGTAGCCACCAAACCTCGCGAGTCGCGAGTCACAATTAATTCCATTAACTTGGATAATACCTTATTATACCTACTACCAGCGGCCACTAGCACTCGAGTTTCAAACCAGACGGTGCCACACTGCCAAGTGCCATGACGCATTCAATGCTCCAGGCTCCATCCTCCAAGATCCGCCTGACCCACTTTCTAAGTTGCATGTAGCCGTAGGCCCGTAGGTACTACCATTTTTTACATTCAATGGACACTATTAGACATCAAATTTACGGTCTGCATTTTATATCACACGTAGATGGTGACGTGTGGCAAATAATCTTGCCCATAAAATACGTTCCAGATTGCTCAATACGTCTTCCTCCCCGTCAAATTCCAGGCCTGATGGTTAGCAACTATGCAGCAAGATTACCTCTACCACTTCACGAAAGTACAGTATAGCATAGTAGCATAATTTTTCAATATTGGTATTTAGTATTTAGTGTATGAAAATTTGGAATAATTTCTGGAATATTTTTTTATTGATGTAATATTAATATGGATTTTTACTAGTGAAAAATTGAATTTTAGAAACCAAATTTTAATTATTATGTCTATGACATCTTATAACGGATTTGGGCATATTAGCCTGTCCGAACAAGCTAAACTTTTTCCCGGGCCAAAATTTTTACAAAGTTTTTCAATGTTCAGTTCGAAATTTTTGGCCTCATAATTTTGTGTGGGGTTTCGCTCGCCGCGTGTCCCCCACACCTATTTCTGTGCGTACTCTTTATCACATCAACTATCGGTCACCTAGGTTTCAAGCTGGATCTGTAGTAAAAATGAGGTCGGGCTCATGGTGTACTCCTTCTGAATTAAAGGCCGCTCGCGTCATTTTGGGTCTTGAGCTAGAGCCGAGGGCGATGAGCAAGGGCAGGTTCATGTGCTATGTGCCACTGGAGAAACATGCAGTGCTTGTCGCGATGATGACTAGAAAATCAGGAATCCTCGAGGGTAATTTTCCTCTATCAGACGGTGACTGGAGCGGGGGTTTCTCAGCGAGTTGTGGTTCTCGAGCAGTTGGAGGAGTTATTGATTTGGGAATGGCATTTAATGTTGGTTCATGCTGGTTCTATTCGTGGTTTTCTATATGAGAATCATGAAGCCTCGAGTGTAGTTTTTCTCTGTCGACCGGTGACTGGAGCGGGAGTTTCTCAGCGGGTTGTGGTTCTCGAGCACTTGGAGGAGTTATTGATCTGGGGATGGCCTTTAATGTTGGTTCATGTTGGTTCTGTTCATGGGTTTCTTATTTAAAGGGGCTTGGGGGCTATTTGGCCACTCTGCTTTGCTGGATGTGATCCATGTTTCTTAATGCTCTTCTTCGTTTGTTTCGGTGTCTGTTGTCTGGTTTGATCGGTGCTCTGCTGGGGGGACGATTATCTGTGGGTGAGGTTTCTTGGAAAGCAAAGGGGATTGGCAAATAGTGTTCCAGTAGCGGTAATTGCGACTACATTGCTCAGCTAAGTTTTCACAAATCATAAAATCCAATGCGCTTGGACTTGTGTCCATACTCGGAGTCGAACCAGTGTTCATCAGCGTTTGAACCGGCTGAATATTTCCTCTTCCAAAATTTGTCTTGTCTTTTGATAAGAATTTTATCTTGTGGTAGGGAGTCTGATGCCTGGAAATATCATTAGGTTGTGACCTAACTCACCCTCGTCAAAACCTCAGCTTATGTGTTGAGTTGTCACGATATGCGTTAAGTAACCAAGTTTTAGTAGGGTTTTTTTTGTTTCTATTTTGTTTGATGTAAAGAGTGACCAGACTCTTCAAAAGAGCATCCCCATTTCTAGATTGGTCGTTGCGTGAGTTTCGAGGGGGAAGTCCCATTTATTTTTGTTTCCACACAAACCTGCCTATTGATAGCCTAGAATTTTGTTGTTCTTAGTTATTTTCATTAACGAATGGGTGGGCAATATTAATATCGGTTCAGTTGAGGTAATATCTATGTGGTTTTACACAGTTTAAAAATTATTATATAGTATTCCTACCATAGAGATTGGATCTCTGTTGGTGTTGTAAAGAGGGTTAATTAGATTTATCAAATCAAAATTTCAATGGTGTTTGGCTTGTTGTCGATATATACAGTCAATTTAATTTATTTTATGAAAATGAATTTCCACTGAGTTCAGGTCTTTGTAATCGTTGTAATCAGCCGATGTTATGCAGAGTTAATTTATTTTATGAATTTGAATTGCTACAGAGTTTGAATTACTGCAAAGTTAATTTATATATAAGAAATGGATTTCAATTTTTTTAAAGATTAAAACAGATGGCACCTAAAACTCTTCACATTATCGTGGAGTGCTTGGGCATAGAGGCTTCTACTATGCTGGTTTCTATGGCTTGTTATGCTTGTTGTAGGATTTAATGCTCAGCCAACTGATCTATTTCAGTATTTTCAAGATACTAAAATGTTTCACATGGGTAGTAGGAATTCTATCAGATATATGCTTTTTCAAGTGGGAAACAAGTAAAAACACCACCGAGCATAGATGATTTCTACATAAACTCCTTCCCTTGGCCCGTGTCTAGCTAAAAAAAGTGGCTTTTCAAAAGTCCATAAAGTTCACATGTTCAAAACTTGTTGTTTGGGCTATTCCCATAAAAAGACTACAAAAAAAAGTAACAGTTATATATCAAGCACTGTATTCCAAGTGAGTTAAGTAAATAGGAAAGTCATATTTAATTGAGGCATACTATATTAAGAGAAAACTCCATGGGTGGACTCCATCAAATGAAATGGGCCAGGGTCTAGAGTTAGATCCTGTCCTTTAGAGTCCATCCCTTTGCTTAAGAAGTTTGCAATTTCATCGATAGTATAGGTCTCCATGATAAATTATTCATTGAATTCATGAACAACTGCACCTTAAATAATGAAAACAGTTGTAGAAATGGGTATCCTCTATGATTTGGATAACCATGTTTAGACCTGTATTGGAGAAAACTCACTATGGCTTGGGAATACCACAATAGACAGATGACTACCATAAATATACTCAATTCTCAAAGCAATGCTATTATAAATGACAATGTTAAAATAATGGAGAAATGTAACCAACCTCGATCCAACGTTTGATGTAGATGCCCGTTGGAGCTTTCAATCCGCGCACATCCAAACACTTGTAATATGCAAATTAGTCTTGACAACCAATATCTAACAAGTACATGTGATATATAAATGATATAAACATTATCAATAACAATGGTCCATAATATCATAAGCCAATGTAACCCAATGTATAATAAACAACATTCACACCATGAATTGTCACGTCCCCTCCCATTCCATCAGCTAGATGGAGAGGATCGTGAGGTTAAACTGGGCATCTAGCCCTCATAAACTTCAAACCAGCATTCAGATTTTAAACTAGAGATATGAAGATGCATAATTATCAGAAATCACAGCGGAATTTATTTATGAATTACTCAATCTTCACACATTCATAATATTCATCAAATGGATAATATTCATTCATTTCACATTCAAGGTATTCATCCATTAAACAATTGAAAGATAACACAAGAGGATACTTATCTTAATGAAGTAGTCCCAAACAACCAGCTACGCTTCTGCAACGTTCCACCCAACCGTAGGCCAGTGTGCTCCTTAATCTCTCAGCACCACTGCCACCCCCCGAGCTGGGCATGATCTCCACAAGGAAAAGGGGAAACGGGCTCTCACATAGCCAAAGATATGCCAGAATCAGCCAAGCCAACCAGCAGTTGGGTTTCTCAGGCTGCTAAGAGATGGGCAGAGGTGAATTACTAGGCTAGTGGCTCAACCATGGAGCTATGGATACTTCATTGGGCTCATCAAGCCAAATCTATCCTCTTCCACTCTTGAAGCTCCTGCTCACAGGTTCAAATCCAAAACGGGATGCACTTAACTACGAAATCACAATTAATGGGCATGAGGAAAACGCTTTCCACAGTGGGATGCATGAGATGGGGTTTCAGCTGACTCAGAAAAACGTGGGAACCCACAAAACGAAAATGGGAAGTTGGTGAACAACCCAGGAAGCCAAATCCATTTTTAGTAAAACCTCCAGGGTCAATTCGGGGCAAAAACGACCTCCCTCCTAGTCCCCCAATTCGTGGCCTTCCTCTCCCAACTGTTATACTAGGCAAAAACAACTCCCAGGCATGGAAAATTTCAGGATTTAGATGAAAAACGTAAATGGAAAGACCCAGGTAGCTCCCACTGCCTGAATGAGTGAAGACTGCCTATTCCCCATGGCTTTGGGCACCATTTCGTGGGTGTTTTCTTGCCTCACAAGCAAAAACACGAATTTCCAGGTTGATGGCTTGCCCATGCACGAAAATGGCTTGCCCATACTCGAAAATGGCTTGCCCATACTCTTTCATTCCCAAGGCATTAACTGCCCCAACCAATTTCTTGGAAGAATTAAATGATTGGTCCATAACCCAAAATGGGTATTTGAGAGTTCATGGGCTATCTCATTGACACATGGATTAAAACCATTGGCTCAAGGGTTCGGTTATTTTCCCTCCCTCTTCCTTGTAAAGATCATGCCCCCATCTCTTTGGTTGCATTGCGTAGCCGGTTGTGGGTTCTTTTTCATTAAATTCGTGTTTACATGATGTCTTATTTACATCGTGCCCTTCTAGCACAAGAACCATAGGAATCTATCTCTTAATTTTTGGTACATAAAACGACAAATCAATGGCGGGGCCTTGGCCTTGAGCTCCTCACCATGATTAAGTTACAATAATTACATCATTTACGATTTAGTGAAAAAGGGGGTCAAAATGGGGACGTGACATGAATGGACGAGAATATGAGTATTTCTGTTAATGAACAAGAAGAAGTACAAAGTGATACGACCTCTTGCCGGCAACCAATTTGAACCAAGATCTAGATCAATCCACTTGTGCCTCCACCACTTCAATCCTCCATGAATGGAAAACTCAAACTAGAGAGGAGTTTGGAAGGTGAACATAAATGGTTCACAACTACAAGGATCAATGAGTGTAGACTCAAGATAGGGAAAAAATCCACTAGAGTGCCTTTACTATTCTCTTCTTCCTCCCATCCATAAGCCATATGTGCTCAATATATAGTCCTCTCATAGGTAGGTAAAAGGACTCATCAAGACGTTACTTGGGCAGATAGAGAGCCAAAGGTCACCCAATGACCGCTTTTTGGGAGTAAAAAGTAATTAATAGTGGTTTTTACCATTTTACTTGATACCCACGGGCTATAGTGCTGCAACTCGTGGGTCCACATGCTATAGTGATGCAACATGCAAGTAGGAACAAAAATAGGGCAAACTGGTATCTCCGAAGGATAAAAATGGATCTGAGTTACTGAAATGGATCCTACAGGCCAAAGAATGCTGATGCTCACAGGGTGGAAGATTTCTATGTAACAAGACCTGTGCATAGTTGTCAAGTTGGTTTCACGAACAAAACCGTGCTTGCAATTAAATATTTCCCATGTCAGTTCTTCCTTTCAAAATTTCCATTTCAAGTATGGAATAGATATTGTATTGGTTAATATGCGCATACAAAATTTCCTGTTTCATTTGTTAGAGAAAACAATTTTAATTATTCCTTGCTTCTAGCTTCATTAAAAGGAACAACACAATGAAAAAAAAACCTTGTTCAGTGAAAATGGTTGATTTATGTTCTTGTATGGGACTATGCTAAAATGTTTCAGTTAGCTACTGAAGAAAATATTGTCTAAATACTATATTTCCATTGGAAACTCAATACATTGAACTATGTGATAGCATAATGGAGTTATCAATGCAGTGTTGTTTGTGGGTGGCATTGTCATATGTTAGTCACTTGCTACATCTCAGATACCCTTGTTACTGTGTTATTTGATGCCTTTTGTTGTATGGTAGTAACACAGCCTATGCCATTTCACAGGATTTGAAAATGTTTCACATTCATCATAGTATGTTAAGTACTAAGTAGAGTTATAGGTTTCCAGTGTAAATATCTGGATTGGAAATAAGATCAGAAAAAAATAATAATGGAAAATCATGTCAGCATTTGTCGTTAACCAAACTCCTCCATTTATACAACATTGTCCAGTTCCTTTTACAAACTCTATGTTACCTTTGTAACATAAAGGCATTGTTATGGTATTCTGATGAGTTCCGAAAAGCACATTGCCTCATTGGTATATGATGATAAAAAGTTTGATTTTCCATTATTATTTTTTCTTGATCTATGTTGTTCTCTATATTGTCGTTCTTTGAAATTGGCGTTACATAATTTATGCCTTTTCCTATACAATTTTGTATTTTCCAAGTGCTTTTCATAATGCTGTAACATACTTTCTTTTCCAATGCTAACTTATCCAAAGGCTATTAACTCATTGTGATTCCCCTTGGCATTGATAGGATATAAGTCTATATCTGTGATAATGGATTTTGTTCCTATGAACCTTTGTCTAGTCTCCTTTGCACAGTATATTCCTTGTTTGCAAAATCACATTACTCTACTGTTTCTAATTATTCACCTTTTTTTTACCTTATTCCTAGGAAAAATTGAAAATGTTTTTTGTTTTTTAGTTATGCTTATGTTTAACTAGCATTAAGAAAAAAATTGATGTTTGTTAAGAATATTTAGGTATCTTAAGTTTGTACGACCCCAAATTAACAGAATAAATAGGAGTCTTGTTTTGTTGAGCATGGAATTGGTCATCATACTAGAGAGCCACTAGTATGCATCAACAAGTCCATACCATTGACAAATTGAAAAGACTTTGGATTTCCTTTGATGGGATTGTTACCATGTGTGGCTTCCCAAGTCAATAAACACACATGTGCTCATGTGCTATTTGCTAAGTCACCAAATACATTTTGTCATCTGTGTTTAATATTTATCTTCGAAACTTATATCATGGTTGATAGTTATCCTTTACTGGAGTCCTTTTTGCTCCTTTGAGTTTGCATTGCCCTTTTGTAATGCAATCCAGTAAATGTTTTTACTATTTACAACTATTGTAGTGGCCATCCTTTTCCAAGTGCAATATTTCAACTAGGTGCATATTTATTTGTATGTGATTTTGGCTTCATTAAATCATTGATACAGTCCTCAGTAGGGAGGTTTAATTATGCTTATGCTTGTAGCCTAAATTTTGATTTTTCCTCCCAAAAAAAAAGATTCCCAAGTTTTCTTCCCCCCTGCTTTTTCCTAGAAATGGTTTGTGCAACTTCATAGGATAAAAGAGTTCATTCTCCCTCTTGAAAATTGCCAAGAATCTCTACAAAATATATGGAACTCTTGGAAGTTTGAATTTTTTGCAGAATTGTTGCCAAACATTTTCAAACATTTGTTAGATTCTCCAAGGATTAAGAAGTTTTCCCTACCAAAGGTAAAGAACTTTGTTCTTTTGTCCCAAAAAATAATAAAAAACACATTCTTCTATTGTTGTTTGCAAGATACTAAAAGCTTGGAAATTTGGTTTATGGAGACAATATTAGGTATATGCTTTGTCAAGTGGAAAACAAGTAAAAAATCCACCAGGTATAAATGCTTGTTGCATAAAATGCTTTCCTTGGCCTATGTCTATCCCAAAGAAAGAGGGTTCTCAAAAGTTGTTAAAATTCACAGACTCAGAACTTGGTATTTGACATATTGTCATGAAAAAACTATAAAAAAACAAGAAAAATCTATATATCAAGTACTATATTCCAACTAAATTAACTAATCAGAAAATTCATCTTTAATTGAGGCATAGTATGCTTAGAGAAAATTCCATCCCCGGGATTTGTTAGATGAAGTGGAGCAAGGTCTAGAGGTAGATCATATGCTTTAGAGTGCATCCCTTTGCTTAAGCACTTTGCAATTTCATATGAAATATAGGTCTCCTTGATAAAATCTTCTTTTCCTTCATGCACAACTGTGCCTTGAATAATGAAAAATAGTTGTAGCAATGACACTTTGGTGTAATTTGCATAGCCATGTTTACACATGTAGATAGTTTCCTAGTTACATTCACAAAATATGTCCTCGTAATATAATATTTCCCATTTCAATTCTGGGTTGCAAAACTCATCTAAACTAGGAATTGTGTATTGTAGTAGTTTATCTATGCACACACAAATTCCCATTTCATTAGTTACAGAAACAACTTGTTCTCTCCCTTGCTACTAGCTTGAGCAAAGCAAACAATACAAGGAAAAAAAATTGGTTCCTAGGCAAGAGTGTAACGAAAACGGCCATTTAAGGTGGGTATAGACTGTGCTAAGGTGTACTGTTGTTAGTTTAGCAGCCTTTGCCAATTGATTTTTGAGCACAAGCTTGATCCATATTGCTAGTCTTAAACTGTAATGCTCTAAGTAGAGTAGCTTTTATTTTGCAACTCTTGCCTTTATGTGTCATGAATGTCTGTGGTGAGGATGTTAACCATATTACTACCTAGACGATTTTAAAGGCTTTATAGCCTCATTTCCCAAATTCTTAAATCGCTCAGTGGCTTTCTGACATTTGGAAGAGCTCGCTGATGATGGCCTTGCAATATTCACATTAGTGAATTTCTCTATAAAGGTGTTAACATCCTATGTGAATTTGTCTATAAAGGTGTTAGAATAGGATACTGTGCTATATTATTTATCATAGAGTGATTGGAAAAAATACTTCTCAAGGAAAATTTTATTGGTTGAGAATTGAATTTTATTTATTGAAGTCCATTTCAAACAAAAGCCTAATTTAGGTTGTGGTTACTTGCACACATTTTGCTTAACGCTAAAAATGCAATTGTGCATTTAGTTAATTTGAAAAATACAATTGAATGAAAATAGAGTAGCTTCTATTTTGCAACTCTTGCCTTTATGTGTCGTGAATGTCTATGTTAAGGATCTTAACCATATTACTGCCTAGATAAATTTAAAGGCTTTATAGCCTCATTTCCTAGATTCTTAAATCGCTCTGTGGCTTTCTGACATTTGGAAGAGCTCGTTGATGATGGCCTTGCAATCTTCACATTAGTGAATTTCTCGATAAAGGTGTTAACATCCTATGTGAATTTGTCTATAAAGGTGTTAAAATAGGATACTGTGCTATATTATTTATCATAGAGTGATTGGAAAAAATACTTCTCAAGGAAAATTTTATTGGTTGAAAATTGAATTTTATTTATTGAAGTCCATTTCAAACAAAAAACCTAATTTAGGTTGTGGTTACTTGCACTCATTTTGCTTAATGCTAAAAATGCAATTGTGCATTTACTTAATCTAAAAAATACAATTGAATGAAAAAAAAATTGTTTATTTCCTTTCTTCTTGTTGCACTGCTTTCAACTTCTACACGGCTTAGTTTCAATTTTAATGGGAAAACAAATAAGATATCATTTTGCATTGATGTTTACAATTATATATATATTTTTAGTTATTTTATTTCCTAAGATGTTTTTTATGTTTTTTTTTAAACACTTTTGAAATATAGAATTTTTTCCTTTTCTATAAAGATATAAATATATTTGGTTGATAATTTTTTTAAAATCCAAATTATTGCAAAAATCAAATACATCTTTTGCAAGAATTTGAATTTAGAAATACAAAGACAATACACACGTTTATCTTTATTATCCTTTTATAAACTCTTTACCCTGTAATTTTTATTTCTCTCTGCCTATACTCAGTAAATGTTTTAGGCACCTTACACAAGTTTAAGAAAGACACTTTACACCAGTTTTAGAAAAACAACATAATTACATATATAAAGATGCATGTTTCGAACACGAATCGAAATGTCATCCTAGAGATAGGACATGCGGACCTCTCATGAGTGGGTATCGTTCCTCGCCATGAGCGACTTGCACCAGTTTTTTCACCACCAACACCCAAAAAACAGATGCACCGGTAGCAAGGGCAGATAGGGCCACAGCCTGGCCAAATCTAGACAGCTTGAATTTTAAGTCACCACATGCCCTAATTTTGCAAAGAAAGCTTTTTTCCTTCTTTGCATAGTGACTATCATATCCATCATTTCTTTGTCTCTCATATGCTGACATACTAAACAAATTTTCTCCATTGTCAAGATGCTCTAGTACTTGTCCTAGTATCCGATCTGATTTTGCTTGGTGGATGGATGGAGCATGTTGGTGGATTGTGATGATAGGGTATTCAACCCTTTTAGCATCTATGGCATCTAAAACTTTAGGGGGGGGATTCTTGCATGTTTTCAATATGCATTGACATTTAAAAATTGAACAATGTAGAAAAAACTCGAACATTTTATGCTCATTGGGTATACTTTTGGTTTCGTTCTTGTTC
This sequence comes from Larix kaempferi, assembly GCA_027924585.1. Lineage (NCBI taxonomy): Eukaryota > Viridiplantae > Streptophyta > Pinopsida > Pinales > Pinaceae > Larix > Larix kaempferi. The sequence goes on from BSBM01000756.1 coordinate 11,612,304, forward strand.
CTAGCTACTTCATGAGAGCATATGCTTGCAATCCTAGATTTCTTCAATGCCTTGTCGTCAATTGCGATATCATTTGCCACAAACATTGGGTGGGAATATGCAAATGTTGCACCGGACACTTCTTGCATATGCAATAGGTTGCTTGCTTACTATTATATATAAATCTCTTAGAAACAAAGCTTCACAGTTCAAACTTCCATAGGGCCTCTACGGCTGTGGAAAATAGGGTCTAAAAAAAAATTGCATTCATCCTTCACTAACTAAGGCTTTGTCTTCTTTGAGATAGCAAGAGCCCTGAATAGACATTAATTTCCATGTGTGGTTCAGTAGGATGTATAGTAGATGTTCAGCCCTTCCTTTCTTTCATCAATGTAACAATCCAATGACAACACTCCACTGCCATTTTTTTGGGGTGCATCGGGGAGGGATAGGTGACTTCTGACCCATTTTTGGCAAGGGGTATCCGCAAGATTTCAAAAGTTCCTATAGGTCGTCCATCTTTATTCTTATTTTCGATTGTACAATATTATCTACATATGCAAAGAAGTCTTGGAAAACTTAAACGTATTCCATTGCTATGCCCAAAGAAGCTAGAGGAAGGCTTATGCCTACTAAATATATTGGAATTATACTTATTTTGGAAAAGGTAAAGGACTTTGCATTGCACAGGAATCCATTTTAAGTTTGCTTGCCACTGTTCCTTTTGTGAAAGAAGCCCTTGAATAATGCAATTTGTCTAAGTGGCATTCTCCAAGTTTCCTTTTTCATCATTTTTCTCTTTTCCCATCTAGTGCATAGGGACTAGATGGAAATTGTGAATATTGGAATATGCATATGTTCTTTATATAAAAAAACTACGGATATCATTTTCTAGTAGTCAAGTACTTTTCTATTCCTATAACTTGTAAATAAAAAAAGAGTTATTTTCAAATGAGCATACTCAAAAAGTCCTGTCTGTGAACAATGTTTCGTGTTCATCATCTATTGAGTAGATTGTGGCATATTTTTCCTAGAAACATATATGTTTTTCCAATTGCTTCTTCTTGATTTGACATATTCATATTTCTAGGTCGAAGCAGATCCTTTTGAATATTGCACCAATCGTTTGTGACTGTAGAAGACCCATGCAATATATGTTGTCTTCCATGTGTATTGTTCTTTAGACACATTTCCTAATTTTGCTAAAATGGACATGCATATTGGAAACTGTCACAATGGAGGATTCATAGATGGATCATGTGCTTTTGGAATCGATGGTCCTCGTGTGGAGACAATTGATAGTGCATTGGCTAGATATGGAATTTTCTGGTTAAAATATTTTTGCTACTGGCTAGGAGATTGTCTGTTCGATGCACTTGCAGTTCTGTTGTATTTCCGATATTCATCCAATGAAATAAGAGAAGGCATAGTACATCATTTTAGAGCATGTTTAAGTCAAAGAGATCCAGAAGCATTGAGTTCATTAGGAATAGAATTAAGCAGTGTCTTTTTGCAAACCTTGCATGGTGTGCATGATTCAAATGTATATCTTCATCGAATGGCTCTTTCTATTACAAGTGTGCAGACTTCTTCAGAGAAATGTCTATAGGGTGATGTTTTCTGTATCAAATGGTTTTCAAAATGGCTAGATCTCTCTGTCTCAGTTTGGTCATTTGAAAAACAACAAAGATACTTGAATTTTAAAGGCAGTTGTGCTATGCATGGACTTGATATTTTATTCCATGACTAGGTGGAATCTGCTGGACATTTTGAGCCATTTTTGTCATATAGAACAAGCAACATCACTTTGCATATGCAAATTGCATGACCCGTATGCCCATTTACAATGAATGGTCAACATGTACAAGTGAACATGGCATCAATCCATCAGAAATTGGCCAAACAACAACTTCTCCCAATGGACATGGTTTTCATTGACTTCCACGACTCGTTGTTCGAGTCAATCTACAGCATGGTGTCAAATTTTGATGTCCTTTCTTTACAAAAAGAAATTGCACAAACATTTTGCAATTGTTATAATGCAAATGATATTGGAGCATTTGGTTGCTTCAGAAAACATCTACATTGTACAAGCATCATGCAAGAGCAATGTATTGGAAATCCAAAAGCCTTTGTTGTAAACCTTTCAGTGCTATATAGAGAAGGAAAAATAGAAGGCAATGCATTTTCATTGCAATGGATAAGTGAATTTTTCAATATCAACATAGACATCTGGAGCATGCAAACAAATACATTTTCACAAAAATTCCAACCATCCAATGCCTCTTTGAATACAATGTTTCTAATGCATTTTTCTAGTGAAAATTCACATGTGCACTTTTGGCCACTGATTAAAGAACAAAAGACCAATTTGATTCAATCCAACCACCTTGTAGACATAGATAGATGTACGCAAGCAAAGGAAATTTGCTATACAACTAGCACAATGCAAAAAAACAACTCCAACATTGCAAAAGAACATGCCTCTGCATTAGAGCATGTCTCAAAAGCAATTTCATAGAATACAACAAGTGCCTCCGAAAACAACAACGTAGCTAAAAAGGAAACATTGCGCAATCTTAACAAACGAATAAGAACACAGAATCATGTTCTCTTAGCTAGGACAAAAAAATATCCAAAACCTTGCACAGCAATAAAAGCTTATTTGACTAGTATTCAAGATACACCGACGCATGCATGCATTGTCTATGAGACATTGTAATTCAAAAAGAACATGGACAAAGTTGACAACAACACAATGCAAAACTATGCAACCTTGTGCATGGATAACAACTCAAAGACAATTGTGTTTGGATATCCACATCATCTTTTTCAGGATCTTGCATGCAAATTAGGGTTTGCATGCAGAATCTAGGGTTGGCATGCACCGGCATGCACTGGCATGCATCCCAGTCACCAGTTTGATGCCTCCAGCACCTTATCCACTTCATTCTAGCACCCGGGAGCCACCTACCACAGAGTTTTAGCCCTCCTAAGCTGAAAGGCGCCCACTTCTCACCTACTGCCAGAGAAGGGCGCACTTGTTCACCTACCACTGCAGTTCCACTTCAGTTACATTCAGTTAGCTCCGATTCTCCCTGATTTGAGGCTAGTTTCACTCCCGACTGACTGTATCACTTCCGTTTGACCTCCAGTTTGATTAGGTGACTTGTTCTGACTTCAGTTAGCCTCCCATGCGCCCCCACTGATCCTCCAGATCCTAAATCAGTGCTACACACTTCAGTTACACTTATTACACTGAGTTAGACTCAGATTGACACCTGGATGACTGGTTGTTGTGATTGATGAGCACCACCGATGATTGATGAGGACTCCTAGATAGAGTCAAGCTACTCCATTCAGTGATTTGAATGACCTTCTTAGGCAATTCGAATTGCTCAGTCATTGTGACAGTTTGTATTGTAATTCATTCACCCTTTCTGGGATAGAGAGCACTGCTGCATGTTTTGCACAGTTTTGCACCATATTTTCTATGTTCATCTGTTGTGATTGATTTACTTGTTCATTAGATCTGCTGTGACTAATTTTACATGGTATGAGAGCCATTGCAGGGACAAGATCTCTTTTCTACAGGTGTTTATACAAGAATATTTGACTGAATTGCTAAAAATTGTAAAAATTTTGGCATGAAATATCTCAAGGGCATTCGCTCCTGTGTATGCAAAGCTTGAAAAATATTCCAATACCACTCCAGAAGCTTGAGTTACCACATAATTCCTGGATCTGATACATTGGACCTATTCAACATTGCTTGAAATCCAATCCCAGGTGTGATACAACTCTCAAAGGGTGGATTGTTCGACCTTATTGTGGTTGTTTTTATGTGATTTGCAGGTTTATTGTCTCCTTCAATTGCACTCGCTATCTTTTGCATGCAAGCTTCCCTACAGCAATTGCATTCGCTATAGTCTGCATGCAAGCTTCCTCTTCATCAGTTGACTCAATCCTTGAAATGGAATACTCTTCTTCAAAGCCTATCCTCACCCCATGCAATTATTTTGATTGGAAAGATGATATGGAGATCATATTACGTTCAAAAGGTTACTACCGAGTCACTATTGGTCTTGAATTGGAGCCAAACAATGTGTCAGATCGAACCAAACACTACAACAAGCTTGATGAAGCTTATGGTCTTCTTTGTCTCTCCATCTCCAAAGATCTTCACTTCCATCTCAGCGGATTGAAGACTCCAAAAGCCATATGGGAGCAACTTGAAACACTATTCGGCAAGCAGGATGAGCTTAGGGCTTTTCAATTAGAGAATGAATTGATTGGCCTTAATCCTGAGAATTTCGAGACCATCAATGAATTCTTCACAAAATTCAAGAACTTGAACTTGCAATTGAAGAACAGTGGTGTTATCAAAGAGGATAAACAGTTGATCCTCTCCATTCTAAGCAAGCTTGGGAAAGATTATTCGGTATTTGTCTCTACTTTCAATTCCGGTCGGCTAACTACCCCGAATTGGAAGATGCCTACCTTGAATGCCTTCATTGAGTCCGTTACAAAAGAGCATGACAAGTTGATTCAAATGGGGTCCATAAGCTCCAAAGATTCAGCCCTATTTGTTCAAGGACCCAAGATCTCGAATGGTAAAGGAAAGCTAAAGAAGGAGAAGCCCAAATTCGAGCCTCACAAGCAAAAAGACAAAGGCAAGCAAACGGATGCACCATCCAGTTCGAAATCCAAGCAAAATGGCAAAGAAGGTAACCAAAAATCTAAATGTACTTATTGTAACCGTGGCTTTCATCCCGAAATTTCATGTATGAAGAAGACTATAGATCAAATGGCCCTCCTTTTGGAAAAGAACAACATAACCCTTCCTGACGGTGCAAGGAAGAAGGATCGGAATGACGATCATGAAAGAGGACAAGCACTCATGGCAACGGTTTCGAAGCCCACTACTCTCTTGATAGATTCGGGTGCATCAAATCATATGTCTGCAAATATTGATTCTTTTTCCTCATTCGATCCAAACAGCTCCATCCCCATCCATTTGGGAGATGACTCAAAAATTTCTTCAAAGGGCAAAGGTACGATTCATGTAGAACATGGAAGCTTTCAGAATGTTCTCTATGTGCCTTCCTTAGCTTCGAATCTCCTTTCTGTGTATCAAATGACACATACTAGTGAACCAAAGCAAGTCACATTCAGCCCTAATACAGTTGAAATTTCTGATATCAAAAGTGGAAGACTAGTTGCGGTTGGAAAGGCAAACCACACTGCAAAATGCTATGAGTTTTCGCACTTTATTCCGCTTGCAAAGCCCACTGCTCTTCGCACACATGGTAATGAGGTTAGTAGGCTTTGGCATGAAATATTTGGACATCTAAATTATAAGTATTTGCTGCTGCTATCAAATAAATCCATGGTAGATGGGCTTCCACAACTCCGTTCCTCGAAGGGAATATGCACCGGTTGCATTATTGGGAAGCACCCCGAGCACAGATTCGACCGCGGCAAGGCTAGCAGAGCCTCTACTATTTTGGGATTGATCCATTCTGATATCAGTGGTCCGCTGCCCCATATGTCATTAAATGGTTCAAGGTATGTTTTGACATTTATTGACGATTTTTCCCGCTTTACATGGGTATTCTTTCTCAAAAACAAGTCAGAAGTGCTTGGAAAATTCAAGGATTTTAAGGCTTCTGTTGAGACCACCACTGAGAGCAAGATCAAAGCTCTTAGATCTGATAATGGTGGGGAATATATCAAGTCCAAGTTGCTGCAACTTTGTGCCCAAAGCGGAATCAAGATCCAACATACAGTTCCCTACACACCCCAGCAGAACGGTGTAGCGGAAAGGAAAAATCGGTCACTGAAAGAGATGGCTACATGCATGATTGAATCAAAAGGTTTGGCTGAAAATATTTGGGCTGAAGCAATCAATGTTGCTGCATATATATAGAACCGTTTTCCACATTCATCCGTGAAAGGTATGACTCCTTTCGAAGCATTCTTTGGTCACAAACCGGATGTGTCAAATTTGAGAGTTTTTGGCTCTACTGCATGGGCTAGAATCCCTTCTGAGAAGAGACGAGCTTTGGATCCACAAAGTATCGAGTGCATATTGATAGGATATGGGGAAGAATCAAAAGCATATAAACTCATGGATATCAGATCTAAAAAGATATTCATAGAGCGCAGTGTGCAGTTTGAAGAACAGCTTCAAGAATTGCAACTAGTCGAGGAAAAGACTGCCGATTCACCGCCTTCACCAGAAGAAGATCCGAGCAGCGATAATGAAGGTATGAGTTCTGATATTTCTGATATTGTAGCAGCATATGATGATCATGACATATCAGGTTCGGAATCCGATCATTATGATCCTCCTCAGTTACCAAAGTGGGCCCAAAACACTCTACAATCTGCTGGTTCTAGTCTTGGAAATCCTGCTGATCCGAGACGAACAAGAGGAGACTTTCAAAGAGCAGGTATGGCTCTTTCTATTGCTGATCCATTTCTTCCTGAGATTTGTTATTTGATGGCTTGTTCAGATCCTACATCATACTATTCAGCCCATCGAGATCCGAGATGGAAAAGTGTCATGGATGAAGAGTACAGTTCTCTTCAAAAGAACAATACATGGGAGCTAGTTTCTCTTCCACCTGGAAGAAAATTAGTGAAGTGTAAATGGGTCTACCATACTAAAGTTTCTGCTGATGGCACTATCAGCAAATATAAAGCAAGTTTGGTGGCAAAAGGTTTTTCCCAAGTCCAAGGAGTGGACTACACAGAGACCTTTGCACCGGTTGCAAAGATGGATTCCATCTGCCTTGTTTTAGCTATTGCCGCATCCAAGCACTGGGAAGTGCACCATATGGATGTGAAGAGTGCATTTTTACATGGAGACCTTGCTGAAGAGGTCTATATGCAGCAGCCAGAGGGTTATACATCAGATCCATCATTGGTTTGTAGATTGAAGAAGTCTTTGTACGGGTTAAAACAGGCCCCAAGAGCTTGGTACGCAAAGATGGACTCCTTCCTTCTTTCTCAGAATTTCCAAAGATGCAAATCTGATCCGAATGTGTATCTTCAGCGATTTAAAGGTAATTTGTTGGTTATTGTACTTTATGTTGATGATCTGCTTATTACTGGTAGCACACTTACTTCAATAAACAAGCTAAAATCTGCCTTAAATCTAGCTTTTGACATGAGCGATTTGGGCTTGCTGAGTCACTTTTTGGGCTTGGAGATAGCTCAAAATTTTGATGGGATCACTATATCTCAGCAAAAATATGCTTCCGACCTGTTATTGAAGTTTAATATGGCTGAATGTAAGGCAGCCCCGTTCCCATTCCTCTCAGGAATCAGTCTTGAGGAGGGAGATTCCACACCGCTTGCAGATTGCAGTATGTATCGACAGTTGATTGGTTCACTACTTTATTTGACACATTCACGGCCTGATATCTCATATCCCGTGAGTGCCGTGTCAAGATATATGCAGCAGCCACATGAGCTTCATTGGCGAGCAGCCAAGCGGATCTTGCAGTATGTGCAAGGTATGAAACAGTTTGGCATACATTATGCTGCAGATTCTGAGCTAGATTTCATTGGTTTTACTGATTCAGATTGGGCAGGTGATAGCATAGATCGGAAGTCCACTTCCGGTTATGTTTTCATGATTGGTAATGGTGCTATTTGCTGGTCCAGCAAAAAGCAAGCAGCCATTGCACTTTCTTCAGCAGAGGCAGAGTATCGAGGGGCAGTCAATGCCTGCATTCAGGCAGTTTGGTTGCAGGGTATTCTTTCCGAGTTTGGTTTTGGTGGCACTACTTCGACTGTCCTCTTTTGTGACAATCAAAGTGCTATCAAGATCTCCACAGATCCAGTTCAGCGGCAGAGGACCAAACACATTGAGATTCATATGCATTACATTCGACAGTTGGTGCATGACCGCACCATCATTCTGCAATATTGCCCTACTGATGAGCAAATTGCAGACATCTTCACCAAGAGCTTCACTGAGAAGAAGTTCTCTTACCTCCGTTCACTGTTGGGGGTGAGTTCCATCATGGTGGAGACAGATTGATTCATTATTATGCTTTAGCTTGAGGGGGGGCTTTCTTCCCACTGGGTTTTCCCTCTTTCCTCACTTAGTTATTTTCAGCATTTTTTGGATTATTGTATTGGGGTGACCTTTGGTCTTAGTTACCAGGGCCCCACATTATTTTGTTGGCACATCATAGTCTAGCTTGAGGGGGGGTGTTCGGATATCCACATCATCTTTTTCAGGATCTTGCATGCAAATTAGGGTTTGCATGCAGAATCTAGGGTTGGCATGCACCGGCATGCACTGGCATGCATCCCAGTCACCAGTTTGATGCCTCCAGCACCTTATCCACTTCATTCTAGCACCCGGGAGCCACCTACCACAGAGTTTTAGCCCTCCTAAGCTGAAAGGCGCCCACTTCTCACCTACTGCCAGAGAAGGGCGCACTTGTTCACCTACCACTGCAGTTCCACTTCAGTTACATTCAGTTAGCTCCGATTCTCCCTGATTTGAGGCTAGTTTCACTCCCGACTGACTGTATCACTTCCGTTTGACCTCCAGTTTGATTAGGTGACTTGTTCTGACTTCAGTTAGACTCCCATGTGCCCCCACTGAGCCTACAGATCCTAAATCAGTGCTACACACTTCAGTTACACTTATTACACTCAGTTAGACTCAGATTGACACCTGGATGACTGGTTGTTGTGATTGATGAGCACCACCGATGATTGATGAGGACTCCTAGATAGAGTCAAGCTACTCCATTCAGTGATTTGAATGACCTTCTTAGGCAATTCGAATTGCTCAGTCATTGTGACAGTTTGTATTGTAATTCATTCACCCTTTCTGGGATAGAGAGCACTGCTGCATGTTTTGCACAGTTTTGCACCATATTTTCTATGTTCATCTGTTGTGATTGATTTACTTGTTCATTAGATCTGCTGTGACTAATTTTACAAATTGGAATAGGTCAAGACATTTGCAAAAAATGCAAGAATAGCCTTCATAATGAAAAGATACTTGTATTTGTAGTTCCTTCACAAATTCATCGCAATAAAAAACTAGATTCTGTCACAGTTCTAACACCACTAGAAGAACGACTGGTGTCACCAAGGCTAGCCTTTGCTCAAATAAGACCATTGGGATACAAAAGAGCACAAATTGCACTCACAGGAACAGTTATTAATGTTCCTGCAAACTTGAACAAGATACAAAAATCTTTACCTAGAAGCTTCGAAGATGCAGAAACAGTTGCAGTGCTTTTGAAAAGAAAACTAGAATACAAGAGTGCTTGTTTTTCTGGAAATGTCCTCCCTTGCGTTGTTATGACTGCATTAAATGACCTTTGCAATAATCCACTGTACAAATCTGAGAACATTACTATTGACCATGGGTGGGGGAAAATTGTCGAAAGAAACATTGGGCTGATCAACTAACCCTTGATAAATATAGACACAGATGGATTTAGTGACGATGAAATAGACTTAGAAATTTCCAATGAAACAATGGTTCACGACTATGGGAAATCTCATCAAATAGAGGACCTTGCAAACCAGATCATACAAATTGCACCTTCTGAGGGATTTCAACCATTGGGAATCTTCCAAGACAAGTTTTATGAAGAAATGAACTTCCCTTCATTGTTCTTTGGATACAGTTGGCTAGAAGATATCATAAATCTATTTACCTACCAGCGAACGTCTCACTGGGAATTGCAACATATGTCAAGAGACTTTGCAAGACACAATACAAACACCTTCTTCAAAGCAGTTCGTGTTCTAATTCAACAAATCAAAGGTTCCGCATGGATTTCAATACGAAAAGGAGACCTACAAGGAAAACCTCTAGTTGCAAAGGACGTAAAATATAAACCAAACCTTCAAAAAGTATTAAAATCGCCAATTGCTTACCAATGTTTAAAAAGCATACGTACATCTCCTGATTACTTTGAACATATAAGAAAAGATGTCTTCATAGTGATTCGACAACTTGGCCCGCCCACTTTCTTTGTCACTTTCACTAGTGCTAAACATATTTGGATTCCTCTTTGCAATGCATTGAAAAAGGCTGAATAGGATTCCTTCCAACCTTGGCAGAGAAGACACTACTTGGACAATAGAAACATTGATAAAAGAAAATCCAATAATTTGCAGTCATTATTATAGGCATAGGATGTTGGCAATGCGATGTTTCATTCTAGCGAACAATGAATTATTTGGAGATGTGATAGACTACTTTTTCATCACTGAATTCCAAAGTAGAGGCAATGAGCATGACCATGCTTTACTATGGACAAAAAATGCCCCTGTATATGGCCAGACATCTAATACAAATGTCACAGCATTTGTCGATCGATACCTCTCTTCTGACTCTTTGCTTCTCTCTGAAGAATTGGCCAAGATTCAAAGACATCATCATACAAAGGGTTGCAAAAAACATCGATATTCTAGTTGTAGATTCAACTTTCCTTTTCCTCCAAATGAAAAAACTACCATTTTGCAACCTATAGAAAATGCTTATGAGAAAAAAATTCGCAAAGCAAAGGAGCTATTCCTAGTTCTAGAACAAAAGACTTTTCCAAGTACTATGTCCTTTGATATGTTCCTTTCATAATTCAACATAACAAGGGATGAATACCTAGTCCTTATTTGTTCAGTGTTGCAACGCCCTACTTTGATTTTAAAAAGACACCCATCTAATGTCTGGATCAATGTATTCTCCAAGCAAATCCCAACCCTTTGGAATGCAAATACAGATGCACAATTCCTCCTTGATGCTTATGCTGCAACAACTTACTGTAGCTCTTACATTACAAAAATGGATCGCACAATGACAACTACTTTGAAAAAACTAAAAGAACAATGTCTTTTTGATAATGATGGCAACATTGAAACAATCCACAAACTTGGAAATGTGCTCTTGAACATGTAACAAATGTCCATTCGACAAGCTATTTATATTGTGCTTTCGTTGCCTTTATACACAAGTTCTAGGAAAACTATATTTATTAATACAGGGCCAGTTGACAAAAGAACCTATGTCTTGAAAAAACATAAGCTTTTGGCTCAAGAGCCAGACGACTCAGAAAACATTCTATGCCCATCGCTTGATTGAAAAATATACTGCAAGACCTTTAGAACTTGAACATATTACTTTGTCCGAGTTTGCCTATTGTTACACATGCGATAACTCACGCCTTAGAAAAAGAAAGCAAAATGTAGTCATACGCTATGTTCGATACAATGAGCACAAAGACCCAGAGAACTTCTATAGAGAAAAAATGATGTTGTTTGTACCCTTTCGACAAAATTAAAATGTTCTAAAAAAACTACAGAAACATGGACAGAAGCATACCCTCCACATAGGCTATCCATAGAACAAATTGAACAAAATTTCATAGCTAAACCAAAGAATTCTTGGGGTGACATTGACATAATCGCCAAGACAATTGACTCAAAAAATGAACAACTTTTTATTAGAGAAACGTTTTGCGAAAAACAAATTGCCCTTTCTTTGTCTGATAGATACGACATTAAAAACGATTTGCCGCATAGAACATTCTCCACGAAAGTTGCAGTTGGTTCTGGAAATGTATTTGAAACTATGAAACTTCCCCATAGCATTAGCAAAGAAGCCTACTTTTCCATTAGGAAAAAACTTAACAGAGAAAGAAATCATAATGAGAAAGAAAGTCATCCCAATCACACCAATTCATTTGTTCATGACTGGCCCCGCTGGCACAGGCAAAACATTTGTTGCAAAATCAATTTACGATGGGCTTCTGCACTTCCACAACATGGACCTTTGTAGTGATCCTCTTAAAAAAAAGGCATTATACTTGCATTTACTGGTGTATTTGAGAAAACTCACTATCGCTTGGGGTACCACTACAGAAAGTTGACTACTAGAAATTAACTCAATTCTCATAACTATGCTATTATAAATGACAATGCTAACATAATGGAGAATGTAACCAACCTCGATCCAAACGTTTGATGTAGATCCCCGTTGGAGCTTTCAATCTGTGCACTTGAATCTGCAAATTAGTTTTCACATCCAATATACAACAAGTACATATAATATATATATGACATTAACATCATCAATGGCAATGGTCCATGATATTATAAGTAAATGCAACCCAATGTAGAATAAACAACATTCACAACATTAATGGAAAAGAATATGAGTATTTCTATTAATAAACAAGAAGAAGTACAATGTGATACGACCTCTTTCTGGAAACCAATTTGAACCAAGATCTGGATCAATCCACTTGTGCCTCCACCACTTCAATCCTCCATGAATGGAAAACTAAAACTATGGTAGGAGTTTGGAAGGTGAACATAAGGGGTTCACAACTACATGGATCAATGAGTGTAGACTCAAGATAGGGAAAAAATCCACTAGAGTTATCTTGCTCTTCTTTCTTGTCCCGTCCATAAGCCATATGTGCTCAATATATAGTCCTCCCAAAGGTAAGTGAAAGGATACATCGGGGCGTTTCTTGGGCAGATGGAGGGTCAAAGGGCACCCAATAACCGCTTTTTGGGAGTAAAAAGTAATTAACTAGTGAGTTTTACCATTTTACATGCTACCCATGGGCTATAGTGATGCAACTCACGAGTACGCCTGCTATAATGATGTAGCAAGCGGGTAAGAAGAAAGATGAGGAAATAGTATGTCTGAAGGATATCAAGTGGATTTGAGTCAGTGAAATGGATCCTACAAGCCAAAGAATGCTGATGCTCACAAGGTGGAAAATTACGTTGTAACAGATGCCCCCTAATGTGTGAGGTCAGAGACTGATGCTACAATGGCCGAAATACATTATAAAACTCAGAAGTGGAGTGATGGAAACACAAGTGGAAAGAGTAGCTCACTCATCATAGTACAATAGTATCTCTGAATACATGTCGGTATAGTACAACAATCTGATACAATGGCCATGAATAGGAAGTACATAATGGATATATGTCATAAGTGATCATAGCCATGATCCCTCTATAGTACGATATGGTCTCTTGCTAAAAAGGAAACAACTGGTGCAAACTGGAGGTACAAACTGCTGATATCTGAGAGGTGAAATCTCAGATCTAAAGTCAAAGTCATATATAGCATACTGAATGCCACTATCACCTGGGGTCTTCTACACAAGTCTTCGACGGTGCAAGTCCCATCAAGTGAATAAAGGAGTTGGGGTCGAACCTAATGTGACATCGTCTGATTACTGGTCAATGATGTATACCGTTAACAGACGCGAGATGACCCACCAATAATGAAAATGAGCATCAAGGAACTGAGCACAATCATCAGAGTGTGAGTAAATGAGTTGAAGTCGAATACTAGGATGAATCCATCGATCAGGGGACATTGATGTATTCCCAAAACTGTCGATGGTGAGAGAACCTACCACTAATGACTGCAAGACTCAAGGTACTCAACCGAACTCTAAGTCTCAAGTCCTGGAATAAATGGGTTGAAGTCGATGGAACAAGACTCGCTAGAAGGAAGGCATTAATGCATCCCCCATCAACCAACACAAGGTACCAGCTATGCTGAAAGATTTGGAAGAGCTCAGGTGAAACAGACTGACTCAATAAGGATGGCCGACATGCAATAGTCAAGAGATCTGAGGAGTGGCCGACATTGGTTTCAGGACTTCCTTTGAACAAGAGCATGAGCAGATGGATAGACGTAGGCAGCATAGACTCGATATAGACTTTGCGATGCAGGAGGCATCATAAAGGGCTCCATAATGGCTGGAAGCTTAACCAGTCGGTGGAGAAATTGAGAAACAAGTACAGCTCCTAAGGTCCAACTATAGTCCCGACTGATAGTGTATGGAGTGGAATGAATGCTCTGTTCAAAGGCGACACAACAACTGCCAATGAGAAGTAGTAACCATAATCCCGTCCGACTTTTTGGAATATTTGATTTTTTTTTGTCTTTTTCATATTTGCTGAAAGCTTGAAAAAGAATAAAATTGCTTATAGTACAACAAGTGAGGGAACGCGTGTCAAATAGCGAGCAGACTAGTCCCAAGCAGTGGAACATACCTATGATCAATGCAAGGAATTGCATGTAGGATGTGGACACTCGGGGGTGTGTTCCCTCAAGGTCAAAAGGTCATCAAATTGTGAAGGACAAATGAAAGCTCTGCGAGGCTCTACAGGGAAAAGTGCTCAGGCACCAGGCTAACAACTGAGTAAGCGGGAGCCGGCACAAGGCTCTAGCGGCAAGCAGGATGATGCAATGCAATCACAACATGATATAACTGAGGGGAGTCCTTAAGGGAGATGACCAACATAAGACAAAGTAGAGTATGAGTCTTCATTGCAAAGTCATGGCGTAACTACAAAGGACTCCCAATCCTAAGGACAAACAATGGCATGGGCACCAGAATGCACAAAGGGATTCTAACTAGAGTACCCATGTTCAGAAAAGCCCTACCGCCACATAACAACACTTCTATAGCAGTGAGAAGGTTTCGTGTCAGTTACGAAACGGGGGTCGCACCTAAGGTTTATGAAAATGGTCAAAAGGTCAAATGCATAATGCATGTGGAAATGGCATCTAACCTATATGACGGGTGTGAAACATACCTGCCATAGGTGTGAAATGGTCCAAAACAACTTTCGCCGAAGAAATATGATTAAAAAATACTACTCCAAGACATTATATTAGTCCATAACGACATCAAACGATAAAAACTATAGACAAGTGGGTCCTGAAAATTATAAATAGTAATAAAAATTTACAATTTACAATTCATTTTTACTATTCACCCATTTGGAGCTTTGTGGTTAGTTTTCACCTTGAAGTTCAACTGTCGATTCTGGGAGCTACAAGCGTCCGTTCGTCGAACCATCCGGAGCAGGTTGGTAGTCTCATCCATACCTTTAATTTCATTGCTTTCATTTTAGTTTTCAGTGGTGGGATTTTTAGTTTGGCCAAGCCCTAAATGGTTTCAGCGCTACCCGCGGGCTATCACTATGCGGGTTGCGGGTAGGGCATGATACTTGCATTCAATGCATAGGTTGACCGCGGGTACCCACAACTGTATACAAATTAGCCCGTGGGTACGGCCGTGTAGTTGATTTTGCAAAAGAATTTGACCAAAATCCTTGTTTTTTCTCACTCTAGGATGGTTCTAAAGTGGAGGGAGAGGGAGCATGACCTAGTAGATGAGGCCGTGCACAACGATGTGCAAGCACAGCAGGAATTGCAAGCATGTGGGTTGTACAAATTTTGAAGTATAGGGGGTTTGAGGGCCCAAAACCTACTACTCCGCCGATTGATCGATTACTGGGATGTTGATGCATAGAACTTCAGTCTCAATGGGAAAATCATCACACTGGAAGTGGAAGACATCTACTTCATTACCGGTTTGTCCCGTCGAGATGAGGTGGCCAATCTTCGATCTCGTACAGTGGGTGGTGGGGTCACCGTCCTTGATTACATAGCACGGTATTGTCCCGCAGACACACGAGCGGTGGGAAATCAGGTTCCCATCAATGCCACAGTAGATCTGAGCATGAAGATCATTGTGGCTACCTTAGTGCGAATATCGGGTTCTAAAGCTTTGCACTAGGCATCCAGGCCAGTGATGTTCTATGCATCACAATGCATGCAGCCTATAGTATTCGATTGGTGTACAACACTACTGGGGTTTATGAAGACCCAACTGACAGAATGCAAAGAAGGGAAGGCCAAAAAATTCGGGTATGGAAGTATCCTATGCAGCTTCTTCTTTAAGAGAGTCCTGGGGCTTAGTCCAAGGGTGGATGTTCCTCCTCATAGTCTCCGCGATCCAGCCCTGACCCGGTGGGCTGAGATCTTGACACGACAAGGTGGTGGCCGTCTAGCATCACCATATACTGAGGGGTTCTTCCGCTGGTGGGACCGACAGGTCATTTCCATAGAGGACTACCCCTATGCGGGGATAGACTTCCACCAGGACCGGGACATGCCACTCCCACCAGACGCAGGGTTCAGAGATATTGGTGAGTACTCTTTTTAGGTTTTTTGTGTATATGAAATATTTATGGATTTTTTATTATAGATGTGAATGCAAAAATATTTTTGGTGGTAGTATCATATGCTAATGTTTGACTGTTTGCTCGAAGATAAGGGCCCAGTGAGACCCGATGGCTTTCCGAGACATGGTCGCCGGGGCAGGGGTGATGAGGCAGGTGATGCTGCAGCAGGGTGAACTCTACAGACCTTGCGGCACAACCTATCACGGATGGTTTCTAGGGTTCCACAGATAGAGGTGGCGCGACTACCTCAGGCCATGCAACGGCAAGTAGTGGGGGTTCCTGGTGACTGGGTGCGGTTACTGCAGCGGGTAGTCAATGCAGTTCACTATTTCTATGAGACACATCCTGTCGGGGTGACAACTAGGCCTCCTTGTAGGGATTAGATATCCCGGGATCTCATTTTTGTATCGATATGTATATTTTTGAGGGCTACGGGCTCCATTTTTGTATGACACTACCATTTTTGGACATATTTATAAAAAACTTTGGTTCTCCCGGTTCTACTATATGTGTGTATGTACAAATGTATGAATGTGTTAGGAACCCATGTCTTTACTTTGTTAGTATATTGTTGTTGGATGCATATGCTTTGTAAGTCGTCCCGTAGCATTTGTTGATCCATAGTTTATATTAGCCCATAGTATTGACCCAGAGTATTGGACACATGCTTTGTAAGTCGTCCCATAGTATTATATGTCCCATGGTTTTGACTCATAGTATTGGCGCCTAGACTTAGCCCATGGTTTGTATTGACACATAGTAAACCACTTATACTATGAAACGAGAACTATATACTATGAACGAGAACTCTAGCCATAAAAACGATGATTTTTGCAAAAAAAACACCAAAAACACCCCCAAATAGAAAAGTGTTGATACCAGTATACACGTTTTTTTTTTAGGGTAAAAAATAGAGCCATGGACTAAACATCCCATATTGTTGTTTAACAAAACTTTAAAATCAACCTTAAATTGGAAAAAAAGAAAAATTCTTGAAGAGATAAATTACAACTTTCTGGAAAATTGCATATTAAAGAAAAAAACAAATTTCTCTAATAATTTCACCATTATAACCATATAGAAACAAAGAAATTATGATGCGATTCATAATGAGATAATATATTAGACCATACAAGAACAAATGGTTCATATAAATATTCAAAAACTCCTCTAGAGTTTCAATTACAAAAATCATACTAGTAAAAAGCATCTAACTGCCTCTTCAAAATCATCCATGCATTATGAAACCCCATCATCAAAAACTCCTGTAGAGTTTCAATTACAAAAATCATACTAATAAAAAGCATCTACACTGTTTCTTCAAATTCATCCATGGATTCTGACACCCCATCAGAATCTACATTTTCTGCAGATGAAGGACTTGATGAAGATGTAGATGACCCATACTCTTCTCTATTATCAATGGCGCACCATCTGAGTCTACATCTATGCCCATCATTTCAGATGTCATATTCCTTCGGGATCTACGGCTTGGTTTAACAAACTCCCATCTTGCAACTTCTGGCTGTGGCAGCAACCCTCTTGATAATCTCTATAGTCTTGGAGCGGAGAGTGTCTTTCTTTGTAAACTTGAAATCATAAACAAGTATATCAACTTCCTCTAATTTCAAGATGTCAATGCGGCGGCGATTTATTTTTTGACCCTTTCTGTTTCTCTTTCTGCAAACCTCTTTCTCAACCACCATCTCTGCCTTGTACACACCATCAAATGGGTGTGTATCTGTTGCATACCCATGTACTTCTACTGATACTACTTCTTCATTTTCTTTATTGACCTTCATAGCTTTTGCAATCCAGAATGGATATTGACGTGGATCATCTGTAGCCAAAACTGCAATCATGCAACCCTCCTTGATATCTTGTACCGAGCCCCTGTAAAGGTCTTCCATCTCTCGACGCTTTGCGGATGATCTTCTAGAGCCAATATACATTTCTCTTTCCTCTACTTGAGAAAACTCAACAGCTCGAGGTTCAACATTTGTTACCCTCGTTTTCATTTGATAAAATTTGTGGCCAAGCAAATGGAGTCTTCAAAAATATATCTCCATTTATAGAGTTTTAAATTATGTCACTCTGCTCCATGAAAAAAGACTCCCACCAAACGGAATCAGCAACATCAAAGTACTCATATGTATCTTCAATAGACTTTTTGATTTCCTCCAAGCATTGAGAAGAATCAACATCTCTACTATGTCTCCTTGCATTATGAATCTCTGTATATGATTGCAATAACAATAAATTTGAAGCATACATTTGACGACTTGGGATGAATTTCAAAAATGTCAAACCTGATGAAGGCCCCCATTCTGTGCTAGTTGAGTACTTCTTGCCCCACAATAGTGTTTTTCCATCAATCGTTTTTATACGAAATTGATGTTGAAAGCTAATGTCATTAAGTTTTTCAATGCACCTTTTCTCACCATGCGATCCAAACAGAAATCTTCGCATGTCAACAGTTTCTTCCAATTTCTGTACAGTAGGCTCTCGATGGTATGCTTTCCCTATAATTTCAATCAACGATGGTAGGCTCTCGACTTTCTTCCTCCTCAATGTCCTTGCAAAATGGTTGAACATTTGATCAATATGATCATGTGTATGCCCAACAAGAAGGAACCCAACTTTTACCTTCTTAAAAATTCCCAATTCCACAAGCATGCTTAGATAACCAAACACGACCTGGTTTTTGTTTTCCCGGCTTGTGTTGTCCAATTGTAGATATAGAACTTCTGGAAGATCACCAGGCCAATGAGTAATGACATGGTGAATTATGCTGATGGTCAAATTTGCATCATTGTGAATATTTGGAGCTGTAAAGTAAACCCTTGGAATCATTTCACCATTAAAAACCATACATCCAACCAAGTGAAACTGAATAAAATTCTCCTCCTTTAAATTCTTTGGCACACGGACAAAATGTGGCAAGAGTGTTTTTTTCTGATCCATGCCATCAATTATCAAACCCATATACTTATGTGGAGCATCGTAACACTTCTTGCGATGTTTGTACAATTTTTGCCGTTCATTTGATTGTTGATTGCGATGTTCTTGCAGTGCATTGATTATGGAATCTACAAACAACATAACAAAAAAATATTGTTAACTAGATTCAATAATTGACATTTATCTATTTGTTTTTTTTGTTTTGTAAACATACCTCTTTCTATCCCTTCTGATCTATCCCTTTTTTCTTTAAGAGAAGCACATGTACTGCAGACCCCCATCCTTGACCTCTTTGGAATGCGGACGTTGTTGAACTTCTTTTTCCATACTCTTGTGAAATATGCGAATCTGATGAAGTTGTCATTTCCTTGACCACCTTGAACATAATCCTTGTATAAGTTGTAGATTTCCTGCCTTGTGAAATTATCTGGAATGTGTATTGTTTCTCTATTTGGCATACTCTCTCCATGCTTGGAAAAGAAATCATGCATCCATGATATTGCAATGTGTGTTGATGGCCCAGTGATTCGTCCCTGATAATTGTTAGTGTAAAATGTAGGATCCTTTTCTAGTCTTGTTTAGATTCTTGATAATCGAAGATTACCAATTGAGTAAATCCGTTTGAATGCCTTTCTACAAAGCATAATTCTTCCAACGCGATAATCATAGCCTGTCCTGGTAGAAATCATGCACCCCACTAAATATGAATTTTGCATGCTTTTGTTCATTGAAAGATACATCTTCCTTCTCTCCAAGACATAATTGTAGCCTAAACTTTTCAAACAACTTTTGTGGCAACACTCACTCGAAATCAAATGAGTAATGGAACTTGGACTTGTGAGCAATTCTTTCCTAGACCTTGTATAACTGGAATGCTTTGGATTGACATAAAAAGGTCTAGTCCTACACTTAATCTTGCTCTGCATTGGATTTTGTCGCTTGATCTCCTGGACCATTATGTCTGCAACAACATCCTCGGCAGGATGATTGTTTTCATTGTGATGCATATGACCCCCCTCATTGAAAATTTCATCCCCAAATTCATTATGAAAATTATTGTCATGATCACTTGCTGCCAGATCAATGTGACCATCAACATTATTTGTGCCACTAAATTCTTCACTGAAAGGAGAATCACTGTCTTCATCATTGGTGGCTTCATCATCAATAGAATGATCATCGGTGCCATTGAAATCCTCGCTCGGAGAGAAATCATCATCGGTTCCATTGAAATCTTCACTCAGAGGAAAATCATCATCAGTGCCATTGAAATCCTCGCTTGGATGATAGTCACCATCGTTGCCATTGAAATCCTCGCTTGGAGGTAAGTCATCATCGGTGCCATTGAAATCCTCGCTTGGAGGAAACTCATCATATGTTCCATTGAAATCCTCGCTTGGAGGAAACTCATCATCGGTGCCATTGAAATCCTCGCTTGGAGGAAACTCATCATCCATTCCACTGAAATCCTCGCTTGGAGGAAAATCATCATCCGCTCCATTGAAATCCTCGCTTGGAGGAAACTCGTCATCTGTGACATTCAAATCCTCACTTGGAGGAAAGTCATCATTTCTTCCATTGAAATCCTCGCTTTGAGGAAAATCATTTTCACCATTATTAATGTCTTCTTCCTCACCATAATCATCATCCGTCCCATTAAAATCCTCACTGGGATGAATATCATCATCAATCCCACAAAAATCCTCGCTGGGAGGAAAATCTTTGCTTGAAGGAAAATCATCGTTGGTGCCTTGAAAATCCTCGCTTTCAGCTAAATCATCATTGGTGCCTTGAAAATCCTCGCTGGGAGGAAAATTGTCATCATATTGTTTGTTGTCTTTAAGATCCCCACTTGGAGGAACCTCTTCATCATCATCACATTCTTTCTCTTCATTACTAGTGTCTTCAAAATCTTCATAACTAGGAAGTTCTCGAATAACATGCTTGATTACATTGCTTGCACTGCCAGTATCTTGGCTAGATGAACTGTAATTTCTTCATTGACATTGGAATTTTCTTCCGATGAGTCCATGACTTCTCACTAAAAGATAGAATTATAGAAAACTCTGTATCGCACAACTGCAAAGAAATTTTACCACAGTCCTCACCAAAAAGTAGAATGGTGCAACTGTCGACCGACAATCTTATAGCTATGAGAACGAAAATATCCCTCCAAAATATTCCCTCCAAAAATTCCCTCCAAAATTTTCGTTCAAAATTTTCCCTCCAAAATTTCCCTGCAAAATTAAAGCGCACATTCATATGATATTAAAAGAATTGAAATAATATAATAACTAATTACATATTTCTATCCAGACATTTAAGACTAATAAAATTTCTCACAGATTTTTTTATTCACAATTTGTAACAAAACAATGATTATTTTCATTTTTTTTACCCAACATTCATAATATTAGTAATTATTTAATTTTAACCTATCTTATATAAATTTAATAATAATGCTATAACTACTTTCCTTTTCTTATCCCACATTGGTAAAAAAGTAATGTTAAACTTACTCTACGCTAAATAAACATTTTAGATTTCCTACTATTCATCATCTATTTATCCCACATTGGTAAAAAAAGTAATGTTAAACTTACTCTACGCTAATTAAACATTTTAGATTTCCTACTATGCATCGTCTATTTGGGAGCAATTTAGTAACACTTGCAAGGTTAGTACTTATTTTATTTTTTTATTAATTTAGTAATGATTGTTTTATGGCTTTATTAATTTAGTAATGTGTTTTATTGCTTTATTCTTTTACATTTTTGTTTTTTTAACATTCTTAAGAATGGTAAAATTAAACCTAATATATCTTATTAATACAGGATTGTTTAGTCTTTGGAGCAATTCATGAAGGTTTTCAGGAAGAATGGGAAGATTGCAGAGAGGAACTTCTAGCACATTCAACAGAGGAGGCTCTACCACTTTCCGGGTTAGTTTTATATTTTTTTAAACGTTTTTTTTTTTTAAAATTTGTGTATTATTAATCGAGGCTCTACCTATGTTCTAAATTTTTTTATCACCAACCCCGCCCCCCCACACCCTAAAGAATATTAAAAATTAATTAAATTTATTTTTAAAAAAACACCACCTTCCCCCTCCTCCCGGGCACCCCGCTTGGGCGCCAAAGGGCGGCCCTCACGGCCGCCCTCGATGCCCGGCATCGAGGGCCGCCCTTTGGCGCCCAAGCGGGCGGAGGTCCGCTGCTTGGGTGCCAAAGGGTGGCCCTCACGGCCGGCCCTCGATGCCCAAGGGCGGCCGTCGAGGTCTTTCGCTTGGGCGCCAAAGCGCAGCCCTCACGGACGTCGCTTGGGCGCCAAAGGGCGGCCCTCACGGCCTCCCTCGATGCCCGACATCGAGGGCCGCCGTGAGGGCCTCCCTTTGGCGCCCAAGCGGGGGGCCCGGGAGGAGGGGAGTTATATTTTAATTTTTTTTTAATTAATTCAATTTTTTTTGGGGGTAGTGTAAATATTTAGTTTTTAGTTTTTATTGTATTGTCTTTTTAAAAAAAAAATTATATTGCTTTTTTAATATTTTTTAGTGAGGCTAGTTTTAATCTTTTTTAAATTTTATGTATTATATTGCTAGGTGGGAGGGTTATTTTTAAATTGTTTTTAAATATTTTATTATGTTGTTAAGGGGTTAGGGGGTAGGAGGTTAGTTTTAAATTTATTTTTAAAAATTTTTATTATATATTTATGTGGTAGGGGTAGGTGTAATTTTTATTTTAAAATTAATTATTATGCTCGTTAGAGGGGTAGGGTGTAGGTTTACATTTTTTTTTTTAAAATTCAAAATGTAAAAAACAACTATTATGACGATAAGAATATTTTTAAATTTCTTAAAACGTTTTTCAAATACAGTTTATAGTGAATATTGATGTTGATTTTGTTTAGATTATATATTTTTGTTGATTTATTTTAAAATTCTTCATTTTGGATATAGGTACAATGGCATCAAGGCGGATATCTGTAAATGTTTCTGGATCAAGAGCGGCAATCATTGCATCGAAAAAAACAGTTGAGGCATCTGAGAATGTTGAGACTCAAGAGAGAGTTCTTAGCTTTGAAGAATTAAGAATGAAGAATGCTAGAGAATGGAAACATGCAACAGAAGAAGACAAAACAGAGTATCATTGGCATCTGAAGGAAAAAAAATCAAGGAAAACCAGAAAGCATTCTCTTATTTTGTTCTGCAGATCCATATATTCAAGCAGATTACATTCTATTGGGATTGCTGAGAGATATATGTGTAGTGTCGGGTACAGATATTGTTTATGCACAGGTGAAACAAGCCAAGACCTTTGCAAAAATCCGATATGCTTTGAAGATTGCAAAATATAATGTTCAAGAAAATTTCACAGATTTTTGTCAAGGGGTCGTGGATGAAATTGAAAGCAGGAGAGTAAGTTTGAATATTGATATTATTCTTAAACTGGTTTTGTAATATCTTGGATATCACAATGTAATAGATTTAATACGATAATGTTTTTATTTTGCAGGATTTTTCCATTTCGATTTCAAAAAAGTTGAATGGAATTTATTATACAGAGGCCAATCCTATGGATGTCATTACTGTCGCTATTCAAAAGGGACTAGAAGCAAGGAAGAAAAAACAAGTGTTAAATGTTCAAACTGAAGAAGTACAAGCAAAAAGAGGAAAGAGCATCCGACAATCAAATCAGGTACCTAGAAGGGTTATATTTAAATCTTCATCTCGCCAAACTGAACATGATGAAATTGTTGCAAATGAGCTTGTTACTCCTGCTAGTAAGAGTAGCAAACAATCTCGTAAAAGAAATATGGTTGATAGTGCCTCGATTCCTGTTGAAGGCATTGTAGATTTAGGAGGAACCCCTTCAAATCAAAAAAGGAGGAGATCTGTTGTTGCTGAAACCAATGTTATTATTGAATCTGAGAGTGAAAATTCTGGTGGCAGTAGGGAAATCATTACTCCAGGTGCTGATTTAGAGGATGGCATTGTCAAGACAACACAAAATGCCATTCGAGATCGATTGCGGAGGGGTAAGTTGGTTAACAATGGACATACATTTGAGTTGAATGTGAATGAACTTTATAAACCCACAGAAGGGAAAGATCACTTTATAATTAGAAAACCACATCACTTGCATATTCACAACTTGAAAGCATTGATGAGGCACAATCCCTATGCACATGTTGTTGACTACCTAGTCCTTGTTGACCCGGAAGTTGTTCCTACTAGAGATGAATTTGATGAAACAAGATGTTTTCATTACAAATATTATGTTCTTGGAGGGAATCATTCTGCAGAGGCAAGAAGAGAGTTGATGCAATAATATCCCAATAACCCTATTTTTGAAACAGTTAAATGCATCATTTATGCTGGTTTAACAGATGTTGAAGCAAAGTTGTTGGCATGGGATCATAACACAGATAGTGAATATAGGTTGACAATGACATTTGTTCAAAGGGTGAGATTTATACATAGTGAATTTGTGCAAATATGTGGTGGGGAAAAATCTAGAGTTGATGCCAGTTTTCGGAGACAATGTTGTATGGAAATATGTCTCCCTATTAAAGATGATATTATGCTACCAAAAAGTTCCAGAGGAAGTGATGCATTCAGGGCTGTAGATGCATATTTCCAGTTGGCATTCAGAGTTGGGAAAACATGGGATTTGATTGATGACATATTTAGCTTGTGGGAGAATATTGGCATAAAAAACCAAAAAGTGAAAAAGGTAGAGTTGTTCCATGGAGCGGTGGTAAGGCACGTCCTGACGTCAAGAATCTGCCAGAAGACATGACTATTACACCTTGGAGAACAATGCAAGGTGTGAAGGATGAAACATTAATAGCTACAATACTATCACGGGTAAAGTCAGGTGAATTATCCATGGAGAAAATGTGCAGCGAACTTGAGAACTAAGTTGAGCATTTTTTTGAGTTTAACATTTTTGTTATGTTCTAGGTATTCTGTTATATTATTATATATGATTGTAAACATCATTTATTGTTTCATTGTCTAGTCACAAGGTCTACATGAAAATACAAGAGGAGATGGTTAAAATGTTGAGTGAGAAGAGTTGGGATGATGTCAAATGCAACTATCCAGACTCAAGCTCGATAGAAAGTTTACAACAATTTTTTGTTGCATTCAAGAAGGTATGTTGATCTATGATACATCCTATTTTATTTATTTTCTAATTCAATTCATTTCTATTTTATTACTTATAGAGATCATTTTCATTTGAAGATGCCAAAGAGGCGTGGAGCTGGAGTACTGGAGTCCTTCAAAATCCATATCCAAAGAGCCAAAATAGAACGACAAAGGAGACAATGTCTTGCAAATGTTGAACTTGATGATACACTTGATCATTATATTTGGAATGGGATTGACACTGTGCAATATAGAGTCATTTTAGGTGACTGTGCAGACATTGCAAATATTGTTCCTAAAAAGGAGTACGCACTAGTGATTGCAGATATCCCTCATGGATACAATATCCGAAACACTACTTATGATTGTGAGCCTTATACTTACCAATCATTCAGTAAAGTGGTTTCGGGATTTGTAGATGTCACAACATCACCACTATGGAGATTTGTTGTTTTCCATTCAGACACACAATTAGGGGGCTTGTTGACAGCCTTCAGGGGTAAAGGAAAAAAAAGGAAGCAACTTCATTGGTAATATATTTGCACTATATTATCAAAATTTTGAATTTATAAATCAATTATATTTATTGATAAGTTAATTAATTGTTTTATATTTTTGTTATAGGCAAAATCCTAATGTTCGTAGCTCAAGCAGCGATCCATTCCTGAGTGATGCTGAAAGCATACATGTTGCAACTTGGACATAGGAGGATGCTTATGAACCTCTTTTAATCAATGAAAAGAGAGGAGGAAAACATAGTCAGATATTGAGTTATAATGCCGTGGTAAAAAAATTAACATATGAAGAAAGGGATTTGAAAGGAGTGACTGTAAACATCTATCAAAAGCCACAAGCATTGATTAATTATCTCATAGATACATTTTCAAGAGAAGGAGATTGGGTCTTACATTTGTTCTCGGGTTCTGGTAAACTTTCTCATATTACATATGAAATAATATATCAAGTTTTATTGTATGTTTTATCCTTCATTATTTTATTGTTTTAAAGTATGCTTCTTTATGCTATTTCACTTAACTTTAATTTTGTTTTTGGTGATTAGGTACAACAATAGCATGCTCCTTACATAAAGGAAGAAATTGCATATGGATTGATAATGATCCACTCCAATGCAATTACATAAAACAAAGAATTAAGGTTATTCAAGTTCTTCCAGATGAACTGCAAGAAGTTGGTTTGAAGAAACGAGAGTTTAGTGAAACACTTGTGGAAAAGATGTCAAAAGATCCCCAACCCCCATTAGGAGGGGTGTTTGGAAAGGAGCACTTTCGGGATCTTGCAGACATAGAAGACCCAATGGAAGAGGACATTGATGTCCCTGAGGAAATCCAAGCTCCAGAAAATTCCAATGTCGATGAAGAATTTGGCATGCATAATATTGTTGAATAGTTTCATGTTTTGAAGAAAATGTTAATTTTGTCAATTTTTGACAATTTTTTGATCAGATATATTAGTAATGTTTTGACTTTCAGACTTTACTTTAGATATAAAATTTCTAAATATAATGTTTTTAATATGTTTTTTACAAATAATTTGTATATTTTTTCTCGACTTTATGTGAGTCGTCACTTTTCGATAACTAATATGAAATATGATCATTTTTAGAGAAAAATTCTCTGAAAATTCATTGAAAATGGTTTTAAATGTCTTTATTTTTTGGAATTATTTACAATTTTGTCAATAAAAATGCCTTATTTTGTACATAAAAATGTCTTATTTTATAGAAAAAATCATAAAATGTATATGTTTTTCATTATAAATTGCTTAAAAATGTATGTTATTTTGTTAAATTTCAAAAAACACACTTGAAAATAGAAATTAAAAATATTTTACAACAAAGATAATTCAAAGGCCCCAAAAAATGTCTCAAAATGAAAATGTGTGATACTGGCATCAACCATTTTTGAAACGGGGTTAAAAATAGCTACTAAAATTAGGAGAGAGAAAAACGAGAACTGTGTCGAGTTCTCATTTCATAGTATAAGTGGTTAGTATTGACCCATGGTATTGGTGCCTAGACTTAGTATATAAGTGTGTGTTGAGGCCTATGAAGGCACCGTGAAGTTAATTGTATTGAGCTTGCTCAAAGGAGGTTGCTCCCTCGAAGTGGCCCGTGATCAATATAAAAGTGATTCTAGGTTATGTTATTTATGATATCTTGTGTATTTGCATTAATTAATTATTGCAGGTTCATCACATCTGGTATAAAAGCACTTTCTTGGGCTCGTTGGGTGGAATTTCTGCCAAATTTTTTTTTCGTATTTGTTGCAGCTTCGGATTTGGGAATAATCCCTATCCGCTTAACTTTGGGAAGTACTTGGGCATAAGCCCTAAAAATCATTGTGAGGAGTACCACAGGAACCCCAAAGTAGCTGGCCCATTGAGAGGACCTGCCAGCAAAAAGGGCAACGACCCCTACCTGATTGACTAGTTCCCACCCGTGAGGTAAACCAACAGTTGTCGTTTGTAGCAAAGCGGTTATCAGTTTTACCTGAGCCGTGGAGTGAGGGGTACTGCCCCAATACGCAAGCCGTCAGACAGCATTGGTGGCCGAGTGAAACACCTGAACTGTTAGGAAGCCGTACATACCTGGGGTCCATATCTATTTTCAGTTGAACTGTTGCCGATCACTTCCGCTCTAGATCCAGCCATTTCAGATCTATTCTGAAAGTCATTCCAGATCTAGTCGCCATTTCATATCCAGCCGTTTTCGATCCCTTCCGCGCCATTGCAGATCCATCTGTTGCAGATCCCTTCTGCGCTGCTGTTGCCGATCCATTTTTGGAAAAAAAAAGGTATAAAATTCTATTTTTCGGCCATATCTCCCTTATTTCAACTCTGTTTTTCCTGAAACTTCACTGACATCCCTGCAATCCCATTCTGCATATTTCATTCCTGAAGACCCTATCCCAAATTCCACTTTCCAAGACCATAAATCCCACATTTGTCTATTTTTAGGGTTTGCCATAACTTCTTCAATTTTCACCCGATTGCCTTCAAATTTTACCATAGAGTTCCCACTTCTGAAATCCCCATTTTTTGCTTCCTTGTCCCTTAGAAAGTGTCGAAAACCTAGTCAAACCCCAATTACCCCTCCGAGTTTTTCCCAAATCCAAATTTCCCCTTACTAAATAAGCTTGTGTTTGTGTTTTTCTATCCATTCCCCCCCCCCACAAAAAAAAAAAAAAATTACTGGTTATGGTTGTCACTCGCACAGGAGCAAACACCATGGAGGAAGCACTTGCAGCCATTCAAACCAAACTCCAAGATTTGGATGAAAAATTTCTCAGCCTCCATCTTCAGCATTCAACCATGAACAATAACCAACAGCCAGAATCTTGTGCAGCCACCCGGTTCTCTTTGTCCAGCAATTTTCATGGGCCAAAGCTTGATTTTTCTCGCTTCAATGGTACTGATCCGACTAGATGGATATACCGAGCAGAACAATATTTCTGTCTGCATAATACTTTTGATGTTCAGAAAGTTCCACTTGCATCCTTTCATTTGGAACAGGAAGCCCTTCAATGGTACCGTTGGTACATCAAAGCTCATCCCGAGCCAAACTGGGCAGATTTTTTCCAACTCCTTTTGTCACGATTTGGTCCTAGTTCTTTTGATGACTTCATAGGAGCACTCACTAAACTTCACCAAACTGGCACAGTGAGAGAGTATCAGACGGAATTTGAGAAACTAGCCAATCACACAGAAGGATTTTCCGATGAATTCTACAGGAGTTGTTTTATCAGTGGTCTGAAGGATGAAATCCGCTCAGAGGTCAAAATGTTTTGTCCCAACACAATGATGGAAGTCCTAGGGTTGGATAAGCTAGCTGAGGACAAGATCGCAGCTCAACAACGCTCCAAAACCACCTTTGTTCCCTTCAAAAATATGGGTTCCCAACGACCTCCTATCACGCCTGCTCCTCAACCAACTCCTATCAAGCAATTGTTTGAAACAGAGATGCAGGCACGTCGAGAAAAAGGGCTTTGTTATAATTGTGATGAGAAATTCACTTGGGGACATAGATGTGTTCAACAAAATCCCTATCTCTTGGGTGTGGATTCTCCGCCTGCCTCAAAACTTGATGAAGAAGCTCCAGATATAGTAGATGATCAGGTCGACATTCAACACCCGCCGGTTGACACCCCATCTCAGGACGACCCACCCGAGATCTCTCTCCATGCTGTAACCGGCGTCACCACCCCACAAACAATGTGAGTCAGGGGATACTTCAAGAAGCTCCCTCTTACCATACTCATTGATTCTGGTAGCACTCATAACTTCATTGACCCTCGGATTGCCAAAAAGGCTGATTGTTTTTTCCATCCTTGTTCCAACTTTGAAGTCATGGTTGCCAATGGGGGCACCTTACCTTGCAAGGGGAAGTGTCGTAATGTGCGTATCTCTAAGGAAGATTATAACATGTGCTCTGACATGTTTTCCTTATCCTTAGGTGGATGTGATGTGGTTTTGGGCGTTCAATGGTTACGCACACTTGGCCCCATCTTATGGGATTTTGCTGAACTTTGGATGCAGTTTTCAGTCAATGGGACACAACACAAATTTATGGGCTTACAACCAAGGTCTCTTTGCATCATCAGTTCACATCTCTTGGAAAAGATCCTTAAGAAGAATTCACATGGTGTCATTTCTCAGCTCCATTCCCTTCAGATGCACCCACCAACGGTCTCCACTACTTCCTTGGATAGATATGCAGGTGTCTTTGTTGCACTAGTGGGATTGCCGCCTTCACGAGACCTTTCCGGTAAGCATTTTGCCACATCTACATCTCAGCAGGACATGATGGCTATTTTGCATGTAGTACAGAAGTGGCAGCCATCCCTATTGGGGAATTATTTATGCATCAAGACTGATCTCCAAAGTTTGGAAACTTTCCTGGAACAACGGGTCTCCTCCCCAACACACCTGAAATGGGTTCTCCAACTCATGGGTTATGACTATGTGACCACTTACCAGAAGGGTAAGGACAATATGGTGGCAGATGCTCCTTCTCACACATTTGATGACCAGTTTCTCTTACAGCTATTTCTCTGCTTGTTCGAAATTGGTTGCAATCTGTTCAACGGGGTTATCTCTTCTATGAACTCCATGCTTCTTCATCAGTAGGGCACTCTGGGTTCCTCAAAATGTATGAGCAGGAACAATGTAACTTCTTTTGGCAGGGACTCAAAAGGACAATTCAACGGATGGTGGTTGACTATGATACTTTCCAGGTCAACAAGGGTGAAACGACCCTCCTTTCAGGACTGCTCGAACCCTTACCCATCTCTCCACAGATTTGGACAACTATTTCTATGGAGTTCCTAGAAGCGCTCCAGTGGTATAATACCACATCTCAAAGGACACCATATGAAGCAGTCTTTGTACATGCACCACCAGTTCTTCTTCCATACACCTTCAGCAACTCCCCAGTTCAAGCAATTGACTCAATTCTTCGAAACCGTGATCAACTTCTTCTCATTCTGCAGGACAATTTTCACATGACAAGAATTCGACTGAAACAACAAGCCGATCAGCACCGTTTTGAGCGCACTTTTCACATCGCTGATATGGTTCTTCTTCGTCTACAGCCTTCCATGCAATCCTCCCTGAAACTCCAAAGGTTCCAGTGGCTCGGAATGCAACCCGAGGATGCTCCAGGGGACCCACTCCTTCAGATTCTGCATCAATTTCCACATCTAAAGCTTTGAGGACAAAGCTTTTTCTAAGGGAGAGGGGATGTTAGGAACCCATGTCTTTACTTTGTTAGTATATTGTTGTTGGACGCATATGCTTTGTAAGTCGTCCCGTAGTATTTGTTGATCCATAGTTTATATTAGCCCATAGTATTGACCCATAGTATTGGACGCATATGCTTTGTAAGTCGTCCCATAGTATTATATGTCCCATGGTTTTGACTCACAGTATTGGCGCCTAGACTTAGCCCATGGTTTGTATTGACACATAGTATTGACCCATGGTATTGGTGCCTAGACTTAGTATATAAGTATGTGTTGAGGCCTATGAAGGCACCGTGAAGTTAATTGTATTGAGCTTGCTCAAAGGAGGTTGCCCCCTCGAAGTGGCCTGTGATCAATATAAAAGTGATTCTAAGTTCTGTTATTTATGATATCTTGTGTATTTGCATTAATTAATTATTGCAGGTTCATCACAGAATGTCTCTTTTATTTGTGTGCTTCATAGTGAATGTGACAAATTCCAATCTAATACATAGTTAGCATATGCATCAGATATATGATTAACACTTCTCGGAACATGTATGTATGTAATTGAAACAAAATGTCGTTCCAAGAGTCTTACCCTTAGGAATTTCCGCAGTAGCGTAGGATCTCGTACACGGTACTGCCCATTCAACTAAGACACAACTTGTTGTGAGTCCAAGCGGACTTCTAAAGACTAGATACCATGTGAAATAGCATCCCGAAGTAGCTCGATCACGACACTATACTCGGCCACATTGTTAGATGTAGGACCGAGACAAGCACCTCCTGAAGACACAACTAGGTGGTTAGGTGAGAAAATAATCCAGGTAGCAAAAGCAAGCTACTGCGTATGACGGCTAGCACCATCCACGAACCCTAAGAAAATAGGAGATTCCGCTGACATCTGTCAATCAAACGGAAGGTAATCAGTAGACCCGAAAACCAAAAGAAAGATAAACTATGTACAGAAACAACTATACAATAGTATACAAAAGTATTTTCCTGAACCAGAGGTTCAAGTGTAATACCGCTTGAGATAGAGCCCATTTCTAGGCTCCTTCAAGATAGTCCCCTCATAGTCTTCTAATTCATAGGCTCCTTTTTCCAGGACACGCCTCACGACGTAAGGACCGTGCCACATGGGGTTGAACTTGCCTGCCCCCAATGGTTCTTTAGCTTGGTCATATAAGAGGACCAAGTCACCTTCAACATACTGCCAGGGACAGACAAACCTTTCATACTGAACCTTGACATGACGTTTGTTGGCATCTATGGCCACAATGGCATCTCGACGTTGCTCGTCAAGTTGCTCAATGTGGATTAAACATTGCTCAATATCTGTCATATCAGGGAGGAGCTCTATGGCCAGTTTAAGCGAAGGGATTTCGCATTCAATTGGTAAAAGTGACTCCATGCCGTGAACTAGCTAGAACGGTGAGAATCCGGTGGCAGTCTTGACTGTGGTTCGATATGCCCACAAAGCAGGATATAACATGATGTGCCAATTTTTCTTGCTTTGTTGGATGGTACATTGGAGAATGATCTTCAAAGATTTATTAACTGCTTTAACTTAACCATTCGCTTGGGGATAGTAGGAAGACGAGTGTTCTTGAAAAAACCCAAGCTTGAGAGACAAATCCTCCATCATCTTGTTTTGAAAGTGACTGCCATGGTCAGTGACAATCTCTTTTGGGATACCGAAACGAGTGACAATCTGATTGAACACAAAATGGGCTACAGTAGCACCGTCGGCTTTAATGGTAGGCATGGCCTTAACCCATTTGGAAAAATAGTCCATGGCCACTATAACATGGTGATGCCCCCCAGCCAAAGCTGGTTTGCAATCCATGAAGTCCACCCCCCACTTAGTGAAGGGACTGACGGTAATGACCGGGTGAAGGGGCACTGGATGCGAGCATATGTTCCGAGAAAACACCTGGCAAGGGTGACATCTCTTCACAGCATTAACACAATCCTAAAATATGGAAGGCCAAAAATAACCAGCTCGCATAATATGCTGGGCTATAGCAAGCCCGAATAAGTGACCGCCACACGCCCCTACATGGAAATCATTAAGCACCCACTCCGCTTCTTCGTGAGTTAAGCAATGACAGAGAATGGAATCCTTTCCTCGGCAATACAATGTTAAGATTTAATATGCTAAGACAGAAAATAGCAGCATTACATTCCATTTCACAATAATAGCATATACAGGATCACTGAAGAAACAACAAGCACAGCATAAACACAAGAGACACAAATTTATCCTGGGAAACCCTGATGGGGTATAAAACCCAGCAAAGCTTCCTCAATATAGATGACCAACAATATACAAAGATGCAAACCCTGAGCATGAGCTCCTCCTTCTCCATAGCAGACCTCTCCTCCACAAGTGCGCCTTTCTCAAGTGAGTGAGTATGTCAAATGAGGAATACACCTCCTCTATTTATACACTACTCCGACTTGTCTTTTACACAAGACATGTAGGCTCGTATTTAACCCTTGGGTTTAATACCCCATTACAACTGACTGGGCCGACCCCTCTAGAGTGGTCTAATAACCCTTTGACCCACATAACACATACAGGGCCGAACCCCACTAGGGAAGTCTAATAACCCAAGTTACCACATTCCGACGGAGGAATAAACATCTCCGGATATACAATAAGATCTTCAAGGAGGAATGAAACATCTCCATAATAATAAAGTACAAATATAATATTCTTTGAAGTTACAATATCTCAACACTCCCCCTTAACGAGAAGGATATTATAACAGCATCTGCACGAGCAAGGAGTCATCAACATCATACATGACACATCTGTAAATCATTGGAAGCTTTCTCAACATCATCAGTAACTCAAGCAGTTACTGGAATATCTTCAATACTAGAACATCAACATCTTCAGTACTGAGTCTTTATCTTCTGCAGCACTCGAACAGCTATAGCAACATCAACATCTGGATCCTCACGATCATCAGCATCGTCATCATACGATCATCAGTATCGGGATCATCTCTATCTACAACATCTGGATCATCTCGATCTACAGCATCTGGATCATCTCGATCTATAGCATCTGGATCATCATGATCTACAACATCTGGATCATCTCGATCTATAGCATCTGGATCATCTCGATCTATAATATCTGGATCATCTCGATCTACAGCATCTGGATCATCTCGATCTACAGCATCTGGATCATCTTGATCTACAGTATCTGGATCATCTCGATCTACAGCATCTGGATCAT
The DNA here is from genome assembly GCA_027924585.1 of Larix kaempferi. Lineage (NCBI taxonomy): Eukaryota > Viridiplantae > Streptophyta > Pinopsida > Pinales > Pinaceae > Larix > Larix kaempferi. The sequence continues at coordinate 11,646,447 of BSBM01000756.1, forward strand.
CACGATCTACAACATCTGGATCATCTCGATCTACAGCATCTGGATCATCTGTATTAGTATCCACACCAATACATTTATCATCAAAACATGTATTCTTACTAATACATATATTATCAAAAGCATGTATTCTCACTAATACATCTATCATCAAAAGCATGTATTCTCACTAATACATCTATCATCAAAAGCATGTATTCTCACTTAATACATCTATCATCAAAAGCATGTATTCTCACTAATACATCTATCATCAAAAGCATGTATTCTCACTAATAGATCTATCATACATAGCAGCATACCCTGCAACACACACGATCATATTACAGGATGATCAATCCCGCTCTCTTTAGGACATAGGTCCATGGACGATACAATCCAGATCGAGTTCCAGGATGATCAGTCCTTATCACTTTAAGACAAGTCTCATGTCTAGGGAGGATGCAATCCCATCCGTACATTTAGGACCATGTCCAAGGATGACTCAATCCTCAACCGTACATTTAGGACCACGTCCAAGGATGACTCAATCCTCAACCGTACATTTAGGACCACGTCCAAGGATGACTCAATCCTCAACCGTACATTTAGGACCATGTCCAAGGATGACTCAATCCTCAACCGTACATTTAGGACCACGTCCAAGGATGACTCAATCCTCAACCGTACATTTAGGACCACGTCCAAGGATGACTCAATCCTCAACCGTACATTTATTACCACGTCCAAGGATGACCCAATCCTCAACCGTACATTTAGGACCACATCCAAGGATGACTCAATCCTCAACCGTACATTTAGGACCACGTCCAAGGATGACTCAAACCTCAACCGTACATTTAGGACCATGTCCAAGGATGACTCAATCCTCACCTGTCCACTAAGGACTTCATTCTCGGAGACATATGTCTACGGCTCACTTTAGGACCGAAGTCCAGGGATGATCCAATCCCCACATGTCCACCAAGGACTTCATTCTCGAAGAAATACGTCTACGGATCTCTTTAGGACTGAAGTCCAGGGATGATCCAATCCCCACATGTCCAACAAGGACTTCATTCTCGAAGACATACGTCTACGACTCTCTTTAGGACTGAAGTCCAGGGATGATCCAATCCCCTTGTCACTTTAGGCCCTGTCTAAGGACCATCCACCAACCTCTTTGTTGGCATCACCAATATAGGTAACCACATCATCAACCTTTCTGTTGATGCAGGCAATCTCATCATAAGTGATCACATCACTCCCCCTTTCGAGGAGGATCCTTCTGAACTATATTAAGTTTGTCTTGGAAAACTTTACTTGAGGTAGAGGTTTGGTTAGTACATCGTATCGGTAGAGGTTTGGTTAGTACAATGGTAACTTGTTACAAATTCGAACTTTAATTCCTTTCTGCACCATATCTCGTGTATAGAAATGTCAGATCTCTATGTGCTTTTGACTTATCATGGAACACTGGATTCTTTGCCATTTTGGTACAACTCTGATTGTCACATAGGATCACAGTTGGGTCCATCTCTAAGTCAAACAATTCTGAAACCATACTACTTCATAACTTAGCAGAGCAAGCAACCATATATTCTGCTTGTGCTAAGAGCCACACTAGATTGTTTCCTGCTAAACCACAATATCATGGCTGATCCCAGACAATAACATCCTCTCAATGTGCTCTTCCTGTCTGATACACTTTCTGCTCAATCAACATCTGTGTAGCCATTTGAAGTCATGATCTCCAATATAGCATAGATCAAAGTCTATCATATCCTTTAGGTACCTGATCACATGCTTTGCAACTAACAGGTGAACACATCTAGTTTCCACTAGATACTGAATCAAGGTATTCACAGCAAAGCATATATCTGACCTAGTATTTATTAGATACATCAGTGACCCAATAATTTGTCTGTACAGAGTTATATCCACTAACTCTGAAGAGTCATCTGCTAACAACTTCAAGTTGGAATCCATGAGAGTGGCCATTTCGACACATCAAGTCCTTTTAATATTTCTCAGCATACTTTCCCTGGTTGAGAAAGATTCCTTCTGAGCCTTGCCATACTTCCAGACCTAGGAAGTAATATATCAATCTGAGATCTTTCATTTTCATTTCTGCAGCCATCTTCTTCTTTCTTTTCATGATCTGTTTCTCATTCCTTGTCAGAAAGAGATCATCGTCATACAATAATGGTATGATCCATAACCTTAAGGTAAAGGTTAGGAACAACTTTAATTTTGGTAAAGCCCAAGCTTATCAAGAAACTGTCAATTCTCCCTTTGTGACTGAACATTATTCACACTCTGCATTGAATGATCTTCTGCATATCTATCTGTGCCATCTCTCGTTAGATGGGTCTACTGATATGGGCCTCAATATCATTCGAACTCTGTGGTGAGTTCCTTCTTGTATCCATATCATCTGTGTATAGAAACTATATTCAACCTTGTAGCAAAGGTTGAGATTCACATCACCCATGGTGATCATTAAGCTCATCAATTGATTATCGATCCTCGGTACCCATACAGAATCTGATTCACACTTCTTACACCATTAAGAGAATGGTATTATATAGTCACTTGAAGCAAACATCTCGTCATGATTCTCTTCCTCTTTCTAAGAGAATCTTCTAGCCACGAGCCTTCTATATTTTGTTTGATTTGTAAATCTTCTTGTTGAACATCCATCATTTGTTCGGTGTTCATCATTCTTCATGATCTTTCCTACAAATAAAAATTAAGTACATGATTAGTAATACTTCATAATCATGAAATCATGTTGACATGATAACTTATTATGCATACAGATATCATTTACTATTTCAAATAACAACTCAAATACTTATCTTTTATGTTTGTGTGGTTGCCTCCCGCTTGATTTTCTAAATGTCTTTTGAACTTCTATTCATTCTGTACTACTGTGCATACTCAAGTGTGCACTAGTGTTATCCTCATGATCTCATACACAAACATACATTCATTAGTATATTATAAATATTATCAAAACATTGTAATTCTTGAATATGTATAGTCATGATCATAGATAATAAACATTAGTATTCAAGATATCATCAATCAAGATAAAAGACATAATATTCATAAACCCTTGATTACTAGCTTTATGAATAAGCATAACCAATCATACCAAGTATACTTATATAAGGGATCCTAACACGAGGTAAGGTTCTAACTTGACATAGGAAAACATACCTGGATTAGTATACCTACTTAGTTATGTACAACATACCTAAACAATATCTTCAAGGATTTAGAGATCATGTGCTAGAACCTGCATGTCTCATAGGTTAAGCATAATATAACAAAGTCATACATACCTCGTAAGTAGAACAAATATTATGGATGATTCTTTGTCTTCATGTTGTCATGGTGATGTACCTGTATCTTGTTAGCAGACAACATCAACCTTACACAATACCATAATGCATTAGTACAATCATATAGTCCTAATCAATGAATGTCTTCGATCATTCACATGCATTCATACTGTTACTAGGGTGATAAGAAAATTCTAACATTAATCAAGATTGTACTAATAAATAATATGAAGACAAACACATCATGAACTTAATCAAGAATCAGATTTCAAGACATACCTGAACCTCCTTAAGTCATACCTGTCGAGACTTCTTGTAGTCTTCTTATGTAAGGCCTTAGCCTCAACTCCCCCTGAAACTTGATCTGGAGCTTGATTAGGGTTTGCTAGAGAAACCTTAAAAATTCAATCTTTGACTTTCACACTTCTGAATGGATGGAAGGATGTGTCTTGCTGAGGTGATCAAACTAGCATGCTTTAATTTTGAAATCTCCAAGATTTGACCCCTCAAAATTTCCTTCGAAACTTCTGGATCTTCTGGACAAGAACCCGAACTAGGGTTTGATGAAGCCCACCCTTCTGTCCAATCAAAAGGTTCGATCCAAGGTTCTGAACACTTATTTTTCTGAGGAGCTTCCAGTCGTGGTTACAGACTTCAAAAATTCCAACTTTTGCTGAAGCCCTAATTTTCCATCTTTCCGATCAAAATCCCGAACTAGGGTTTGATCAAGCCCGGTCTTCTACCCAACCAAAAATTCGATCTTGGTATCTAAATTTCAATTTTCCTGAGTAGCATTCAGCCATGGATTCCGATTCCAAAAATTCTAACTTTCTCCGAAACCCTAAATTCCGGAAGCCATGAAGAAAGGTGCTCCAAAAATAATTCTGTTTTGACAGAAATATGTACCTGATTGTTTCTGCTATAACTCCGAAATTTTTGCTCCATAGGGTCTGAAAACGTTTCCTGCAGTAGCGTGACCTGTCATATTTCCATCCTGACAGATCTGACCTCATTTGGATTCTTTGAGAGAGAGTTATGCCAAATGTCGCAACGTGACCTGTTTTGGGACAATACAGGAGAGCGAACTTGTACGGCATGCCACGTGTCACTGTTTGTACTTCAGCCTCTGAAAACGTTTTTTGAGATAGCTCGCCCTGTTATATTTCCATCCTGATAGGTCTGACCTCAATTGGACTCTCTGAGAGAGAGTTATGCCAAGTGTCGCAACGTGACCTGTTTATGGGATAATACAGGAGAGCTAACTTGTACGGCGTTCCACGTATAACTGGTTCAACTTCGTCCTCTGAAAAAGTTTCCTGAGATAGTACAGTTTGTGTACTACCTGTCACTTTTTACGAAATTTCATTTGGAGCTTCCTAGCCCAAGTTATGACCTTTTTTCCAAGGTCACCGGATTTTCACTGAGATCTGGAAGAGGCAGAAACCCTAATTTGTACTGATCATAACTTACAAAGTACAACGAATCTGAGGGTTCCCTTTGGACACAAGATACCTAGGGATGTTATCTTCGCCCTATAAACATTGCAGATCCTGAACCTTCGCAGAAATGGATTTATAGCGAAAGTTCCACGATGACTGGTTTTTGCTATGTAAAACCCTAACCTTCAAATTGTCGTAAGTAAAGCAAGTGTCGTAAGTGCCATACCTTGCCTTCCTTCAGGTTAACTCTGATACCATGTTAATATTTAATATGCTAAGAGTGGTCTAATAACCCTTTGACCCACATAACACATACAGTTCCGACCCCCACTAGGGAAGTCTAATAACCCAAGTTACCACATTCCGACGGAGGAATAAACATCTCCGGATATACAATAAGATCTTCAAGGAGGAATGAAACATATCCAGAATAATAAAGTACAAATATAATATTCTTTGAAGTTACAATATCTCAACATACAAAGTGTCACCGACGATGGTATAGTCTTTAGCATGATGTTTCACACGCCATCGCTCATCTTGTGTATAATGCGGAGGAAACTTCAAAGTTTGGAGATATACAATGACATCCGAATAGCAAGGGTCCTCGGATGAGATAAGAAATAAGTGCTCATCCACAAAGGAATATTCATGAATGACATCCTCATCAAGTCTCGGGAGGTCTGACATAATCTCAGCAAACACCAACGATTTCACTGATTTTGCCGAAGCAAAATCGAGATCGAACTCTTCAAGGATTACAATCCATTTATTATACTTCCCCCCTATAAGGCGTCGTAATAGCATGAACTGAAATGGATTGATGGGAGCTACAACTGTGGTTGTTCTAAGCAAAATGTAATGTTGTAACCGCTGGACTGCATGGATAGTCGCAAGTGCCATCTTTTCTACGTGAGTATATCTTAGTTCAGCGTCTACTAGATTTTGACTAAGGTAATAGATAACATGCTCGATGAGCGCATCATCAACCTGAACCGAGACCATGCCAATCGTCTCTTGAGACGCGGCCACATAAAGGATAAAATCTCATGCCAAGTCTGGTGGACTAAGCATAGGGATCGATACCAAAGCTTTCTTAAGGGCATCGAAAGACTACTGGGCTCACTCATCCCAGATAAAAGGTGTGTCTTTCTTCAATAAGCGCATGAAACCTTTGGTAAGATTAGAATAATTGACTACAAATCGATGCAGAAAAGTAGCTCTCCCTTGTAGGCTCTGAAGTTGTAACAAATTACGCAGAAAAGTAGCTCTCCCTTGTAGGCTCTGAAGTTGTAACAAATTACGCAGAGGAGGAAACTGAAGTATTGCCTCAACTTTTAGAGGATCGACTCTAATACCCTCTTTTGAAACTATGAAGCCTAGAAGGCGACCAGTCCTTATAGCGAAGATGCATTTATTGGGATTCAATCGAATTTTGTAGTGTATACATCGTTCAAGAATCATACGGAGGTGCTTGGGGTGGTCTACTCTCTTGCGAGAATGGCCAGCAAGATCATCCAAGAAAACCTCCATAATCTTCTTAAGATCGTGAAAGGCATAGGTCATGGCTTGCTGAAACATAGCTCCGACGTTTTTAAGGCCGAAGGGCATTTTTCGATATGCAAACGTTCCCCATGGACAAATAAATGTCATCTTATGTTGGTCCACGGGTTTGATTTGAATTTGATTATAGCCTGAGAAGCCATCCATGAACGAAAAAATCTCACTTCCCGCACAAGCATCCAAGATCTGATCAATGAATGGCATGGGGAATTTGTATTTCGGACATGCACGGTTCGAATCTCTAAAATCGGTGCATATGCGGATCGTTCCTTGCTTCTTATCCACAGGAACTAGGTTTGACACCCATTCGGTAAGGGGAACGGGGTAGATGAAACCAGCTTAGAGTTGTTTCTCCACCTCTACCTTGATAGCAGTTTCCTTCCTAGGGTTCATAGCACGTAAGCGTTGTCGAATTGGTTTAGCATTAGGATACGTTCTAATCTCATGTTAAACAATGCGGGGGTCTATTCCTGGCATCTCCTCATATGACCAGGCGAAAGCTTCCCGGAGTTCTATAAACAATTCAGTGTAAATGGCAATCTCCTCAGGAGTGCAATCGACAATGATGTAGACATTCTCCACCTTTCCGGGAGTATGAGAGATGTTGATCAACATGGTTGGGGAAATATTGGCCATATTCCCCTCCGCAAAAACATCATGCGACTCCAAAAGATCCACAGGGTGACCAACCATCTCTGCTAGAGTCATCCTAAACTCTTCTTGCTCAGCCGGCTCGAGGTTGGGAAGGAAATAAGAGCGATGATGCATATCCTCCCAAGGCCTCTCACTACCACACATGGCCTCCATAATAGCTTCATCAGATGGAAAAGTATCATCAAGGCAGTCGTGTGAACAAGATGAGTTGGTTGCCTAAACTGGCAGCGTAATGGGATCTTCTTCGACTGTCTAAGAAGAAGAGAGATATAGTTCTGTGGTGGCTAGTTGAATATGCTCGTAAGTAAGCTCAACTACAGACAAGGGAACAGACATCCCAACGTGCGAAATGTCTTCAGACGTAGGACTCATGGACGGTAAAGTCCACGGATCAGTACAATAGGAAGTCTAGAATGGCATGCTATGAAAAGGAGGAGACGCATCGTCGAAAATGGTTCTAATGAAGTTCATAGGTGTAGGAAAGCTATAAGTTCCCATCAATGAAGGGTACATACTAACACCTATAGTCCCAATTTTCGGCTGAGAATCTGTAAGTTGCGGGACTATGGATCCCGTGGATGTTGTGGAAGGAGTGTTAACGAAATCCAACTGATCGATGGTCACAATATTTCCTTCCTGGGGAAAGCAGATAACTCTGAATACATTGGATGCGACAGCCTTCATAGAGTACATCCAATTCTGACCCAGTAATAGGTGGTAGTCGATGGGCGCATCAACCACCTCGACTTCAATAGGCACAGACTTACCTCCCAAGCAGACAACAAGGGAAGGGATAATTCCATGCGGCTTAAATGACCGGCCCTTGAATGCAGTGAGCGTGGTTCTAGATGTAAGTAGAGGAGGAGAGCCAAGAGCTTTCCAACAAGTTAACGGCATTACTAACGCGGAAGCACCTTCATCAACCATAGTACATTTGACAAAACTCTGAAGGCACACCACCTGGATTTGAAAAGCCACATGGTAAGGTAAGCGAGGTTGAACATCAGTAGTATCGAACTTGATAACACTGGGATTTCCCCCATCCTGAACTCCTAACGCACTCAAAAGGGCATGCTTCTGAGAAGGACAGGCCTGCAAAACTTCAAGAGCCGACATGGCACACGGAGTTTGGCCCAGATCTTCTACAATGGAGTAGTTCTGGGAAGCTCGAGAATTAGGATTATGCGTAGAGCGCTTGAGAACACCTTTTGGTATCCGTGGAATACTAGAGGGCTTCTCGAGCAAGGAATTGTCAGGAGGAGGTGGAGGCTCACTCCCCATATTAGGTTGTGGTTCACCATAATCGCGTTGACGAGTAGCAACACTAACCTCCGATTGAACCATATTCACACATCCATAACCACTAGTATTGGAAGAAGGCGTTGTCGTTTTAGTAGGTCCATAACCAGTGGTGGGAGCATGAGAAGCCATGTTTTGATGATATGGAAGCGGATCCTTTAATACAACTGGGCTCTGTGCCAAATGCTTTGATGCTTCTCCAATTCGAGGACATAAGTGAGTAAGATGATCTTCCCCATAGAGCTTGCAAGGGAATTTCACCTTACGCCTAGGTTTATGATCCTCACCAACATTTCCGCCTTCCCGAGGAGGGTTGGCATTCTCTTTACGAGGAGTATTGCGATTGCTATTATTGTTACTTCCATTATTTCCACCCCTACGGTTGTTTCTCCCCTTTTTCTTACCACCGGGTTGCTGGTTACCTGACAGCTTCGTTGATTGCACATTGTGTACATCAGACGACGGGGTGGAAGTGGACAAGGTGTGAACCTGTCCGGGAGTAGACTGGTTTAGCGACAAATTTTGCATTTGATTATCTACCAAGTCTATAGGGCGAGTGCTTGTGGATCCTACGATGCCATCGGCATGTGGTCAAGGAACTGACCTAGGCTCATGTCGTGTTCTTGGTGCATCAGGAATGATGTCATATAAAATGCCAGACTGAGAGTATAGTAGGTCTAACTGCTGGACTTTCAAGATGGCTTGTTCCTCAGTCACAATGTCGAACATCAAAACATCCTTAGCAATGTATGGGAGTAGATACTTGAGGAACCATTCCAACAAAAACTCTGGAGGAATGTTGGCTTTCACTAATCTCTTCCGTCGACTCCACTCTTGAATGTAGTAAGAAATATGTGTGGCCTTATTCTGATGGAAGGTAGAACACAGTTCAGTAACAGTATCATAATGAATCGGTAACTGGAAATGTTCCAAGAAAACCAAAGAAATCTCGTTGAATCCCCTATAGGTGTTCCCAGGCAACTCCACATACCACTTCGCAGGTGCCACCGTGAGGGTGCATTGAAATAGTCATAATATAACGGAATCATGATTCAATGAGTTGGAGGGGCACCAAAGGTGAAACATTGTGACATGATCACTTGGATCCTCACCACGTTTCCCCTCAAACTTACGAATGTACGAAGGGAGCTTGGTAGGGACAAGGGGCCAATTAGGGTCATGACACACCGGATCATTCGTGAGCTTCGAAACATCCGAACGATTCAAACGTGCAAGGAACGGGAGCTACGGCTGGAAAGCTTGATTATAATCTCCCATAAAAGGTTGGTTGAATGGAACCGAATTATAAGGTGGACCAAAAGCTTGACCATGAGAATTAAATGGATGATAATGAGGACCTGACGGACCATAAGCTTGACCATGGCCATAAGGTGGATAACCTTCCCCAACCTGACCCGTATGAGAGTAAGCAGGAATATGTGTGTTTTAGGCACCTTATTGAGGTGGGTTGAACTGGTGGCCAGCACCGACTGTGTTGTAGTAAGGGTTGCCACCATAAGTATGGGGCATATACATACTATTTGTAGTGGGAACCGAGTTGTAATGACCATAATGGTGAGGTATGTTCCCACCCCTAGCATTAGGATTAGCATGAGTAGTCGTGTGGTGACCCAAAGCATGAGAAGTATTCCCAACCCCAACGTTGGTGGTACTCGTAGCAGGAATGGTGGTGTTATGACCATATGGATAAGATATATTCCCACCTACTACATTAGTATTACTAGTAGCGGTGGTGGATGCAAAAGTGTGCAGTATATGTCCACCCCCATGGTTAGGAGGAGCACTATCATTTACGAAAGTGATCCTGGGTTGACGGGTAACGATATGTGTGTTAGGTGGTGGATGGTGAGTCATGTTTCGAATAGTGTTCCTATTAGGTTGGGCAGTCCTAGGAGGTGGTATTCTTCCAACATTAGCATTGTTAGGAGGATTATGACCAGTCCCCATATTATGTGCGTGAGTGGACAACATGGTGCCCCTGACGAGGGTATTGCCCCTAGTGGGTGCAGTGTTGCTAACACCATGACTACCAAAAGCAATGGGAGGATCAACTGTACTGAAACTGGGCATACTATATGAGAACGAGTTAACGTCGATCACAGGATTTTCATCTTCAGGTAAGGTTGGCATCCCATAAAGATAATTATCCGGATTCGAAGGATCGAACAGATTGTTGTCGAGTGGATTCGGCCAAATCGAACTAGGTTGAGTCTCAGGTGGATCACCCCCCCAGGCCTCTCAAGGCGTGGGGGTGTCTAAAGTGTGTTCGACTCCACTCGATGGAATTGTGGGGATTTCCTCCATGTTGGAATGTGCAGCCATGATAACGTCGTCTATGTATGTCTCGTAAGAATCTAAAGACTCAGAGGGAGCCCGCCGGCGTCCCCAAGCAACACGACGTGAAAATTCGACAGGCTTCAAACCAGCCAACAAATGGGACCGACGGAGAGTAGGACTCCGCACCATGATATCCTTGGAGAGAATATCAAATCACAATGTCTCCTACGGCCAACTATCGATCAAAAACAGTAAATCAAAAGCACACACCTAGAGAAACTACAGCCAAGAGCAGACAAATAGAGTGGCTAAATGAGCTCCCGAAACTAGAGACGGTATGTCTCACCTAGGAGAGGCTTAAGACTCCCAAACTATAGCCAGAGGTAACAGAATCAGTTATAGAGACACCCAGGCTTCACTGCGTGCACAGGGTCAAGTCCACTGTAGAAACACAACTGTGTTGTCCAATCCCTATCTGACTTAGGACACAAACAGCATAACCACTGCAAGTACCCTATGCGATACCTAGGTAAGGAAACTATGGTCACCGCAATATAACCAATGCTCAGGGGGACAGTCGCAGGTGGGATCTGTCGTATGCGTAGGGTAGCTAAGCCCGAAGCACAAGAGGATGAACCTCCGATACCCCCAGATACGAACAAACCCTGGAAATATCTCCCACGTTTAGTCGGTATCAGAGGGATATCCCTTCAACCAACCTCTCGTGACCTCGTGCTTAACTCTGGTTTGAGTAGAGATTCCTCAGAACACTGATATATATCATGGATTCCTCCACTCCTTGGTCAGACACCTAATGTTTCGTCTAGTAGTCTTGGATTGTTAACTCACAATGATCTATTCCAAGACTCTAAACCTATGCTAGTTGCTGTACCCTATAAATAAAATCGGTCTAATCAATTTTAAGATTAAGCGTTAATTTTAATGGTTGTGATTCCTCAAAGGATATGGTCGTGAAACTAGTGATGTGTATGACTCAATAGTATGCAAAATCGTCCAATCCTAGACTCATCTATCCAATAAAACAATGTCACTAACATGCAAAATCAACCCAACGATTTAGAAATAAAAATGCTATCCTTTTATATTTTCTATGCATAGGAAGAACCTAAATGAAGGCAGCAAGCACTCAATGCAATATGCAGTACATGAAAGTAATGTTTTATTTTTGTATTTTCTCTTATAAACAAAAGGAAAATGCAAAACTATATGTATTTTTTTTTGTATTTTTCAATATAAAGAAATGAAAAATGCAAGCAAAATCCTACTATTTAGTCACTGAAGTGCCGAGAAGATCACTAAGACAACCCAGCAGATCCCAAACAGTAAGACCCAGCCACAGGAATGAGCTCAAAAGGAAAAAACCAACAAGGCTAAATCCAAAGATGGGTAAAAAACCAATAAGGCTCAACCAAGAGAAAAGAAGAGTTCTGGTCACAACCAAGGTATGGAACAGTCAAGAAACATGCCAATAAAGACTTAGGATCATCCAAAGCCAACCTAGCAACAACCAAAAGTCATAAATAAACCAAAGCCGGAGTTGTACGCTACTGTCAAAGTAAATCTTGCAGGTACCCACAAGCAATAGAGTAAACAGAGGCGGGTATACGCAGGAAGAGCTAAGCTATCCCGCGGGTGAGGAAAGGAAAACGGGAAAATAAAGAGTCCAATGGCTCAGAAAAATCAAGTTTTCTATAGTGTATCTTAACGGCCAATCAGTGACACAGAGCTTTGACAAACAACAACTCTAATTAAGGACTAATGCTAAAAAATCCCCAAACATGGATGTTTTCCCTAGAGCAGTCGCCATTTCTGTATTGGAGAAAACTCATTATGGCTTGGGGTACCACTATGTTGAAATATTGTAACTTCAAAGAATATTATATTTGTATTATTCCGGAGATGTTTTATTCCTCCGACAGGACTCTATTGTATATCCGGAGATGTTTATTCCTCCATTGGATTATGGGAACTAGGGTTATTAAATCTCCTATGTAGGGATTGGCCCGAAGTTATTTTATTGGAGGTTATTAGACTTAAATTGACAAGTCGGCCCCATAGGGTAAAAAGTCAGTTGGAAAACAAGTATAAGTAGAGGAGGTTGTTCCTCACTTAACTTACTTGTCCTCACACTTCACTTGTGCGCATAGGAGAGAGAAAGTTCTGCATTTGGTGGAGAAGGAGCTCTTGTTGTGGACTACTATCTTGTATTTGGTTGGTTATCTATATTGAGGAAAGCTTTGCTGGGTTTTCTACCCCATGAGGGTTTCCCAGGGTATATCTGTGTCTATCTTGTGATTATGTTTCTTTCAGTGATCTTGCTTGTGCATTTATGCTAGAATTTAACATGGTATCAGAGCTAGCCTGAATAGGACATCTTTCACAAGGTAAGAATATCTCTCTCTCTCTCTCCGGTAAGAATTAGGGTTTCTGCAAAAAGTTGGTATTGTTGAATTCTGATTACATGGCTGGATAGCCCTTCTCAAAACCAATGTTTTGAGCCCTAGATCAAACTTTTTGGTTGGGTAGAACTCTGGGAAGGTCAAACCCTAGTTTTACCAAAAGTGCGATAAACCGGAAATTCGTTTCTGCAAAAAGTTGGTATTGTTGAATTCTGATTACATGGCTGCATAGCCCTTTTCAAAACCAATCTTTTGAGCCCTAGATCAAACTTTTTGGTTGGGTAGAACTCCGGGAAAGTCAAACCCTAGTTTTACCAAAAGTGCGATAAACCAGAAATTCTGTCCCAAGATCCGGAAAATTAAAAGGGTTAAAGTTTCCAGGTAAGTACTACTCTACCTCTTATCTCTTGGACTCCCCCAAGAGAAGATGGCTCCAAACACTAATCTTGAAGACAAGCTAGAAGGTATAGAAAATTTCTGAGCATGGAAATACAGAATTGGTCTCATTCTTGAAGAAAATGACCTTGCTCATTATATCAAGGATGAAGTTGCAGAACCTGAAGGAGATGAATCCAAAGAGAAGCATAGGAAGGATTTAATTAGAGCAAAGAGAATCATAGCTGATTCTATTAAATACCACTTGATTCCCCAAGTGGCCTCCAAGAAGACTCCAAAGGAAATGTATGATGCCCTAAGAAGAATGTATGAAGGAAAGAACATCAATAGGAAGATGAACCTAAGGACTCAGTTGAAGAGCACCAAGATGCACAAAGGAGAATCCATTCAAGACTACTTCTCAAGGGTCTCCCAAATCAAGGAGCAACTAGATGCCATTGGTGATACTCTTAATGAAGATGAACTTGTGATGACAACTCTAAATGGTCTCACTAGACCTTGGGAGTCATTCATACAAACTATGTGTGCCAGAAAAGAAAGTATGAAGTTTGATGTAGTTTGGGAGGATTGTGTACAAGAGGAGGCTAGGGTTGCAAACCGAGAAGCCTTGCTCAAAGAAGATGACCAAGCCTTGGCCACCCACACCAAGAAAAGAAGGAATCAATCCTACTTTAAGAAGGATAGTCACAAGGAGTCTCATCCTCCACAAAGATTTCAAAAGAAAAAAGAACCTAATCTAAGAAGAGATTACTCCTCATTCCAATGTTTTATTTGTCACAAAATAGGACACATTGCTAAGGACTGTCCTCTAAAGAAGAAAAAGGGTACTCATCACAAAAGACATCAAGCACATCTTGCAGAAGATGATAGTGAAGAAGAAATTGAAGAGGAAGAAAGGCCTTACAAGAAAAGACCTAGAAGAGAAGAAGAAGATGAAGAAAGGACCTTATTCAAGAAAAGATCTAGAAGAAGTGAAGAAAAAGATGCAGAAGAGTATGTTCTATTCTCCGCACTCACTGGATTTATAAAACCTGGAGAAGGTACATGGGTTATCGATAGTGGTGCTTCAAAGCACATGACAGGACAAAAGAAGACTCTATCAAAACTTGAAGAAAAGACCTCCCCACAAAAGGTATCTCTAGGAGATAACTATCAATATCCCATCAAGGGAATTGGTGAAGCAAACTGCAAACTTGATTCTAGAACCCCCATGAAGATGAAGGAAGTTTTGTATGTTCCGGGATTGAAGAAGAACTTGCTTTCCATCTCAGCATTGGACAAGAAAGGCTATAGAGTTGCATTCATTGATGGACAAGTTTTAATGTGGTCCAAAGGCAAAACTATTAAGGATGCAATTGTTATTGGTGAAGAAGAAGGAGGTTTGTACAAGCTCAAGGGTCATCCAGAAGTTGCCCTTATACATGAAGTCTCTAGCCCAAATGAGCTATGGCATAGGAGACTTGCTCACATTAACTACAAGGAACTACCTCATGTAAGCAAGGTAGTTGTAGGTCTACCAGACTTAAAGGTTGACCATGATGGCACATGCAAAGGATGTGCAAAGGGGAAGAACATCAAGAACCCATTTCCAAAGAGTGAAACAAAGACCAAAAGCATTTTGGAATTGATCCATTCAGATGTATGTGGACCAATGCCCTCCACATCTTTAAGTGGATATGAATACTATCTCACATTTATTGATGACTATTCAAGGAAAACTTGGATATACTTCTTAAAAGGGAAGAATGAAGTTTTTGGAAAGTTCAAAGAGTTTAAAGCATTAATAGAGAATCATTCAGAAAAGAAAATTAAAGTACTTAGAACAGATATTGGCGGAGAATATACTTCAAAAGATTTTGAATATTTTTGTAAAGAAGCTGGAATCAAGAGAGAGCTAACTACTCCCTACAATCCCCAACAAAATGGTGTTGCGGAAAGAAAGAATAGAACCATCATGGAAGCTGTAAAGACAATGATACATGATCAGGACCTACCTATGTACTTATGGGATGAAGCAGCTAAAACAACAGTCTATGTACAAAATAGACTATCCCATAGTGCTCTTGATTTCAAAACCCCATAAGAAGTGTTCACAGGAAAGAAGCCTGAGGAAAGTCATCTTAAAATATTTGGATGTCCTATATACATACACATTCCAAAAGAAAAGAGAACCAAGTTGGATCCTTCTGGAAAGAAGGGAATATTTGTTGGATATTGTGAATCATCCAAAGCATTCAGAATTTACATCCCAGGTTTTCATCATATGGAAATTAGTAGGGATGTGACATTTGATGAAGAAGCAGCTCTCAAGAGATCTAGAAGTGCCAACATGAAGAAATCTATGAAGAAGACACACCTTCCAGGATCACAGAGGCTGCACCCACTCATGAAGATACTACACCTGAAGACCATGACTTGCTAGAACCACAAGAACCCCCCATTACAAACTTATCAAGAAAAAGAAGGCCAGCATGGGCTAGAGACATTATTCAAGGAGCTCAAAAATATGGAGCTCCTGAAGGCTCCACTAGAGAAAGGAAGAAACCAAAGCTAGTATCCAACTATATGGCTTTGATGTGTAATCTAGTGGATCAGGAACCTACTAGCTATGAAGAAGCAGTTCAGAAGAAAGAATGGGTAGAAGCAATGACAGAAGAATACCAGTCAATAATGAAAAATGATGTTTGGGATATAGTTCCCAAACCAAAAGATAAAAGTGTAGTGTCCTCCAAATGGATATTCAAGATAAAACATGCTGCAGATGGTAGCATTGAAAAATATAAGGCAAGATTTGTAGCCAGAGGATTCTCTCAAAAGGAGGGAATTGACTATGAAGAAACATTTGCTCCAGTTGCTAGGTACACTTCCATTAGAACTATCATGGAACTTGCATCGATGATGAAATGGAAACTACACCAGATGGATGTTAAGACAACCTTCCTGAATGGTGTAATTGAAGAAGAAGTGTACATAGAACAACCACTTGGATTTGAGGTAGAAGATGGAAGAACTCATGTATGCAAACTGAAGAAGGCCTTGTATGGGTTGAAGCAAGCTCCCAGAGCTTGGTACGGAAGGATTGACAGTTTCTTGACAAGCATGGGCTTTACCAAGAGTAAAGCTGATCCTAACCTTTATCTCAAAGTTATGAATGATGAACCTGTTATATTATTATTGTATGTAGATCATCTATTTCTCACTGGAAATGAGAGACAGATTATCGAGTGCAAGAAGAAGCTCTCTTCAGAATTTGAGATGAAAGATATCGGATTGATGCACTACTTCTTAGGCCTGGAAGTATGGCAAGACCCAAAAGGAATCTTTCTAAATCAAGGTAAATATGCTGTGGATATTTTGAAAAGATTCGGCATGTTGGATTGTAAAGCCATGGCCACTCCCATGGACTCCAACTTGAAGTTATTAGTAGATAACTCATCAGAGTTAGAGGACATAACTTTGTATAGACAGATTATTGGATCATTAATGTATTTGACTAACACTAGGCCAGACATATGTTTTGCTGTGAATACCTTGAGTCAGTATCTGGTGGAACCTAGAAGAGTTCACATGATAGCTGCAAAACATGTGATGAGGTACTTAAAAGGTACGATATATTTTGGTCTTTACTATAGTGGAGATCATGATTTAAATTTGCATGGCTACATTGATGCTGATTGGGCAGGAAGTGTATCAGACAGGAAGAGTACATCGGGAGGATGTTATTGTCTGGGATCTACTATGATCTCATGGTATAGCAGGAAGCAGTCTAGTGTGGCTCTCAGCACAACTGAAGCAGAATACATAGTTGCTTGCTCTGCCAGTTGTGAAGCAGTATGGCTTCGTAATTTATTATCATGACTATTTGACTTAGAGATGGAACCCACTGTGATTCTGTGTGATAACCAGAGTTGTATCAAGATGACTAAGAATCCAGTATTTCATGATAAGTCAAAACACATAGAGATCCGTTACTTCTATATACTGGATATGGTGCAAAAAGGAGCTATCAAGCTCGACTATGTGAGCATGGACGAGCAAGTTGCTGATATACTAACCAAACCTCTGTCTCGTGTAAAGTTTGAGCATTTCCGTGACAATCTTGGTGTATTTTAAAAGGACACTCCTCGAAAGGGGGAGTGATATGATAGATGAAGATATATTTGGGTACTAGTATCGATGTGGATACCTATATTGATGATCAGATTGCTTATCTAGATCATATGGTTGCTTGTATTGATGAGGATACCTGCATTTATGTTTTGTATACTTGTATTGATGATGTGTATACTTGTATTGATGAGGATACTTGTATTGATGATGTGTATACTTGTATTGATGAGGATACTTGTATTGATGATGTGTATACTTGTATTGATGAGGATACTTGTATTGATGATGTGTATACTTGTATTGATGAGGATACTTGTATTGATGATTTGTATACTTGTATTGATGAGGATACTTGTATTGATGATGTGTATACTTGTATTGATGAGGATACTTGTATTGATGATATGTATACTTGTATTGATGATGTGTATACTTATCGATGAGGATTGTATCATCCTTGGACTTCAGTCCTAAAGTGATCCGTAGATAGATGTCTTCGAGAATGTGGTTCCTAGCGAATGATGAGGATTGTATCATCCTTGGACTTCAGTCCTAAAGTGATCCGTAGACAGATGTCTTCGAGAATGTGGTTCCTAGAGAACGATGAGGATTGTATCATCCTTGGACTTAAGTCCTAAAGTGATCCGTAGACAGATGTCTTCGAGAATGTGGTTCCTAGCGAATGATAAGGATTGTATCATCCTTGGACTTCAGTCCTAAAGAGAGCCGTAGACAGATGTCTTCGAGAATATGGTCTTTAGCGGACGTATATAGGACTGCATCATCCCTGAGCATTTGGTTCAAAATGTACATGATAGGATTGCATCATCCTTGGACTTATGTCCTAAAGTGATAAGGACTAATCATCCTGGTAATTGATTAGGATTGCATCATCCTTGGACTCATGTCCTAAAGTGATAAGGACTAATCATCCTGGTAATTGATTAGGATTGCATCATCCTTGGACTCATGTCCTAAAGTGATAAGGACTAATCATCCTGGTAATTGATTGGGATTGCATCATCCCTAGACATGGTGAGGTGTCTTAAAGTGATAAGGACTAATCATCCTGGTAATTGATTGGGATTGCATCGTCCCTAGACATGGTGAGGTGTCTTAAAGTGATAAGGACTAATCATCCTGGTAATTGATTGGGATTCCATCGTCCCTAGACATGGTGAGGTGTCTTAAAGTGATAAGGACTAATCATCCTGTTAATTGATTAGGATCGTATCATCCTTGGACCTATGTCCTAAAGTGAGAGGGAGTGATCATCCCGTAATTGGATCATGTGTATTGCAGGATATGCTGCTATACTGATGATCGAGTGGATCCAGTTGATGACGATGTTGATGATCGTGTGATGACGATGCTGATGATCGCATGATGACGATGCTGATGATCGTGTGATGACGATGGTGATGATCGTATGATGATGATGCTGATGATCAGGTGATGAGGATGTTGATGATCGTGTGATGACGATACTGATGATCGTGATGTAGTTGTTCGATTGATGCAGAAGATGAAGACTCAGTATTGAAGATTTTGAAGATCTTGAAGTTGTTCCAGTAACTGCTTGAGTTACTGATGATGTATAAAGAAAGCTTCCAATGATTTATAGATGTATCATGTAGTCGATGACTCCTTGCTCCTGCAATTGTTGTTATAATATCCTTCTCGTTAAGGGGGAGTGTTGAAATATTGTAACTTCAAAGAATATTATATTTGTATTATTCCGGAGATGTTTTATTCCTCCGACGGGACTCTATTGTATATCCGGAGATGTTTATTCCTCCATTGGATTATGGGAACTAGGGTTATTAAATCTCCTATGTAGGGATTGGCCCGAAGTTATTTTATTGGAGGTTATTAGAATTAAATTGACAAGTCGGCCCCATAGGGTAAAAAGTCAATTGGAAAACAAGTATAAGTAGAGGAGGTTGTTCCTCACTTAACTTACTTGTCCTCACACTTCACTTGTGCGCATAGGAGAGAGAAAGTTCTACATTTGGTGGAGAAGGAGCTCTTGTTGTGGACTACTATCTTGTATTTGGTTGATTATCTATATTGAGGAAAGCTTTGCTGGGTTTTATACCCCATGAGGGTTTCCCAGGGTATATCTGTGTCTATCTTGTGATTATGTTTCTTTCAGTGATCTTGCTTGTGCATTTATGCTATAATTTAACACACTACAGATAGCTGACTACTAGAAATTAACTCAATTCTCATAACTATGCTATTATAAATGACAATGCTAAGATAATGGAGAATGTAACCAAGCTCGATCCAAACGTTTGATGTAGATCCGCTTTGGAGCTTTCAATCCGTGCAGTTGAATCTGCAAATTGTCTTGATAGCCAATATACAACAAGTACATATAATATATAAACGACATTAACATCATCAATAGACATGGTCCATGATATTATAAGTAAATGCAACCCAATGTAGAATAAACAACATTCACAACATTAATGGATGAGAATATGAGTATTTCTATTAATAAACAAGAAGAAGTACAATGTGATACGACCTCTTGCCGGCAACCAATCTGAACCAAGATCTGGATCAATCCACTTGTGCCTCCACCACTTCAATCCTCCATGAATGGCAAACTCAAACTATGGTAGGAGTTTTGAAGGTGAACATAAGGGGTTCACAACTACAAGGATCAATGAGTGTAGACTCAAGATAGGGAAAAAATCCACTAGAGTTCTCTTGCTCTTCTTTCTCCTCCTTTCCATAAGCCTTATGTGCTCAATATATAGTCCTCCTAAAGGTAAGTGAAAGGACACATTGAGGCGTTTCTTGGGCAGATGGAGGGTCAAAGGTCACCCAACAACCGCTTTTTGGGAGTAAAAAGTAATTAACTAGTGATTTTTACCATTTTACATGCTACCCGCGGGCTATAGTGATGCAACTCACGGGTATGCCTGCTATAATGATGCAGCAAGCGGGTAAGAAGAAAAATGAGGAAATAGTATGTCTGAAGGATATAAAGTGGATCTGAGTCAGTGAAATGGATCCTACAGGCCAAAGAATGCTAATGCTCACAAGGTGGAAAATTACGTTGTAACAACTAGAAGAGCTACACAGAATGCTGATGGTGTGACAGTGCTTTCAGTACTTCGCTTGCCTTTGACATTGACAAGCATTCTTCCACTAAGTTGCAACTCATTGGATCTATTTTCCAAGGACTTCGAACAGCTGCGACTAGTTCTGATTGACGAAGTGTCTTTAATTGGTGCTCGAATGCTCTGGAGCATTGACAAAATATTACATGAAATTATGCATACTCGCAATTCTCCATTTGGAAATTTGGACATTATTTTCTGCGGAGACTTGTGTCAAGTACAACCTATCAAAGATTCTTGGGTATTTGAACAAGTGAATGTTGACTCACAGCCATTTCCTTATAGCTTCTAGAAACATAACATCAAATGCTTTCATCTCACGCAAGTTATGAGACAAGAAGACCCAACCTTAATTTCAATCTTGAATAGAATCAGAGTCAACTTGCGAACAAACGTTGACATTGAATTCTTAAATAGCCATTGCTATAGAGAACTTCCAAATGATCCGACATTCCGCTTCCT
Source organism: Larix kaempferi (assembly GCA_027924585.1). Taxonomy (NCBI): domain Eukaryota; kingdom Viridiplantae; phylum Streptophyta; class Pinopsida; order Pinales; family Pinaceae; genus Larix; species Larix kaempferi. The sequence goes on from BSBM01000756.1 coordinate 11,667,551, forward strand.
TTTTTATAGAAACAAGGATGTTGATGAACACAACAAAAATATGTTGAAAATTGGCCAAACAAAAGCATGTGCATTGCAATTGATCGACAAGGAAATAAACACGATAGAATTCAACTTGTATCAAAATGGCCAAATGGACTTGCCTTTTGCAATTGTCTTGAAACAAAATATGCTTGTTGAACTGGTTGGGGGGGACTTTGCAATATATGATGGGCTTGTAAATGGTGTAGAAGGCATTTTCAAAGGCTTTACGTCAAATGGAATTGACAGTCTGGATTGAATTTAGCTTGTCGTCAACTGGTGCAATGCAACAAGCAAAAATGAAACATCACTTTGCATTAAGCACTCCCTGTACATGGACACCTATCACATGAATAACTAGGCAAATGGCATCCACAGGTAAAAAACATATACTTCGACAACAATTCCCAGTCTGATTGGCGTGTGCATGAACCATTCATAGATCACAAGGACTTACAATGGATAAATTGGCATTTGATCCAAAAGGTATCACCCAACATGGACTGGTATATACTGCATTGTCACGTGTTAAAGACATGGACCATTTATACCTCATAAACAAATTACAACAAAAGAATTTTTGTCTCTCATATAAAGTTTCCATGGAAATAGATAGGCTCCAGAAAGAGGCAGCTCTGCAATTCCAATATGGCTTTCTGTCATTTGAAAACAAAGACCACTTGTGTCTATGCTCATTGAACACAAGAAGTCTTTGGCTACATATCGACAATATTGTCAATGACTATGACATAATGAAAGCCGATATACTGTGTTTGCAAGAAACACATACAAAATCACTTCCAACCAATTCTCTCCTTGAAGAAAAGTATTCCTGTCAATCTATATACAATGTCCATGGTCTAATCACATGTTATAGAAAACAAGTAGTTATTCAGAAACAACTCACATATGCAACAGACTTCGTTGAAGCAATAATCTCATGGTTTCCAGTTAACAACACTACTGTCACTCTAGCAAATGTCTATATTGCACCGCACACACCAATTGAACAACTGTATTCACTTGTTCTTTATATCATAGAAAACAGTTATCAAAATGAATATATCGTCCTGGCTGGTGACTTTAACATTGCATGCTGCAATTATGCAACAATCAAGATGCATTTCTCTGTTTTATGCATAGCAATAATTTTTCTTTGCATACAACATAAGCAACAACAACTTATGGTTCCTTGCTCGACCATTTCTGGACAACCTTGCCATCTGACCATGTCAAACTACAGATTTCTGAATCATATTGGATAGATCATTATGCTATTTGTATTTCTATCCCCATCAACATATTTATAGTCCGATGTTGCAAATGTTTACTGCTGAAAAAAAAATGCATTTGATGCCTCAAGCAATTTCAATCGTTCCATGCACAAAAAACTAGACTAAAAAAAAACTACATCTGCAGCCACTGCAAAAATTTACCAGCTGCAAGATGGCTGCAAAAACCGGTACTTCAAGCAATCCTAATGTCAGAATGCCCAAGTTGCCTCCTGGTGATAGCTTAAAAAGGTGAGACCACTTTGAACTCACTATGCAGAAGCAGTTTTCCACTTTTCTCACATGAATCAATTAGTTTTCCCTCTATTTCTAGAAAACAAGTATCTGAACATAATTTCCAATATTTCCACTTGTTCTAGAGCAAAGAAAATGCCAACCACAGCATGCACTATAATGGAAATGTCTTTGCCAACACATCCAAATGTATTTGAAGGTGATGTGGTTGCCTTGTACGGACTAGCATGCAACACGAATTAAAACTCCCCAAACAAAGCTGAGTTAGCACATGCTGATCTTGTCGACAGAGATGGTCAATTGACAGTCACAATCAACATGAACAATACCCTTGTCTCATGTTTGATGAAGTATTTCTCACCCGGCAGCAGTGTGCAAATTTCAAATTTTCTTACTAGAAACAAGGGAATCTATGATAGAGCAGATGTAAAACATTGCATTCTTTTGCATCAACAGATTGTTGTGGAAACAATTCCCCAGGTTTGTCAGCAACGTAAACTAGCACCAGATACAACAATACATGCTTTTTCAATGTCGACAAATGCTTTCTCTATTGGTTCTGTTGCAGCACTCGTAATTACATGTGAACAAGACAACAAGAACTGTGAGCTTTGTGTCAAAGATGGAGAAAAGATAAAGGACACTGCAAAGGTTTGATTTCATTTGATCTACTAGTTACTGTCAACTTCTATTGTAGCCAGCAATTGGAAGATGCATTTTCCTGTTTCAATGGTTTTACTAACAAACAACAACAAATTTTATTCTCTTGCAATTGCAACTTCCTGACAGCTATAGAGAACTTTTCTTTAAGATACAACAAGAATTGATATCAGAAATACCACACATGTACTTGTTTAAGAGCATCGTTAGAAATGGTGCAACAGGTTCACATCTTCTCCATGTTTTGCAAGCAACATTTGTTGATATGCTAAATGATGATTATGCAAAGGAACACTTGCTAGCTCTACTACAATCAAGGACAAAGGCAAGTTCAGTATCCCTTCATTGCAATTGCCCTGGAATAGTTGATTGTCTTGGAAATGCATTTTGATATCTATAATCTAGCAACCTTGAACATAAATGAATTTTGGAATTTTATATCAAAAAATGAATATTGGCCTCGCTTATATTGGATCAGTTCACAATTCAAATTCCTCCTACTGCATAGGAAATTTGACATTGGACTCCTCACATTTACATCATATCAAATTTGAATTTTCCATTGAAAAGAAATTTTGCACAGGTTTATCGGTTCTATATGTCAAAATCATATGGTTTAAAATTGTAAAAAAAAAAACAACCCAATAGTAACTTGTTCATTAAACAAACAACTTATTATTGATCCTGCGAAATTGAGTCCAGCAACTTTGTCTATAGGAAATGGGAAACATCAAGTCTCTGTGTCTTCTTTTTTGGGTGCATAGACTTAGTCTATTTTTCAAAATCATGCCTAGGCATTGATCTAGTTCAATATAGAACTACATCCATTCCAAATAATTCACAATATGCCTTCCATGCACAATCCACAGTCCATTCGATAGTACTTTCCATTGATTGGTGGTTTTCGTAACTAAAGGAAAACAGTGGCAACAGAACAAGTCATTGCAGACCAACATCCAATTCCATATCGAACTCAAGAATCTGTTTCATTTGTGCCAGCCTTTTTAAGATATTGAAATCAAGAATTTGCTCCATTAGGATCACATTTTCTTGTTCTTTAGCAGATGCTGCAACCCATAGTTTACTGAAGATCTCAATGCTACAGATTTTTTTCACTTGTATTTTCTTTTTTTTTGCAACAATCGAAATAGATGCGTAGGTTTCATGCCAAATAGAGCCTAAGGATTTTTAGTTTTGGTCCATTGGTGTGGTTTGATCTTATCCAAGTTTCCTTCGGATATCTTGATTTTCTCCTTCTATATCCCAAGAGCATCAACAAATCAATATAGCCATTATGAAGCTTCCTTTTTTATCATCACATAAACTGTTGTTCTGTACTTTTCTATTAGAATTATTTGCTTGCTTTGCTAGTTGTGATTTAAGAAAGCCAGATAGAAAAGGTTTCATTTCATTCATGCCTCATGTTCTCAGTAAAATACAATTTTGCTTCAAAGGCCCTTATTGTTTAAGTTTTGTTTGTTATCGACTTAAAGAGGTAGGTTTTGTCTACAAATTAAAATACATAATTCATAATATAAATGTTTCTAGATGTTTCTATGCAACTATTTTTGGGTGTATTGGAAGTTGCTCTATTTGCAACATTGAAGTTGTGATCCCAATGGCATCGTAGCTTCATTTTGCATGTACTGCTTGGTTGTTACAGCTCTGATTTCACAATTTGCAAATTTTTTCCAAGAGTATAGATATATTGTTCAATGGCTTGGTGCTTAGATATCAGTTCTAAAAGTATCATCTCAATTGCCTTTGTTTTATTTGGGAAAAAAAAAATCAACTACATTCCTAAATGAAAATTGATAGAGGCGTACATTGTAACTCTTGTCTCCTATAGCCTTCATTGTTTCTAGTCTCCTTTCTATAAAATACAGTTTGTCGTACTTGAACCAACACTATTGTTCTCAAAGTTGCGTAGCCTATATTTTCCCTAGTTGCTGTGTGTAAAGGTGTTATGCTGCATCAAAGGCATGGATTGATTTCCCTGGTAGCGACAAACAATAAATATTCATAGTTAAATATGCTGCTAGCTATAGACAATTTCACAGTCCAATGATTTATGTGTTCAAATTGCAGCTTATGAATAAAAAATTGTGGATTCTTGCATATGCATCAAGTCAACTGCTTATGCTCACAGTTACAATTATAGTGCTTTTGACTTTAATTTTTCAAGTGCTTAGATGTCATTTTTTTATAGGTCCATCCGATCGTAAGGTTATAAGATTCTTATAGTATTGTGCTCCACTAGATTATAATATTGTTATATTGGATTGTTATAGATGAATGCATTCATGTGTTGGTGTCTTTGCTCATGTTCTTGTTGAAAATTGCTAGAGTGTTGTCATAGAAATGCTATAGTTTTCCAGATTTGTAAATATATTTGTATTGGCTACCTGTAACATGCAGGTACATGGAACACTGAAAGCTAAAAATTCTTTCATGCTGCCATTTCATAAAATTTGCACCAATTGCAATAAAAATATTCCTAACAACTTGGCAGATTCCATAATATGCAAACAAAACACACCGTTCAGACCTGAACATTGTCTAGAATGCACAATTGAAACATAAGATGGAGTCTTCAACTGCACAATGAAATTTCCACAACTCCAACAATGTTGCCCAGCAGTTGCATTGACTACACAAGAGCAATACAGAAACAACATTTCATCAATAGTTTTTCATCTTCAAAGACTCTCTGTGCAAGGAATTTTCATGCTCGATGCATACAACACCATAACAGAAATTACTATCACACAGTGATAGCCTACAAAACAATTTTTTTGTTATTTTGGCTATAACTAGTTAACTCTTCATACACTATGCTTGTCTAGATTTTGCAAACTTCAAATTCCGAATTTGATAAAATGTATAGAGGCAACTTTATATGGGTTTTACAGTAACAATGCTTGTACAATTCCTCTAGTGTGCTCAAACCTTTTTCCTATACATTTCATCTGACATATAAATACATACATACATACATACATATATATATATATATATATATATATCTATATATATATATATATATATATATATATATATATATATATATATATATTGCTACTACACATGGTGATAGATATTTCAAAGTCTTTCATGCCCTACCGCTTATCTGTTATGTCATGCATTAACTTCTAAGCTAGAAGATAGATGGAATTCATATTAAAGTTGTTGAAATCTTGTATTGGTTCATTGAATTTTCTTATTGGACTTCATATTAAAGTTCCTGAAATCTTGTGTTGGTTCGTTGAATTTGCTTGTTCAATTTTCATTGAATTTTCTTGTTGAATTTTCTTGAGTCCCATGGATTCGAGTTATATTTTCCGTAAAGAAATCAGGTATTTCATGTTTCTCATTGTACTTGGATAACGTAGAGGAGAGATGCTTCTGCAACTAGCATGTGCCATCCCTCAACAACAAGTTCCTTCTAAGCCTTATTTTTTCTTTTAAATCGAGCATTCTAAGCAATGCACTTGTGTTGCAAGTTTCCACACCCTCCAGCGTCTATTCTTCCAGGTTTCCACACCTTGTTTTGTAGTCTCCCATTTGCATTGTCGGTGTACATTTGTAGATTCAACTGTGTCATGTTTCTGACTGTCCTATTTTTGTCAATATGCTTCCTCTTTGTCACTTTTATCATCAGATTCCTTAGTTCAGCTATTTCTCTATCCAGATCATCTTCCTATTTACAAATGCTGACCATTTGTGATTGAATCTTCCCTTCTTCTTATGTAAGAGTATCATAACTCATATTCCATTATGCTTTTGCATACATCTCTCTATAGATGTTTAATACATTAGAATGTTCTCTTGCTTGTTGCATTTCAACAGACCAACTATTGTCCCTTTTAGAACCTTACACTCTGACTTCATTGTTGTTGTCTTCAAAGATAATATTCTCTTCATCCTTTAAAATTTGTTGCTTATCCTCATAATTGTCCTGACTGTCATTCAATCCAATACTCTTGCAAAAGATGGAATATGATATCCTTTTTATGAGACAAGCTTACCTCACTTGTGTTCATCTCATTCTCTCCTGCTTGCACTTGTTGTCTTTTGTCTTCATTTTTAGAAAATAACACAGATTCATGTTCCTTTATTATAGCCTTATGTTCATCATCTCTTCCTATTCTCCTTCTTTCATAATTAAATTGTAAATTAAAATTTACCTCAAGTTCCTCATTTGCTATAACCACATCTTCACTACTAGGCATGTGTGAATATCTTCTTACCTCATTGGTTGTATTCTTTTCTTCTAACTCAGATCCTCTCAACAATCTTTCTAGCAACTGCAACTCTTATTCATATTTGAAGAGCATTACATCCGAATGCTGCTCCACTTCTCTTTGACTATCTCCATTAGTCAAATTTACTCTTCTGTCTATATCATCAGGTTCTTGCAGTTGTATATCAACAACTCGATTTCAGAATTATGCATGCTCTTTACTCTGGTTGTCTTTATAAGACAACTCTGCTGCTTCTTTCTTCATAATAGAATTGTGTTTCTCTTTACTTTGATTGAGAGTATCTAAGGACTATCCTTCTTCATCCATACCAGATTCTCCAAGCAACGGTTCCTGCACTAGTTCACATAGTTGAACTACTTATGCACTTTACTGCTTTTTGAACTCAGTCCTACTGACTTTCTCTGCTTTTTGAACAGACCAACTGTTGTCCCTTTTAGAACCTTACACTCTGACTTCATTGTTATTGTCTTCAAAGATAATATTCTCTTCATCCTTTAAAATTTGTTGCTTATCCTCATAATTGTCCTGACTGTCATTCAAGCCAATACTCTTGCAGAAGATGGAATATGATATCCTTTTTATGAGACAAGCTTACCTCACTTGTGTTCATCTCATTCTCTCCTGCTTGCACTTGTTGTCTTTTGTCTTCATTTTTAGAAAATAAGACAGATTCATGTTCCTTTATTATAGCCTTATGTTCATCATCTCTTCCTATTCTCCTGCTTTCATAATTAAATTGTAAATTAAAATTTACCTCAACTTCCTCATTTGCTATAACCACATCTTCACTACTAGGCATGTGTGAACATCTTCTTACCTCATTGGTTGTATTCTTTTCTTCTAACTCAGATCGTCTCAACAATCTTTCTAGCAACTGCAACTCTTATTCATATTTGAAGAGCATTACATCTGAATGCTGCTCCACTTCTCTTTGTCTATCTCCATTAGTCAAATTTACTCTTCTGTCTATATGATCAGGTTCTTGCAGTTGTATATCAACAACTCGATTTCAGAATTGTGCATGCTCTTTACTCTGGTTGTCTTTATAAGACAACTCTGCTGCTTCTTTCTTCATAATAGAATTGTGTTTCTCTTTACTTTGATTGAGAGTATCAAAGGAATGTCCTTCTTCATCCATACCAGATTCTCCAAGTAACGGTTCCTGCACTAGTTCACATAGTTGAACTACTTATTCACTTTACTACTTTTTGAACTCAGTCCTACCGACTTTCTCTTCTTTTTGAACAGACCAACTGTTGTCCCTTTTAAAACCTTACACTCTGACTTCATTGTTGTTGTCTTCAAAGATAATATTCTCTTCATTCTTTAAAATTTGTTCCTTATCCTCATAATTGTCCTGATTGTCATTTAAGCCAATACTCTTGCAGAAGATAGAATATGATATCCTTTTTATGAGACAAGCTTACCTCACTTGTGTTCATCTCATTCTCTCCGGCTTGCACTTGTTGTCTTTTGTCTTCATTTTTAGAAAATAACACAGATTCATGTTCCTTTATTATAGCCTTATGTTCATCATCTCTTCCTATTCTCCTGCTTTCATAATTAAATTGTAAATTAAAATTTACCTCAACTTCCTCATTTGTTATAACCACATCTTCACTACTAGGCATGTGTGAACATCTTCTTACCTCATTGGTTGTATTCTTTTCTTCTAACTCAGATCCTCTCAACAATCTTTCTATCAACTGCAACTCTTATTCATATTTGAAGAGCATTAAATCCGAATTCTGCTCCACTTCTCTTTGACTATCTCCATTAGTCAAATTTACTCTTCTGTCTATATCATCAATTTCTTGCAGTTGTATATCAACAACTCGATTTCAAAATTGTGCATGCTCTTTACTCTGGTTGTCTTTATAAGACAACTCTGCTGCTTCTTTCGTCATAATAGAATTGTGTTTCTCTTTACTTTGATTGAGAGTATCTAAGGACTGTCCTTCTTCATCCATACCAGATTCTCCAAGTAACGGTTCCTGCACTAGTTCACATAGTTGAACTACTTATGCACTTTACTGCTTTTTGAACTCAGTCCTACTGACTTTCTCTTCTTCCCTCAAGTGATTCTTTATCCTATGCATCAACTTCTTTTGTGTAAATAAATGCACTACAGGCCATGTGACCTACCTTTTCATATTCCATCCAAATCTCTGTTCTTTATTTATCTTTTCTTGTAAGAGCCTCTTGATCTTACTGAGCCTTACTCTTATCTCGGCAATCTCTTTGTCAAACTCCTTTTGACTCATGCCATTCACTTTAGCATCTTTACTTCATCTATTGTGGCTTGCATCTGAACCTTCACTTCAGTTCTATTTACTATCTATTCTACTTTTGCAGCATCTTATCAAATTACATATAAATTTTATATTTCAATGTCATGGGATTTTAGGCAACTATGAATTCCATATAGTGATGTTCTATTTTTAAGTGAATGAATCAATGATGGATCACAGCAGTGCTGAAGTAAAATGTTGTGGAATGTGCTACAAAAGTAAGATAGTTTTACTTTGTTTGTGAATGGCTAAGTATTAAATTTGCTTTTTTCTTCTTTAATATGTGTGTTGGTATATCTGCAATATATATTATGTCACTATTTTATATAATGTATATATATTTTTGAAAATAATTTGCAAAGAATTATGTGAGAATCTCATCTCGCATATCGAATTGGATATAAAATTAAAAAATATATATATATTGAATGTTTTGTTTTGGGATATGACTCATTTGTAGTCCCACGGTTGACCAGGTCCATCTACAGGTATGCTTGCTTTCTGATGAAAACTTTGGAGTTTGGACCTTTGACAGAAAAAAAAGGGTTTTTAAGATTTGGTTTAGGTTTTAAGATTTAAAGTTGCCAAGTTATTATTTCTGAAAAATGTTGCTCAATTTTAAATGTTAAAGATACGTGCATTAAGAATCAAATCTAAGTTAATGATTGAAAACTCTCAAGCCCAAGTTAACAATGGATAAAATTTAAAGACAAACCTCAGACGTCATCGATAAAAGTTGGCATGGAATGAAAATTGTATTGTTTGTTATTTTTTACTTATTATTCAATTCAAAACTATTCGATTAAAATATTAGTGCTTATTTGTTACAACCATATAATTGATTTTCTAAATATAAAGATTCAACTCCATCCCTTATGATCTGGATTCCAATGTCTCATCACCTAGTGTTATCGCCTAGGTTTTATTTGTTTGCTTGGTTAACAGATCTAGTATAGAATGCTTCTCTAGTTGTGATTGTGTGCATTATGTAAAGTGCATACTCTTAAGTATTCATGTGATAAGAAACTTGTTTATTTCAGCACTTTGATGACCATTGTGTTCAGGTAACTAATGTGTTGGTAACATTTATTTATTGAGCAAGATTCCTTTATAAGTGAATCCATTTCGTAAGCACTTTTCTTATATATTGATCTTGATTTGATTTTCTTAACAGATCTAGTATAGAATGTTGCTCTAGTTCTGATTGTGTGCATTTTCCTGGAATTGTAGTTATTTTCATTCCATAATTTTCACATGATGAACCTATTCTGATAAAGATATATTGCTAGTCTGATAGCTTGTTTTAATTTGAATTGAAGGTTAGTAATTACGATATAAGGCTGGAGTTTTAAGTTGAATCTTTGTTTACAAGATCTAGCAGGAGATGTTGTCTTAGTTGTGATTGTGTGCATTTTCCTGGGTTCACAAAAGACATTGTTATGTATGTAGGATGGGGATTTGAAGGAAATTCTCATTTGGACACAATATGTAGCCACATTCTAGCAATATATCATTTGCTTGGTCTAAAAAATTTATTAAAAGATTTTGCATTGCATTATACTCTGGAATGCCCATAATTTGAGTGCATCTTATAAGTGTATGCCTTCTTTTGTCAATGTGTTTATGCACACTATGTTTCAAGCTATGTCTTCCTGCACTACGACTCTTAATAGCTTTGAACAAGAATCAAGACACTAGAACTAGAATTCTCGCGCTATATCAAATCTCTACTTTTGTATGTGCAACCTCTGTTTCCGTGCCATGTCATGGACATTGCCGCATGCGGCTCGTGTTTAATAACTATAAAATATAAATAACATTCAATTTCCTATTTTCTTATAAAAATAATTATTAATAATTAGTTATTATCTCTCACACACATTCATTGACATTTTATATTTTTGTTTTTAAATAGTAACTTTGGTTATAAATAATATGTCTTGAAACAAACTAATAGTTTTTAATGTACATTTATGCTATATTGGTGTATATATTTAATTAAAAATATTATATATAAGAAGTCTACTTCCGTATTTTATCTTTATTGAATTTTTTGGGTTACGTATTTTAAATATATAATCCTATTTTTATCCATATTAGTACTCTAATTATGCTACTATGCAGTACAGTATTACTGCAACCGAAGTCAGCATAGTTAGCGAAGAAATTGCCTCACATATTTACCTGCAGTTGACCCAGTATGTGTAATGTCCCCAAAAACGGTAAAAATTTAAATTTTCTTTTACAACTATCATTTGTCTAACGAGTAATATATATCAAATTAACTTCAGTACTGAGTAGTTACATCAGTTTTTGTTGAAGAAATGGGAAACTGTGTTGTATGGAAGTTGGTCTTGTGTGTTTTATGTGGAAGCGATGAAGTATGATAATGTGAGCATAACATTGATGGTCTAGATGACCAAATTAATACTAGTGTAAAACTGTTAATGTTCTTCTTTAATTATCTCGTTGCTTTTAAGTCTAATACATGCTTGGCTACACTTTTAAATGTTGAACTTGTTTAATTTTATTAATTCAGGCCTGATGGACTTTTCTGAGAAGAGTATGAATGTCTTGGGTTGGTAGTCCTACTACTAGTGGGGCTGTTCAGAGGTAAGGAATGAATATTTGGGCTATCCCGGACTTACTTAGCAAATCTTTGCTAAAGCATTATTTGGATTTTGTTTTGCAGGTGTATATAAAAATGGGAACTCATCCCTAAACTACCTAGTTCCACTACCTAACAAATATTCTAGTGCTATGATTTGAAAAAGGGTCTAAGGACTATCTCTTGCGAATAAGCCATGACATAAACAAAATGGGGTTTGATACCATAACGACCTTAACTATATCATATGGATGAAATATTGAAACATTTATGGATGTTGGTTGTAGTTTTAAATGGTACATGTGATATTCACGTGGTTTTGTTGCTATCTAGAATGACGGTTTTACCTTGGTCTTCACAACTATGTTTATCATTTCGTGGTTTTGGCTGAGGGTAGTTTCTTGTTGCGTTTGGGTTTGACAGTGCTAAGACCTGAGCTACGCTCATGGTCAGTGCACTCGTTGCTACAAAAAGGTGGAGATGTAGGATGCTACGATCCACTGACAGGTAAACTCCTTTCCAACGGAGTTCTTCATTCTACTTCTACAGGAGTTTGATTTGTCTCTATATAACTCATGGTTATTTGTGTTTTCCAATGACAGGTCTGTAACTATTGTGTTCCCTGCGTTGGTTGCTAACAAGTGACAGGAAAATTTGGGATTTAGGCATAAATATGGTAAGCCCAGGTCCTCCCAAAATCCATTCCTTCTTGTTGCAGCTATGAATGCAAACTCTGTAGCCTCGAGCTTTTAAATGTAACTTTGACGTGCCCCTTTGGGTTCACTGTAAATAATTTTGAAGTTTTGTTTTGGGTCATTTATAACCTAGAAATCTACTGAGAGGGAAACGATTATAGTGAAGTTTGATGTTGGACCCTCCCAGAAATATGAATTATTGGATAAATTCTATGATATTTCTATTGTTGATAAATGATAGGATCAACCCTTGAGGGTTTTGTTTTCGCTACTGTAGATAAATGTATGGCTCTGTAAAAATATTTAAAGCTTTGATGGGAAGTACCCATAGCGTTATGTTCTGGGGTTTTGAATAAAATAATTTGGTAATTGAATTTTTACTTGCGTTCCTCATTGAGTAAGCCACGTCGAGCTATTTTCTAGCAAATACTCTTTGTTGTTTTTAGGTACCTCTATAAGTTTTGTTTTATGGACTTAGGAGTAGGGTTTATGTGGATGAAGAAAAAATCGTGCCATTGGTAGAGAGAATAAATTGTACCATTTTTGGTAATTTCTAAAGTATGATGGATCTGTGTTTTAGTTTTGGGCATGAAGAAAGTTCTAATGGTGACTGCTGAGGGCATAGCTCTGTTCTAAGCCAATGTTTGGCCCCTTTTGGATGGCCTCTGTCTAAAAGATGATTTTCATTCTCTAAACAATCGTGGGTTGATTTTAAATTTAAAAGGATGAATGTTTATTAAAAAGAGAAGAAGCTAGATTCAACTTTTTTTATTCTTATGCTGTGAGGTTGGGGTTTCGCCCAAGTTTGAGATTTAATTCTGATAAGAAGAAAATGAAAATCCTGTAAACCCTAGATAGGGAAATCGTTCTTGAGTTGTTTTGCCTGGAAGTTTATTGGTATGGTTTTATGTTGTGTAGCCAAAGATACCAACGATACTAAATTTTTAGAACGTTGGAAGGGGGTTTCAATACCTTGACCTGCGTTTATGAAATGGTTTGAGTTTGACTACGTTGGATGAAGATTTCCATGGGTCTTTTTTGATGAATTTGAATGCTAGTTTTTTTGTATGCCTTGATAGGTTTTCTATTGAGGAGAAAGAAATACTGAAAGCCCTAAAATAGGGAAATTCGTATTTAATAGTTTGTTTGTCGTGGAAATTATATGTATAGTGGGTATTTTTATGCTGTAGGTTTAAATATATCAATGATCCTGAATATGTTATGTTTGATGGATAATTTCGAAGCCTTGACCTGCATTATTTTTGTTGTTTAAAATAATAATTGAGATAAACTAAGTTTCAATCTACGTTGGTTTCGTGGGTCCATTGTTTTGGAAACCCGCGTTTAAAATCTTGTTGGAATGAAAAGGTTAAACCCTAGTTTTCACATAATTGACTAATTTTAAATGTACAGTATGATGTCTTCATTTTGTAATGGTTTAATAGTTCAGATACCGACATTTTTAAATAAAAGTTTGATACTATTGAATTTATATATGTAGGTATATATCACAGGCTAGTTAGGATAGCCCTGCTAGATCCTTGAAACATTTAGGGCATAAAGTTTGAATTCAACGGAAATAATAAATGAAATCTTGATCCTAGAATATAAACCTTGAGAGACCATGCCAATTGACCCTTGCTCCATAAAGAAAAAGAAATAAAACTATAAAGTACAGGAACATGAATTCTACATAATAATTCCTACTTTAATTTCTAAATCTAATTGAACTGTATGGAAATTTGTAGTTCATACTTGGTTCTTGAAGCTTGATCTTCCCTTGCAGAACCTCCACACTCAAACAATAGTTAATGGAAAAATGTATGGACCTAGTTGACATGTAGGATGATATTTAACTGGATAACTTTGGGGCTACCATGTTCCTCCCAACCATGACCCTTAGACCATTCCTAGTTCTAACAGGATCCCCCCAAGCTGGTTCCAACATCCAATAAGAGAAGTAGAGGCCCTAGGGTAAGCTATTGATCAGATCTGTAAAAATATAGTAGGATGCTTCAGTTCTGCAGAGTAATTCTCTTCTATTTCCATATGAGAATGATAGTAGGGAAAGATGATCCCTCTCTTGGGGTCTACCCTTCTTTGAGTAGGTGAGTTGGTTTGGAATAGAGTTGTTTGAGTTTAAATAATAATATTCAACTTTTAATTTAATTTGAGTTGTAATATTTATGAAAGATATTTTATTAGTTATTCACTCCTAGTTTATCTAGGACCTTTATTCTATTACAATTAGATGTATCTTTAAGTTAGATCACAAATAATAATAATACTATTCATAATTTTAATATTAATAGTAACATGAGAAATATATTTATGCATAATCTTTCTACATGTTATTTACATAAGTAAACTTTTATTTTATAAATAATAAATCTAATTATTCAATAATTACATATGACAACTCTTTGATTTAATTATGGGCATACCATAATAATTCTTTGATAAATATTAAGTACAAGGTCCAATTCTTTGGATGGGGTCTTTTGGTAAGCTTGGATAGTTGGCTAGGTTAGGTACCTCTAAAGCTCTCTCTTGCATGTTGGATTCCCTTGTTTAACATGGTAGTTCCCGCAGTATTTGATGATAGATAGAAAGTGATTCATTTAACCAATTTAAATAAATGTGATGAATGTAAGTGTTATTTAGAGTCTTCTCGACTCAACACTTTTAAGATCAAGTAACCTTGAGTGCTCTTCAGATCTTTGTCTCAACACTCCCACATGGGCGTTACGTTAGTGAAATTCCAAAGCATCCCGCTCAACACTAGTACTAGAATGTGGTTGTGAAGCACATCTAGAATGTACAAATGGCCTCGGATCCGGTATTCATTATCAAGCTTGGAGTGCTCCAGGGCCTATGCCCAACACTCTATGTACATCAGGGCTTACGCCTAGTATGTAATAAAATCCTCTAGGTACATCGGGGCTTATGCCCAGTACATAGGTCATCCATGTGTTCCTGAGTCCACGCTCAACACATCATATACACCAATCTTGTAAATCATAACTTTGCACAGTATGTAACAAAAGATCATCTCAATATATTAGGGTTTGTACCTAATCTCAAAATAAAACATAAATCAATACATTAGGGATTTCTTGCGCAATATATAACAATTATCTACATCAATCAGGGTCCACGCCTAGTATGTAAATCTATAAAAGAAACAAATCATGTGCACTAGGGCTTATGCCCAATAATCAAAATAAGTCATATGTGTTGGGGCTTTAAGCCCAGTGTATAACATCATAAATAGTTAGTCAAAATTCAGGATATTACATCCCTCCCCGCTTAGAACAACACTGTCCCGGTGTTCTAGGGACTAGAAATGGAGTCATGAAATAAGGCGGGGTATGCCTCTTTCATGGTTGTCTCGTTTTCCCAAGTAGCCTCTTCTGGCCTGAACTACCTCCATTGCACTTTCAACTAGGTGATGGTCCTTCTTCTAAGTTGCACCTCTCTCTTGTCCATAATGTGGAGGGGCTCTGACATGAATTTCCCTTCGGATTCCACCTGTAATAAGGACCAATCAATCACATGTTTAGTATAATATACATATTTATTTAATAAGGATGCATGAAAAACATTATGAACTTTACATGAGCTGGTAAAGCTAACTCATATGCTACTGGCCCTTTCTTGTCCAGTATATGAAAGGGTCCACAAAATCTATGGGCTAGCTTCCCACATTGCCCCAAGCTCAAGGAGCTTCATTTTCCCTTCACTTTTAGGAAAACATGTTCGTCGACCTGGTAGTCTTTGTCTTTTCTTTTCTTATCCGCATAACTCTTTTGGCGGTCTTGTGCCTCCTTCAAGTTTTGTTGTACCTTGGAGACTAGCTGCTCCAAGTCTTTTAGTAATTCGGGGCCTAGCATAAGTCTATCTACTGGACTATCCGAAGTTACGGGTGTCCAACACTTGTTGTCATAGAGTACCTCGAAGGGGCTCATCTTGGTAGAGGTCTAGTATCCATTGTTGTAAGCAAACTCTGCGAGGTGCAAATAATCCTTCCACTTTGTGGGGTTGTTCATAACATACATCCTCAACATATCCTCAAGGATTTGGTTTACTCATTCTGTCTGTCCATTGGTTTGGGGGTGGTACATGGTACTAAACTATAGTTGTGTCTCCAAATCGGAGAACAATGCCCTCCAGAATTTTCTAGTGAACTTCGTGTCTCGATCGGAAATGATTACCTTGGGTATCCCATGCAATCAGAAAATATCATTTAGGAATATGTCCGCAATGTGAACGCCTTTGTACTTAGACTTTACTGGTATAAAATGTGCTTCTTTGGTTAATTTGTCTACTACTACAACGATGGAGTCATTCTCCCTCTTACTTCTTGGTAAACCCGTAATGAAATCCATACTAATGACCTCCCACTTCCACTTTGGAATGGGTAATGGTTGTAGTAGTCTCGAAGGGTGCTGGTGTTCTGCCTTAACCAACTGACACTCCTGGAACTTAGCAATGAATAAAGCTATGCCAGCCTTCAATTTAGGCCAAAAGAAGTGTTTCTAAACTATTGATATCATCTTTTGATATCCTGGATGTCCCGAATAGGGTTTCTGATGGAACTCTGTGAGGATGTTAGGTCTAATGTCTCTGCTTTCTGGAACATAAAGCCTCTCTTTTGACCATAGCAGTCCTGATTCATCTATCTTATACTCTTTTTGTTGTTGGAATAACCTATCCTCCTGGATATTTTTAAAGATCTCGACATAGAATCGGTCACTCCGACATGTCGTTCTAAACCTATGGTGCAAATCTGAGTTGGTTTGACTCACGGTTACCTCATATAACATATGAGCCCGTCGACTTAAATCATTGGCAATCTTGTTTTCCTTTCCCTTTATGTGTTTTAACTCAAAGTGGTATTCACTAAGGAATGCTAACCACCTGGCCTATCTAGCATTTAGGTCCGGTTGGTCAAATATGTACTTCAGACTCATGTTGTCCATCTTTAATAGGAATTTCGTTCCCATAAGTTAGTGCCTCCACATCTTCAAGGTGTGGATAATGATGGCTAGTTCAAGATCGTGCATGGGGTAGTTATGTTCGTGTTTCTTCAACTTTCTTGACTCATAGCAGATAGCGAAGTCATTTTGCATAAGGAATACACCGAGCCCTTCCTTGCTTGCATCTGTGCAAACCACAAAGTCCCCATCAGGGTTAGAAATCCATAGGATGGGTGTACTAGTCAAAAGTTGCTTTAAATTTTGGAAACTTTCCTCGCATTTTTCCATCCAAAGAAATTTGGTTGTCTTCTTCTGCAAGGCTATCATAGGACAAGCAATTCGAGAGAAGTTCTCAATGAACTTCCGGTAGTACCCATCTAACCCTAAGAATAATCTTATGTCAGTTACACACATGGGGGTAGGCCATTTCTCTATGGATTTAATCTTCTCGGGGTCGACTTCCATCCCCTTCTCCAAAATGATGTGCCCTAGGTACTGGATATGGGATTTGTAGAAATCACACTTGCTAAACTTAGTGTATAGTTGATGTTCTCGTAGTAATCGTAACACTATCTGGAGATGTTCTTCGTGTTCTTCTTCATTCTTGGAGTAGATTAGAATGTCGTCAATGAAGACTAGAATGAACTTGTCTAGGTATTTACTAAAGATGTTGTTCATCATGCACATAAAGTTGGCAGGTGCATTAGTCAGACCAAAAGGCATTACCACAAACTTGTAATGGTCGTATTGGGTTCGAAACGCAACCTTACTGATGTCTTCATCATGGATTCTCACCTGATGATATCCGAAATGTAAGTCAATCTTTGAGAAGATCTTCGATCCTCTGACTTGATCAAACAAGTCATCAATTCTAGGGAGTGGGTAACGATTCTTGATGGTAAAATGTTTGAGTTGGCAGTAATCGATGCACATCCGCATCGTCCCGTCCTTCTTTTTGACAAAGAGTGTTAGTGCTCCCCAGGGAGACACACTAGGTCGGATATAATCTTTCTCGATCAGCTCTTGTAACTGAAGCTTGAGTTCCACCAATTTGGGTGGACTCATGCGGTAAGGGACTTTGGAAATTGGTATGGACCTGGGTGTTAGCTCTATGGAGAATTCTAGGTCTCGTTTGGGCGGTAGACCAGGTATTTCCTTAGGAAATACATCCTTGAATTCTACAAGCACTAGGAAGTCTTCGATCTTCTGTTCCCTATTTACTTCTACGGTTCGAATGTTGACTACAAAGAGTTTACAACCCTTTCTTATCCATTTCTTTGCTTGTAATGCAGATATCTGTCTTACAGAAACTTTCTTAGGGATACCTTGGATGGTCTTCGGATTCCCTTGGTTATCCATCCATAGTATTGATTTGTTTAGGTAGTCAAGTAGGGCATGATGTTCTTCTAACCAGTCCATGCCTATTAGTACATCATAAGATCCTAGCAGTAGAATGTTTAAATCCACTCTAGTGGGGAACCCGTTCAAATCTATCTCACAAGTTTTAACTAGTTCGGAGACCTTTCGCTTGGTACCGGTGGCCAGTTTTACTAGCCATGGTTTCTCGTGGCTTTCTCGGTTTAACTTACAAGTATCGACTATCTTAGGGGAGATATAACTTCAGCGTGCGTCGGGATCTATTGAAACTGAAATGCCTGTGTTTGAGATCTTACCCTCAATTTCAACCATAGTGGCTGGGTGATATGCTTGTCGGCCATCAAGAATGGCATAAATCCTTGGTGTTCTTTCCATGTCCCCTATGGTAGGGTCTGCTTGGACATTGTGTAAAACTCCATCCGTCTTGTTGGGGAAATCTCTAAAGTAGTGGGGCTCTTGGCATTTCCAACAAGTAATGGTTGGTGGGGCAGCCTTTGCTCCCTTGTTGAAAGCTGGTCTGTTGGCAGTAGGTGGGGGTACATTTGGTCGTGCAAGAGGTCGACTGAAGCCTCTTTCAGGAGGGAAACTATTGTTTTGTTTCCAGTAAGGTGGTGGTCTAAAACCTGGTCTTCGGTTGTCGAAAAAGGTTCTGAACCTATCTCTCTTTCGGTTGATGTTATCATTCCTTGGCTGCTCGTGTTCATAACAGAGTCTTGCTTTGTGTAAAGTCACATCTAAGGTTTTGGGCATGTCAAATTGAATCTTCTCTCTAAAATTTGGTGGTAAACATCCCAAGAATTGTTGTATCTTGACATTTTCATCCTTTTTGTAAGGAACATAATGCAGCAGATCTAAAAATTTGTTGATGAAAGCTTCCATAGTTAGGGAGCCCATCTTTAATTCATGGAATTCTTTGATCTTCTTGTCAAAGAATATTTCATACATGTATCTGTCCTGAAATATTTGTTGAAAGCATCCCATTTTATGTCCCTCATTTCCTGCCCTTTGGTATGTTTCAAGTCTCTCCACCATCTGGTCGCTTTACCATTTAGGTTGTAAATAGTTGTGGACTTTGAAATACTTGTTCATCCCTAACAGCCACTCCTCAGCCTTATCCCTAGTATTCATCTCTCCGTCATACGTTGGGGATTTAATCTTTCTGAATTCTCCTTGTAAATTGTCGTCACTTTTCCTCCTTTTCTTGCAAGGAGGTGGTGAACCATCATCATTGGAAGAGCTCTTATAGTCCTCTCCCATTGACTCAGGTATGTGTTCTTCCTGCTCTTCTTCTTTAGGACTAGTATATTTCTTTGTGTGACAGTTTCTCTCTTTGATTGTATTTGCTGAGAATGTGGGTTGTCCATGGGGTTTTGCCCCTGTTAAGCTTTGAAGGAGAGCCTCATTTACAGCTTCATGTTCTTGTCTTTCCTGTATATTGTCATCTCTGAACCTTTGGAATTATTCCTGTAGATTCTACATTGATTTCATTAAATATGAGTTTAATTCCACCACGGTCTCTTGCTCTCGTGGTGGAGAGTTCAAATTCCCATGTATGCTGCTCTATTTTTCTGTATTCATACTCAGACTGTGGTTGTACGTGAAATGTCGTATCAATGTTCAGAACATAAAATCTGTTAGTTCATATACACATATGAAAGAAAATTATAAATGTATGTTCTTGATTTACAATTATCTACAGCGGGTGTTTGCTATGAATATTAAATATTGTATTCAATTAATCAGTAAATTATTAATTAGTTTAATTGAAGGGACGTAATCCTTCTTAGGAATGCTCAAACCTTATAAAAGGCGAGCTCTTGTAAAACATTAAGCATCTTATCAATTCAATAATATATCTTTTATTCAAATATGGATCTCGTGTCCTAGTTTTTCTGTTGCATTTGGTATCAGAGCTTCTCAGCTCTCGGCTCTCCTGTGCACTCAACTCCATCCCTTTCCACGCTGCTTCTGTCGATCTCCCATTCAAATTTCCCCTTCTTCCGCACCGTCCTCTACTCCTCTCACTCACCCCTTTCCTCACCATCGCAACTCCAACCACCGCTACTCCAACACCCTACACGCCCACGCTTTCCCTCCATTTCCGCTCCCCCCCCTTCCACAGCCATCCCACTCCACAGCTCCTCCACGCCCAACAAAATCCCCGCCTTCTCTCCATCCTCCACGCCCAACAAACTCCCCGCCTTCCACCTCGGACACCTCCATTCTGCACGCCTCTCCCCGCCCTCGCACACTCTTGTCTGCGCATCCCATTCCCCCTCCTCCGCACACTGCATCTCCCATCTCCCTTCACCCCTCATCACCGCCTCCTCCATGCCCTTCCACGCGCGCCCTCTTGCGCCACCTCCTGTGCACCAACTCCCTGTGTGCCACCATCCCGGCTGCGTCCCCACCTGCCTGCCCTTGCACAACCTTCTTTCGGTCCATGCCCCCCTCCATCACAACCGTCCTCACTCGCCTTCCCCCTCGCACAGCTCCTCCTGAGCTACATTCTCGCCACCTCACCATCTATCCTACAACCATCACCCAACAATCCATTTCCAACGCCCCCCCAGCCGTCACCCTTCCGCTCCATCTCCAACGCGCCCTCCATCTCAATCGAGCACCAATACAAAAAGTTAATATAAAAAAATAATAATAAATTTTTTATTATTATATTTTGTTTTACATAATAAATTATTATTATAATTTAATAATACTTATTGTATTATTATTTTTTTTCCTAACCCTAACTCTTATCCTTACTCCAAAATTGGGTCCAATTATTCACCACCACACTTAAGAAGCATGACGACGGAGTTAAAAGCTCAAATTGCGAAAATAGAGAAGGATTTCCAAACTTTCAAGGAAATGATCACCAAGAGCCAGGAAGCGTTTAAGAAAGAAATTAAGGATGAAGTCATTCAGGTAATGGAGCAGAAAATAGACGACAAGTTCGACATTATGAGCAAGGAACAAAAAATGTTAGACCAAAAAGTGACTGAGAGCCAGAAAGGTATCCATGCGATATTACAAAAAATGGATGATAAGGAAAAAAATCATAAACAACATGGCTCGGATATGTCGGTTACCCCATCTTCCAATTCTGAGTCACCAGAACGCAACAGGACGAAAGGTACTCAATACCAACCATTCATAATGTACCCGCCGAGAGCAAAAATAGAAATGACGAAATATAACGGAGGAGAAGACCAATGCATCGCTTGGTTGAATAAAGCAGAAGAGTATTTCGACATATATAACATTACAATGGACGAAGAAAAGGTCAAGTATGCTTCAATGCACCTTGAAGGATATGCCTACAACTGGTATATGTGGTGGAAGGGAGACAACTTCGCATACACTTGGAACTTATTCAAGAATGATTTCTTAAAAACGTTTCAAGGAATCACAGAAGATGAATTCTTCTCAAAACTTACCAAATTACAACAAAGGGGAAGCGTCGAAGAATTCACACATCAATGGGAATCCCTCGCTACCAGAGTATTTGGGCTATCCGACAAACAACAGTTGGAAACCTACTTGGGGGGACTAAAACCATACATACAAAAAGAGTTAAAAATGCATGACATAACGAATGTCGAGGCAGCAAGACGAAAAGCAAAAGCAGCCGAGGCCAAATTTGACAGTTTCCAATCAAATAAAGGGAAGTCATACTCACAAAGAAACATCCAGTCGACTCCAGAGGATGATTCAAACAAATACATCCCTCTGCCTAGAAGGGACGATAGGAAGAGCCTCGAGAATCAACGAATGAGGGAAGGAAAATGTCGACAATGTGGAGACAAATGGAATCCTAAACATAGGTGTCGCCCCCAGGACAACTCAAAGAAATTATATACTTGTGAAGCAGAGGAGAATAGTGAATCAGAAGAAGAAGAGCCAGAAGATGAAGAGGAGGAAACCGCAAATATGGCAGCCGGGAACGATGAGACCCCCAAAATATCCCTAGCAGCCATGACAGGAATTAGTCAACCACAAACTCTCAAGTTAAAAGGGCATATAAAAAATGAGAATTTTACAGGGCTAGTAGACACTGGAAGCACTCACAACTTTCTTGATATAAGAGTGGCACGAAAACTCAAGTTGTTCGTACATCCAGTTCCAGACATGAAGGTGATGGTTGCAGATGGCAAGAAGATCGAAAAAGTTGGAAAGTGCCACAAGGTGAGACTTCAAATACAAGACTTCGAATTGGAATCAGAACTCTACACCTTACCGTTGGGAGGAGTAGAAATCGTTTTGGGAGTCCAATGGTTACAAACATTGGGAACATATTCTGCCAATCATCAAAAACATTTCATCAAGTTTAAGTGGCAAGGGAAAAATTTTAAGCTATATGGTTTTCATCCACCAAACACACAAGTAGTTTCATCTTAGCATATGGAAAAACTCATTCGAAAAAGGGCATCAGCATACGTAATACAATGTCATCAACTGGAAGGAAAAGAGGAGGAACCAAATGAGTTCAAAAAGGAAATCCAAAAATCACTCCATAAACATGAACACGTATTTGTAAGACTACAACCCTATAAACAATTATCACTTAAACAAGGTGGAAAAAATAAATTGGCTCCACGTTTTTATGGCCCATATCAAATCAATAAGAAGATTAGTCAGGTGGCATATGCATTGGAATTGCCAACTACAAGTCGCATCCACAATGTTTTTCATGTTTCATGTTTGAAAAAGATGATATGTCAACACCAGAAGGCACAAACAATACTTCCCTTGTTAGATGAAGAAGGAAGAATCATATTCGAGCCAGAATCTATCATTGCTACTAGAGAGAAGAGATTAAGAACGTGAGTCATTAAAGAATACCTCATAAAATGGAAAAATCTTCCCGAAGAAGATGCAACATGGGAATCAGAACAATTTCGACAATTACATTCCTCATTACCATTGCTTCGAGGACAAATCTCTTTAAAAGGGAGTGGCAATGCTATGAATATTAAATATTGTATTAAATTAATCAGTAAATTATTAATTAGTTTTATTGAAGGGACGTAACCCTTCTTAAGAATTCTCAAACCTTATAAAAGGCGAGCTCTTGTAAAGCGTTAAGCATCTTATCAATTCAATAATATATCTTTTATTCAAATATGGATCTCTTGTCCTAGTTTTTCTGTTGCAGTGTTCCTCTTGCAATGAGCCCAATAGGTCACTTAGTATTGTAGCAGGGCTCTGATACCACTTGTAATGTCCCTAAAAACAGTTGAAATTTAAAAAATTTATTTTACAGCTATCATTTGTCTAACCAGTAATATATATCAAATTAACTTCAGTACTAAGTAGTTACATCATTTTTGTCGAAGAAATAGGAAACTATGTTGTATGGAAGTTGGTCTTGTATGTTTTCTGCGGAAGCAATGAAGTATGATAATGTGAGCATAACATTGATGGTCTAGATGACAAAATTAATACTAGTGTAAAACTGTTAATGTTCTTCTTTAATTATCTCGTTGCTTTTAACTCTAGTGCATGATTGGTTCCACTTTTAAATGTTGAGCTTGTTTAATATTATTAATATAGGCCTGATGGACTTTCTGAGAAGAGTATGAATGTCTTGGGTTGGTAGTCCTGCTACTAGCGGGGCTATTGAGAGGTAAAGAATGGATATTTGGCCTATCCCAGGCGTACTTATCAAATCTTTGCTAAAGCATTATTTGGATTCTGTTTTGCAGGTGTATATAAAAAAGGGAACTCATCCCTAAACTACCTAGTTCCACTACCTAACAAATATGAACTAGTGCTGTGATTTGAAAAAGGGTCTAAGGACTATCTCTTGCGAATAAGCCATGACATAAACAAAATGGGAATTGATACCATCACGACCTTAACTCTATCGTAGGGATGAAATATTGAAACATTAATGGATGTTGGTTGTAGCTTTTAATGCTACATGTGATATTCACGTGGTTTTGTTGCCAGCTAGAATGAGGGTTTTACCTTGGTCTTTGCAACTACGTTTTTCATTTCGTGGTTTTGGCTGAGGGTAGTTTCTTGTTGTGTCTGGGTTTGACAGTGCTCTGACCTGAGCTATGCTCATGGTCAGTGCACTCGTTGCTACAAAAAGTTGGAGATGTAGGATGCTACGATCCATTGACACATAAACGCCTTTCCAACAGAGTTCTTCATTCTACTTCTACAGGAGTTTGATTTGTCTCTATCTAACTCGTGGTTATTTGTGTTTTCCAATGGCAGGTCAGTAAGTATGGTGTTCCTTGCATTGTTTGCTAACAAGTGATAGGAAAATTTGGGATTTCGGCATAAAATGGTAAGCCCAAGTCCTCCCAAAATCCATTCCTTCCTATCACAGCTATGAATGTAAGCTCAGTAGCCTCGAGCTTTTAAATGTAACTTCGAGGTGCCCCTTTGGGCTCACTGTAAATAATTTCGAAGTTTTGTTTTCGGTCATTTCTGACCTGGACATCTACTAAGAGGGAAACGATTATGGTGATGTTTGATGTTGGACCCTCTCGGAAATATGAACTATTGGATAAAGTTTATGATATTTCTACTGTTGATAGATGATAGGATCAACCCTTGAGGGTTTTGTTTTCGCTACTTTAGATGAATGTATGGCTCTCTAAAAATCTTTAAAGCTTTGATGGGAAGTACCCACAGTGTTATGTTTTTGGGTTTTCAATAAAATAATGGTAATTGGATTTTTACTTGCATTCCTCACTGAGTAAGCCATGTCGAGTTGTTTTCTAGCAAATGCTCTTTGTTGTTTTTAGGTACCTCTGTAAGTTTTTTTTTATGGACTTAGGAGTAGGGTCTATGTGGATGAAGAAAAAATCGTGCCACTAGTAGAGAGAATAACTTGTACCATTTTTGGTAATTTCTAAAGTATGATGGCTCTGTGTTTTAGTTTTGGGCATGAAGAAATTTCTATTGGTGATTGCTGAGGGTGTAGCTCTATTCTAATCCAGTGTTTGGCCCCTTTTGGATGGCCTCTATCTAAAAGATGATTTTCATTCTCTGACAATCGTGGGTTGATTTTAAATTTAAAAGGATGAATGTTTATTAAAAAGAGGTGAAGCTGGATTCAACGTTTTTTATTCTTATGCTATCAAGTTGGGGTTTCACCCAAGTTTGAGATTTAATTCTGATAAGAAGAAAACAAAAATGTTGTAAACCCTAGATAGGGAAATTGTGCTTGAGTTGTTTTTCCTAGAAGTTTATTGGTATGGTTTTATGCTGCGTATCCAAAGATACCAACAATACTAAATGTTTCGAACGTTGGCAGGGGGTTTTGATTCCTTGACCTGCATTTATGAAATGGTTTGAGTTTGACTACGTTGGATTTATGAAGATTTCTGTGGGTCCTGTTTAATGAATCTGAATGTTAGTTTTTTGTACGCCTTGATAGCTTTTCTGTTGAGGAGAAAGAAACGTTGAAAGCCCTAAAATAGGTAAATTCGTATTTAATAGTTTGTTTGTCATGGAAATTATATGTACATTGCGTATTTTTATTCTATAGGTTTAAATATATCAACGATCCTGAATATGTTATGTTTGATGGATAATTTCGAAGCCCTGACCTGTGTTATTTCTGTTGTTTAAAATAATAACTGAGATAAACTAAGTTTCAATCTACGTTGGTTTCGTGGGTCCTTTGTTTTGGAAACCTGCATTTAAAATCTTGCTGAAATAAAAAGGTTAAACCCTAGTTTACACATAATTAACTAATTTAAATGTACAGTATGATGTCTTCGTTTTGTAATGGTTTAATATTTCAGATACCAACATTTTTAAATAAAAGTTTGATACTATTGAATTTATATAAGTAGGTGTCTAGCATAGGCTAGTTAGGCTAGCCCTGCTAGATCCTTGAAACATTTAGGGAAGAAAGTTTGAATTCAATGGAAATAATAAATGAAATCTTGATCCTAGAATATAAACCCTGAGAGCCCATGCCAATTGGCCCTTGCTCCATAAAGAAAAAGAAATAGAACTATAAAGTACAGCAACATGAATGCTACATAATAATTCCTACTTTAATTTCTAAATCTAATTGAACTGTATGGAAATTTGTAGTTCATACTTGGTTCTTGAAGCTTGATCTTACCTTGCTGAACCTGCACACTCAAACACTATTTAATGGAAAAATGTATGGACCTAGCTGACCTGTAGGATGATCTTTAACTGGATAACTTTGGGGCTACCATGTTCCTCCCAACCATGACTCTTAGACCATTCCTGGTTCTAGCTGGATCCCCTCGAGCTGGTTCAAACATGCAATAAGAGAAGTAGAGGCCCTAGGGTAATCTGCTGATGAGATCTGGAAAAATATAGTAGGTTGCTTCAGTTTTGCAGAGTAATTCTCTTATGTTACCATAAGAGAATGATAGTAGGGAAATATGATCCCTCTCTTGGGGTCTGCCCTTCTTTAAATAGGCGAGTTGGTTTGGAATATAGTTGTTTGAATTTAAATAATAATATTCAGCTTTTGATTTAATTTGAGTTTTAATATTTATGAAAGATATTTTATTAGTTATTCACTCTTAGTTTATCTAAGACCTTTATTCTGTTACAATTAGATGTATCTTTAAGTTAGATCACAAATAATAATAATACTATTAATAATTTTAATATTAATAGTAACATGAGAAATATCTTTATGCATGTTATTTACATAAGTAAACTTTTCTTTTATAAATAATTAATCTAGTTATTCAATAATTACATATGATAACTCTTTGATATAATTATGGGCACCCCATAATAATTCTTTGATAAATATTAAGTACAAGGTCCAATTCTTTGGGTGGGGTCTTTTGGTAACCTTGGATAGTTGTATAGGTTAGGTACCTCTAGGTCTCTCTCTTGCATGTTGGATTCCCTTGTTTAACATGGTAGTTCCCGCAGTCTTTGATGATAGATAGAAAGTGATTCATTTAACCAATTTAAATAAATGTGATGAATAGAAGTGCTATTCAGAGTCTTCTCGAATCAACACTTTTAAGATCAAGTAACCCCGAGTTCTCTTCAAAACTTTAACTCAACACTCCCACATGGGCATTACGCTAGTGAAATTCCAAAGCATCCCACTCAACACTAGTACTAGAATGTGGTTGTGAAGCACATCTAGAATGTACAAATGGCCTCGGATCCGGTATTCATTATCAATCTTGGAGTGCTCCAGGGATTATGCCTAACACTCTACGTATATCGGGGCTTATGCCTAGTACGTAATAAAATCCTCTAGGTACATCGGCGATTATGCCCAGTACATAGGTCATCCGTCTGTTCCTGAGTCCACACTCAACATGTCATATACATCAATCATGTAAATCATAACTCTACACAATATGTAACAAAAGATCATCTCAGTATATTAGGGTTTGTACCCAATCTCAAAATAAAACATAAATCAATACATTAGGGCTTTCTTGCCCAGTATATAACAATAATTTGCATCAGTCAGGGTCCACACCCAGTATGTAAATCTATAAAAGAAACGAATCATGTGCACTAGAGCTTATGCCCAATAATCAAAATAAATCTTATGTGTTGGGGATTTAAGCCCAGTATATAACATCAGAAATAGTTAGTCAAAATTCAGGATATTACAGTATGAGAGGAGGAGAAGGCGGACAGGGACCACCACAGGAAAATTAGAGTATTATCCATATCCACACAGATATTATCTAGGTGGCCAAGAGGAGAAATTTCATATGTTTCATGAGTGTTTGCTCGATATAAGGGAATTCAATCACATGGTCTTTTTCGATATTTCGGTCATCAGCAATTTTTCAAAACACTCGATGTATTGTTAAAATTGAGATTTCAATACTTTGGATCAATCGAAAATCTTAAAATATTTTTGGATTCCAATTTACAAGTTGTAGAACCTCACTGTTTGGAATTCTTTTTATGTTACAAATGAATCTTGCCATAAATTTTAAGAAATAAAGGTAGTTAGGTGTCCATTATCTCACACCTTCAGTTTACGTCGCAAATACTTAGACATCCATTGAAATAATCTTATATATACCTTAAGAGAAAATATTACTAGATATTATGGAATTTTAACCGTTACATTCTTTTTCAAATATAGTCTTTTTTTTTTACAGAAAGAGGGAAAGATTGTATTAAAATGTGGAGCACAACAATATTTACAGAGATATTCATCCAAAAAGAAAAGGGATAATAGACTACAGAAATTTTCCATGATTTCCCTTATAGAGGGATAATAGACTGAGGAAATTTTCCATGATTTCCCCTATAGAACTACCAACAGTTTGCAGATTTTCTATAAATTTTCCTGCTATAGACTCTTATAAATTGTTAACATAGCACAATACAAAAAAACATTTAGTAAGCAAGGCAAAAAGAATCACAGACTGAAATATGAAGCCTATCCGAACGGCCTAAGGAGCGGCTGGTTGACCGAGCTAGTGTCGAAGGGACACATTCCTTATAAGAGTGAGTTCTGGCCGTAGCTCCCTTGCAGCAACTGCAGGATACGCTCCACGTCCTTCCTGAGCTCCTCAGTAGTCGCCATATGCTCCCACATATTTCCATCAATGTCATCGATCATTGACTCAACGCAAGACAATCTATGGTTGTTGTAAATTGCTTCCTCCACCATATCTCTATCTTCTGCAAGAGGCCTCCCATTCCTTCCTACACCATCCTAAGCATATTTTTTAAGTCTTCTAGACATTTCCTTCGAAATTGGCAAATATTTCCCTCCAGGAAGCCATTGGCACAATGCTAGTTGTTGCAACACACTCCTGCAAAAATTCTTCATCAATACTTAAGGATAAAAAACAACTCAGGTCCTGCCATGACGAGGAAACATACAACCTTTGATTCAATTCATAGAAGAGCTCCTCCACTTCCTGACGAGCTTTTATATTGTGGGACACATGAC
The DNA here is from genome assembly GCA_027924585.1 of Larix kaempferi. Lineage (NCBI taxonomy): Eukaryota > Viridiplantae > Streptophyta > Pinopsida > Pinales > Pinaceae > Larix > Larix kaempferi. The sequence continues at coordinate 11,696,879 of BSBM01000756.1, forward strand.
AAGAATTTACCTTAGTCCTTGCTTCGCTTTTGTGAAGGGGATGAGATTTTAGGTGGAAGAGATTGGCTCATTCGGCTTACGAGCCATAATCAAAGAACCTGCCACCATAACCCTTGTCCTTATTAAGTTCTTTCCATGTGGTCAGTGCACTAGTTGAGCTCACAGCTGGCTTGTCCTGCTTATGAGTTTCGTTCTTTAACATATTTGGGTTTGGTCGAGGGTTCACTTGGAGACTTTGCCTCCCCCAAAATCTAAGCAACTTGAGAGCAGCCTCAAGACTTCCCCACTCTATGAAGAAGTGTGTTATCATGGGATCAAGCATTATTCTAGGGGATGATGATCAACCACTAGCATTCTTTGGTCTAGATGATCTTAGGTGTTGGCCATTCAGTAAACGTCCTCATTATTTTCTCTCTTTATGTGATAAAAATCAACCTCCTTACTCCACGTGAAGTTTGCAATGTGATTTTGGATTCTATTATACATTGTAGGGTCCTCCTTGAGAGGCTTCCTCATTTTTTGAATAACTATTCTGGATTCTCCGAGGACTAGGAAGTCATTGAGGTTGGCATTGATTTCTATCTTGATCCCTTTCAAAAGCGCCATCTATTCGACTTGGTTATTAGTTTTATTTCCTATCCCCCAAGCATATGATTTCAATATTTTCCCGTCAGGATCCATAAGGACCCTTCCCACTCCTACCACCCCTCTATTGCCTTTAGAGGTACCATTAAAAAAGAAGATATTCTTATGTTGGGATTTTTTCCATCCCTTGAAGTCATTCTTGTCCTTATGAATTTCCCAATGGAGAGGGCTCTTATTTATGTTAATGATGGACTGAAGAGAGCTCGATGGAAAGAGGAATGCTATCCATTTAAACTCTGAAGGTGAAAATGAATCCTTGAGGTGGTGCAGTCGAGAGAGGGGATGCAAAGCTTCAACCAAGAGGTTCATAGTTTTGGTGGCCACTCTCGTGGGGGAGTATTTTTCCCCTTCAAGTATCGCCCTATTGCTAACAATCCCGACTTGCCAACAGAGATTTTTGGCTAGGCCTATTCAGACTTCCAACAAAAATGATTTTTTCTCTTTCAGGAGAAAGGGTTTTTTCTCTAAAGAAATTGGATAACAGTCCACCCACTTGTTATAGAACTCAGCGGTGTGAGGAGGAAGGATGATGAATATGCTTAGGTCCTTTGTAACAATGTCCCATAGTTTTTTCATGAACTCACACTCCATGAAGAGATGCTGGATTGTTTCCTTTGCTTCTTTACATAGAAAACAACACGAAGGTCCTGCAATGTTCTTTGTTTTTATATTTTCAGCTGTGAGGACTTGTCCATGTGCTAGTAACTAGTTGAAGAACTTTATCTATGGAAGGTTGTAGAACTTCCATAAGTTTTTCCATATTATTGAGGGAGGTGCCTAAGGAAAGGAAACAATCAAATACCTATAACCTTCTATGACCGCATATAGTCCAGTATTTACCCATCCTATGTTGTTTTGATCTCTTTTATGGGTTGGATCCTTTCCTTGAGCATTGCTTAACAGAATGAAAGAAGCCTTCCCCAGGTGAGCTAGCACCTCAACAGCTTCCCAGGCTTTTCAAACACCATCCTCCCTCCAGGTTGAGATATCGTACAGAGAGTTGTAGCCATTCGATATCATCAACCTTTTGAGATCCCGAAGATCCATGATTGAGTCAAGAGGGGGGTCTCCTTGAATGTTGTCACTCCACATCCTGATATGTTTTCCATTGTATGGGATCCAATAGATTTTATCCTTGATTAGAATTGTTGCTTGCTTGCATAGAGCCAAAATTTGGGTTCCCTCTCCTTGTAGATATCCATCCAGGCTTCTCAGGTGCTTTTTTATGTATTTTTTCCTATTGATTTCTTTCTAGTATTTATTTTTCCCTAAGACGAGTCTCCAAAGAATTTTATCCCCAAGGGATTTATTAATGAGTCTCGTTTCTCTGGTTTCCAGGCCTCCTTAGACCTTAGCACCTCTTACTGTCTCCCATTTGATCAAGTGGAACTTTTTGGTTGAGGTTTTTCCTCCTTGCCATAGAAATTTTTTGAACTCCTTGCTTAGATTGCCAATAATCCCCGCTGGAGCTAAGAAAATGGAAAAAGTATATATAGGAAGAGAGGAGATGACTGATTTTAGGAGAGTTATTATGAACACTAAATTTAACCATCTTACTCCCAAGGAGTTTACCTTGTCCTTGACATTCTACCTTATGTAGTTCCAATTTGAAGTCTTTTGGTTTTTTTTGGTAATTGGGACTCCCATATTTTTCAAATATAGTCTCTAAAAATACCTAATGATTATGTTTTTTTTCATTTATGAATAAAAAAATCTAAGATATATATTTGAATATATCTTAATTAAAATAGTTCTTATTTTAATGTGTTTTTTTTATTCTATAAATACTTATTAATAAAAAAATATAATATATAAGCTTGAATATACTATAATTCTTATTTTAATAAGATAGCCACAAGAAAGTAACAATTAACACTTCTTATTAGTATGATTTAAAAATCACCCTTTCTCCTTTGTCTTTATATTCTCTTTTTGGGGGGTTAACAATGCTTAAATTTGACATTCAATATAGAAGGTGTAGTTGTAAAGATGAAAATTTGATAAAATGACAAATCGCTAAATTTTATGTAACCTTCCCGAAATTCATCACTATTATTTTGGTAAATAGGGTGTAAAATTTTTCCTTACATCATTCAAACACCCCATTAGCTAATCACACTAATTATTGCATCATTATAATCAAAGTATACTGTTATCAATTAGCATTCATATAGGAACATATTGTACAATTTAACTTGTGACTCATCATGTAATGGTTGAACTCGAATAAAAAGAAACATACCTCTACATTGTCATTGAAGACCTTAGCTTGTATCCAAAACTTAACCTTCATCTTGTAGGCACAATAGTATATAAGGTCATGGAAATTAATTATATGTAACCATTTTAATAGCTAAGATGAAAGTACTATCACTTCGTTGAATAAGTCACAAATACTAGATTTATCTATTTGTTATGCTTTAACTTTTCCATCAAGAGGAACTACTTGCACTATTACAAACGTAGTCCTAATAGACTAAACACAAGATTAAACAATATGTTTCTCTCCCAGTTAGCCCACATGTCATGATGATATAAAACCTACATCTCCCTCTATTAGTTCTCCAACACAACAGATAGTATTACATCTCTACTAAAAAGGCATTTCTCACACTAATACGTTAGGACCAAATTCTGACTACAGGGGTCCGACAGATGTCGGAAAATTCAAGAAAACGTAAAAAATTTCTATTTTTTTTCTGACCTTGATATCGTCAGTATTGTAATGGATTATCCTTTCTCGTCTGTGTTCTAACTGTAAATATCATACCGTCGCAATAGCGACGATATAAGCGTTCGTCGATATTTCGACTTAATCGTCCATTCCATCGCAATTGCGACGAACACAAAAGTAGTCGGTCCCTTTCCAAACAATATTCCATGGTTTAAGGAAGTCAACATTGACTTGGTCAACTTTCGTTGGAATTTCGACTGTTTAAAATTTCTAAATACACTCCCATTTATAGTGGTTGCGACAATTTTTCTATATGAATGACGGTTGGAAAGGATGTAAGATCTTATTGTCAAGCAAAAAGTGGATTTTTTTTATAATCATCACTATACATTTTGTGGGAAGAATGTCATAAAATATTAAAGGTATGGAAAGAGGTGAAGCAGGTGAAAAACGTTTTTTCCCTTGCAATAGTTTTTTTATGAGACGTCCCGTGATAACTTTAATAACAACAACTAGAAAACATTGTAGTAAATATGGTCACATGGATGAGGGATTGAAGGAATATCATCCCATGGTAATAGCTCTCTCTCTCTCTCTATATATTCATTATATTTCTTAATATTGATTGTATTTGTAAAATTTATATTGTTTTAGTATTTGTTATACATGCACTAATTTTGCATGATTGCTTGTAATTATAAAGTTAGATTTTCCCTCTAATTTTTTGCAGAATGCCCCAAGTAGTATTAGAAATTATGTTGTACAAGTTGAGGAACATGAAGCGAATAATGAAGATCAAGTTAATGATCCCATGGAAGTAGATGACGACCATAACATAGTTGAAGATGATGGGACAAATCAAATGATCCAAGACTTGTTTGGTCAACTAGATGAGGATGGGGATAGTGATGGTATTTATGATAAACCTTTCATGGAAAATGCAAATAAACGACTTTATAAAGGATCAAGAGAAAATATTATCTCCGCTACATTGATTTTGATGAATTTAAAGGTTATGAGTCATTTGTCAAACACGTGTATGACATAGATCCTAAGTTATGTAATATGTTTCATCAGATATACATAAAGGTTGACCTTTTAGCCTTTTTTTAATGTTAATTAATGTGTTAAATAAGAACATAATATTTACAATTAATATCCTTTTCATTTACTAGTTAATTTTTATGATGTAGATTGTTAGGTGAATTTTGGTTACCATCGTAAAATATTTGTTCTCACACATATCAAGATTTACTTTCCCTTATGAAAGACATTGGAATGGAGTATCAAAGTATAGATTCATGTCCTAATTGTTGTATTGTATATTATGGAAAACATGCATCGAAAACTGAATTCCCGGAATGTCATATTAGTAGATATCGAACCAATCAAGTAACAAAAATGGTTCCTCAAAAGGTTCTTCGTCATATTCCCATAATTCCACGTTTACAACCACTGTTCAGGTGCAAAAGCATATCACAGTGTATGGATTACCATGCATGGAACATAAGTGGAGATGGTGTTCTTCAAATGCTTGCAAATGGATATGCATTTAGGGAAATTGAGGAAAAATGGTCAGATTTTAAAGATGAACTGCGTAATATTGGGCTTTCATTGGCAGCTGGTGGTGTTAATCCATTCAGAGAGATTATATCTCTTTATTCAGTGTGGCCTATTTTTGTTATTAACAATAACATTCCTCCTTGGTTGTGAATAAAGATGGAGCACATAATGTTGACAATGATTGTTCTAGGTATTTTTCTATATTAATTTTTCAAATGTGACATTCTCATTTGTCTTGTTTTTTGCATACTATAGTTTATTTATTTATTTACTTATATATACATATCATGGTAGTAATTATGTGTAATTTCAAACAATTATGTAAGTACCAAGTTAAATATATGAATGTATATATTGATCCTCTTATCGATGAACTAATACAATTACGAAACAATATAACTATGTATGACATCTGTAAACCAATTGGGGAAAATAGATTCCAATTCCGTGGAATGCTTGTATGGACAATTCATGATGCCCCCAGACTAACACTTGTTTGTGGTATGTATTAATGTTTCGTTGCACTGTAATACTTCTTAATTATTTTGAAATATATCATGCATACTTTTTAATAATCCATCGTATAATTGACATTAATCCATATGTTGGAGGTCTTCAAATAAAGGGTAAATTTACATGTCCAATTTGTGGTCCTAAGATGAAGTATCGTTATTCAAAATCTTTAGGAAAGATGGTGTTTGATGAGTATATGCACTTATTATAGAAGACCCATAGGTTTCTTACTACTAAAAATCATATGTTCAATGGGAAAGAAGAGACTGGATTAAAACCACAAAGAATGACACCTCGCTTATGGAGGTTGGAGTATAACAAAAACTTTCAAGGTACACAATTTGTTTATGTATTGTATATGTAATATTGTTTTGATTTTGAAATTTAATTTTAAGCATTAAATTTATTTTATTGTGTTTGATAATATTATTGTCATTTGTTTTATGCTTCATCAATGTCGTCATTGTGAACGTAGAAATAATGGGCTTCCATGAGAAATGAAATGTTATCCCACTCAATTCATGAGATTTCCCTACTATGAGTAGCTAAAAATTGCTCATTTGTTTTATACAATGCATATTGGGAAGAATGTGATAGAAACATTATGGAAAATCATAGATGGAGGGAGGGATACAGAAAAAATTGTCAAAATTTGTACTAACATTGAGGAATCCAATCATGCAATACGAAGTGTGATTCTATCAAATAGAGATGGAGACCGAAATAACCTTCCATGGTTATTAACAGAGCAACAAAGAAATGATGTAAAGGAGGTCATTCAAAGCATTAAATTTCCCACAGGTTTTTCTTCAAACATAAATAATATCTTAACCAATAAAGGTGAATTTGGTGGGGTTAAAACCCATGACTGGCATACATTCATTAAAGTAATAATTTTTTTATTCATATATATATATTTGGCGTATTTACCTTTTTGGATTTTTGTTTTATTTTTGTCTATTTTTTAAACAAATAACGTTTTTCTTTTATTGTTATAGTATGTTCTACCTCTATCTCTCCCAAATGACTTGGAAAACAACGTCAAATAAGTTATATATGATCTTGGAAAATACATGAGGTAAGTAGAGGTGACTAATTTATATGAAAAATGTTTTTTTCAGTTTGTTCTTGTACTTAATGACATTTGTTTAACTTCTATTGTAATATATATAATTTTTTGTTGAAACATGTTATTTTCTTGCTTCATAATCTGTATATGGTTGTCATTGAAAGAAATCCATCAAGATCATATAAAGTATTGGAAGAGATAAATCCCTTGGCTAATGTGTGAAATGAAAAAGTTTCTACCTCCAACATTTTTCAATGCACAAGAACACTACCTCATACACATAGTTGAGGAGATTGAAATGTGTGCACCTGTACACACAAAGTCAATGTGGATGGTGGAGAGGCACTTGGAATCATTAAAGGATTTAGTTAGACATAGAGCACGTCCCGAGGGTTCTATGGTGAGGGGATATATGATATATCAATCCATGGTGTATATTTGCCACTATCTTCCTAAGTTAGCAGCGCGATCTATGCATGCAATGGATTGTATTTGGGATGTGAAAACCATTAGAAAATTTGAAGGGGAGCACTTGTTGGGGAAAGGAAGAATGAAGAGACAGAGAGGTAGTTAAATTGTGTAGATTTATGATACATACAACTTCTTTATTTTTATTTTTTTATCTATGTCCATACTCATTTAATATGTATTCTTTCATCATTTATTAATATTTACCTTGGTTATAAGTAATATCTAATATTGTTGAGTTATAATTTTTTGAGTCAGGTCATTGAGATTGGGAGGCACTGCATTTATACATTGCAAACAGTCTCGACTGGATGAAGGTATGGATTGATAGATGTAAAGAAATTCATGGTGGTAGGTTATCATGGCAACAATTATCTAAATTGGTTAGAGAAGCTGGTCGTAGTGGAGATGTTGATGTTACAAAGAGGGAAAACGATTTAGCATATGGTCAGAAAGATCGCAAGAAAAGAAAAATCACCCATTTTATACAGTTATTTTATATTATATTAATGTGTTTGCAGGTGTTTTTTTTTAGATACTTTCCAAGTAATATAAATATGTTTATTAATTGTCAATCCATGTTTTGCATGTCTCGCATATTGCAGTTGAAAGACTACAAGGCTATGTGGTGCAATGCCCATAAATTTCGTATCAAAAATTTGGATGACACCAGGAAAACTTCTGATAGTTGAATAACTGCAGTAATCCAGGACACAAATGTCTCCTTTGGTAGAGATAGATATCTCAGGGAAACTGAAAATCAATACTATGGGTATTTGGATGATATAATTGAGTGTGACTTTAATTCCTTCAAATTATTTATGTTCGATTTCCAATGGTATATATTACTACTGCATGGAGGTGATGAGGATATAACTTTTATTCAACATGTGAACAGATTTCCAATGATTAAAACAACAGTGTTTGAAAATAAAAATGATCACTACGTTTTTCCAAGATAGTGTGAACAAGTCTTTTACTCAAAGGTTCCAGGTAAGAGGGATTGGTCGTTTGTTGTTAGATATGACCCAGGAGGAAGGCCAATAAAGTACACTTTAGAGGAAGAAGATGATATTGAAGAAGATCAAGATCATGCAGATCAACAAACGAAGAAGATGGAGAAGGTTAACTAGGCGTAGGAGATGATGTAGTACCATATCTTGATGATCATATCAATGAACATATGCTCCAAACTGATAGTCATGTCGATCATGATGATATCATCAATCCTTTGAACATTGTTTCTGAATCGGATGATGTAGATACAGATGAAGAAGAAGATACATAAGAAGAATGATACAGATATTGAGTTGGACGAGGTACGTAGCTATATATGTTAATTTTTATGAATTATTCTCTTTAAATAATTTACATATGTGGGTTTATTAAGTTTTTATAATTTTTTTGCAATTTTTTATATCCTATGTTATATGTTGTTTTTGTTTGGTAGTTTCGATGCCTTAATCTAATTAATATGTTGCTTTCGATTATTTTATATTTTGTAGATCGGGTATTGGGGAATTGAAAGCGATGTGAGGGGGAGGGGAGGGGCCATATGAGTTTCCACTTTTACCTAGTTGGCCTTGTTTAGTAAAGAATAAATTATTCTTGAAACCAAGAGAATCTCATTCATATTCTTTATACCATTGAACCCTGGTTGTAGACGACATTTCATTTTGAAATAGTTGATGAAGCTTGTGCAATTTTTCATGAAGTACTTGTTTATCAACCTTATTTCCCTTTCATTAGATGTGGGAATTTGTGTCTCGAACCAAATTTAAAAGGAACAACTAAAAGACAATGTACTCTCAGTAGACGTGGCCAACGTCAATGACCTCTGAACAGGTGCAACATTGAACTTTCCACAAATTGTTTCAGTATGCACTGAAATTTGACTTGGGGAGACTATTCGCATGCCTTCACAATATGGATATATTTCTGGACTCAAAGATGACTCACCCAGCCAATAGTATTATATATCACTGATGACATGCAAATGGGGCCAACGTTGATATTTTTTCAATTTGTGCTTATATGGATTGAAATTTTACATGGTTAGAGTAGAAACATGTGTTTACGGTATGGGAGGGGTTTGAGACTCAAACATGACTCACAGAAACAAATATTCAACAATCAAATGACAAAATTATAGAATAAATGCGTGAAAGTGATGAAAGTGTACCTTTCCATCTTGTTTTGACCCACCAATGCTTTGTATTCCTTGTTTAGACATATCCTCAAGTGGAAACATTGATCATATTTGAGAGCAATCTCTCACTAGAATTGCAAGAAGGAACAAATCTACACTCCCATTTATAGAGGTTGCGACAATTTCATTTTGAAATAATTGATGAACCTTGGCTGTAGAAGACATTTCATTTTGAAATAGTTGATGAAGCTTGTGAAATTTATCATGAAGTACGTATTTATCGACATTATTTCCCTTGAACTAGATGTGGGAATGTTCATCTCGATCCAACTTTAAAAGGCACACCTAAAATACATTGTATTGTCAGTAGACATGACCAACGTCAATGACCTTTGAACAGGGACAACATTGAAATTTCCATAAATTCTTTCAGTATGCACTGAAATTTGACCTGGGAATATTGTTTGCATGCCTTCACGATATGGGAGTATTTCTGGACTCAAAGATGACTCACCCAGCCAATAGTACTATATATCACTAATGACATGCGAATGGGGCCAACGTTGAGATTTTTTCAATTTGTGCTTGTATGGACTGAAATTTGGCATGGTTAGAGTAGACACATGTGTTGATGGTATGGGATGGGTTTGAGACTCAAGCGTGACTCACACAAACAAATATTCAACAATCAAATGAAAAAATTCTATAATAAATGCGTGAAAGTGATGAAATTGTACCTTTCCAGCTTGTTTTGACCCACCATTGAGCTTTGTATTCCCTATTTAAACATATTATCAAGTGGAAACATTGATCATCTTTGATAGAAATCCATCACTAGAATTGCATGAAGGAACAAATCTACACTCCTATTTATAAAGGTTGCGGCAATTTCATTTTGAAATAACTCATGAACCTTGGCTGTAGACAACATTTCATTTTGAAATAGCTAATGAAGCTTGTGCAATTTATCATGAAGTACCTGTTTATTGACATTATTTCCCTTGAACTAGATGCGGGAATGTTCGTATCGATCCAACTTTAAAAGGAACAGCTAGAAGACAATGTATTGTCAGTAGACGTGGCCAACATCAGTGATCTCTAAATAGGGCCAACTTTGAAATTTCCACAAATTCTTTCAGTATGCACTGAAATTTGACCTGGGAAGATTGTTCACATTCCTTCACTATATGGGAGGATTTCCGGACTCAAAACTGACTCTCCCAACCAATAATATTATATATCATTGATGACATGCGAATGGGGCCAACGTTGAAATTCTTTCAATTTGTGCTTGTATAGACCTAAATTTGACATGGTTAGAGTAGACACATGTGTTGACGGTATGGGAGGGATTTGAGACTCAAGCATTACTCACACAAACAAATATTCGACAATCAAATGACAAAGTTATAGAATAAATGGGTGAAAGTGATGAAAGTGTACCTTTCCATTTTTTTTGACCCACCAATGCTTTGTATTCCTTATTTGGACATATTCTCAAGTGGAAACATTTATCATCTTTGAGAGAAATCCCTCACTAGAATTGCATGAAGGAACAAGTCTACACTCCCATTTATAGAGGTTGTGACAATTTCATTTTGAAACAATTAATGAACCTTGGTTGTAGATGACATTTCATTTTGAAATAGATGATGAAGCTTGTGCAATTTATCATGAAGTACCTGTTTATCCACATTATTTCCCTTGCACTAGATGCAAGAATGTGTGTCTCGAACCAACTTTAAAAGGAACAGATAAAAGACATTTTACTGTTAGTAGATATGGCCAACGTCAATGACCTCTGAATAGCCTGGCCAATGTTGAAATTTCCACAAATTCTTTCAGTATGCACTGAATTTTGACCTCGGAAGATTGTTTGCATACCTTCACAATATGGGAGGTTTTCCGCACTCAAAGATGACTCATCCAAACAATAGTACTATATATCATTGATGACATGCGAATGGGGCCAATGTTGATATTTTTTCAATTTGTGCTTGTATGGACTGAAATTTGACATGGTTAGAGTAGACACATTTATTGATGGTATGGGAGCTATTTGAGACTCAAACATGACTCACACAAACAAATATTCGATAATCAAACAACCAAATTATAGAATAAATGCGTGAAAGTGTACCTTTCCATCTTGTTTTGACCCACCAATGTTTTGTATTCCCTATTTAGACATATTCTCAAGTGGAAACATTGCTCATCTTTGAGAGAAATCCATCGCTATAATTGCATTAAGGAACAAAGCTACACTCCCATTTATAGAGGTTACGACAATTTCATTTTGAAATAACTGATGAACCTTAGTTGTAGACGACATTTCATTTTGAAATAGCTGAAGAAGCTTGTTCAATTTATCATGAAGTACCTGTTTATTGACATTATTGGCCTTGCACTAGATGTGGGAATGTGCATCTCGAACAAACTTTAAAAGGTTCAACTAAAATATATTGTACTGTTAGTACACATGGCCAACTTCAATGACCTCTCAACAAGGCCAACATTGAAATTTCCACAAATTCTTTCAGTATGCACTGAAATTTGACCTGAGAAGACTATTTGCATGCCTTCACGATATGGGAGGATATTCGGACTCACAAGTCAATAGTTAGGGAACAAATCAATGCTCTTCATGAATTGTAATGAGAATCTTTCACATTGAAGGTAAATGAAGACATCATGTTGGGACCCTTCCATGACTATATCAAAGAATACGTGGACAAAGATACTAACGACACTGCCAAGATCAATGACACCGAAGCACAAATGGTTTCAAGTAGTTAGAGCTCTAGCTTGTATTTAGTTATTCAATTACTTGTTATTTATTTGGAGAATGAAGACATTCTACAAATTCATCTCATCCTGAACTCTTGCTATAAATCTTGTAAGTGAAGCTTGCCAAAATTTCTAAATCATTCATTTTTATGTTCTTTCATGAGTATAGTGACCATGAAAAATGCACATTAAATATAATATTCTTTTTAATTCAAATCCCCCACTTTCAATTTGTTGAAACTACTATCTTTACCTATAAAATAAAATTGTTGATTGTTTGTAGTTTAGTGAAGTTATTGAGACTTTTATGATTACCCTAAGAGATACAATGGTTCATACAATTTTAAACTATTCCAATTTGGGATTCAATTGAAACTTTTGTCAATTACATAAGGCATGCAAATTAAAAATGGTTCACACACTTCTAAACTATTTCAATTTGGGATTCACATTTTGAAATCCTTGGAAGGATAAATACTATTTCACTTTGCGATTCACGTTTTATTGCTTCTTTGCATAGTGTGTTGATTGAGCTCATTCCATTAGTCCATTTAGAAGCAGCTATACAAGTCCACTGCATAGACGACGATCTGCAATGGATGCCTAGTCCATCTTCTCCATCTTCTTCGTATGTCGACACATCATCCTGCTCTGGTTGATCTACATCATCTTGATCTTCTTGAAGACTAATGAAAATTCTAAGAGATTGAGGATAATTCATCAATAAAAGATAACATAAAGAGAGAAGGATTAATGGCAACATAGCTTGAAAACTAATTTCAATTCTAAGAGATTGAGGATCATTCATGAATAAAATATATATATCTTCTATTCATTAAGGATCCTCAATCTCTTAGAATTTTGAAATTACAAGAAACACTAACCAAATTAGAGATCAAAAGTTATATAACGTAAAAAAGAATACCATTAAAGTTCACAATATAACATATTGTATTCATCCAATCTCAAAATAATCTACAACACTTACAATAGAAAAGTAAATATCGTAAAAAAAACTCTAAACTTTCTACCTAAATTCAGTGGTTGTAATTCCATCAAAGGAGCCTCCAGCAAAAGTTGACCTACTTCCAAAGTTAGCCATGATTTTGACAATGCATTATAAATAGTATTCAACTTCTTATAAACATGAGTAAATTTGATCTTATCAAAACATAGTGCATTCTCCGTGTGCCATTATGTGAGTAGTTGTAGTGTAATACCATGAATTTAAAGTAGATTGTTCATCCAAATGATTACCAAAGAAGAATCCTCCTAGAACCACAACTCTTGTAGACCTTGTTCATTGTCATCATCAATACGAAGGTTAATGCCATGAACTATCCACAGTTGTTGTGTCCCTTACCAAATTGGATTTGCATTGAACAAATATTTGTTAGATATTTATAATATATCACCCATATTGTTGGTTGAATAATTGGGAACTAAATCGGAAAGTAGGAATACTTGTGTTGTCAAATAATATAGCATTACAATTATTGCATGTCATGTCATTCCTTCTCTTCAAGCAATCTTCAACATCTGATCCACTCCAAATATAATTATGAACCATCCAATGGTTCGTTTTCCTCCAAACTCGTTGTGCATAAATATATTCTACAAAGAGGTGTTGTAGTTTCGAGTCCTAGTTTATGCAATAAACATATACTAGGTCCTTATTTCTCTTCCAAAACCTCTTCCAAGTAAGGACCCTATTAGCCAATGCTAGCCACATCAATAATTTTGTGTTCATTGGTGAAGGTAGTGTGTAGTTCAATTCAGTGTATCTTATCTGGTATAAACCATACATCATCAATTAAAGGCTCTGGTGTGATGATTCGTGTTGGAGTGGATCCTATTTTAGGGATTGAAGATTCATTCCTTTTGCCTTCTATCATTACCCAGTACTTACAGGTTTTAGGCCTATCTACATTGAATAAGATACAGCTGAGCAGGGTTGGGGACAAAGGTAATTCAATATGGATGTCTGCTGGAGATCTTGGTCTCTCTGGCTTTTTAGCTTGTACTTGGGATATGTATATAATGAAGTTGAATGCAGCAGGTGTAAAATTGAATCAAGAAGCAAATCAACTTGTATGGGGAGGAAATCCTTCTACTGGTCTTGTGACGATCAAATCTGCATATAGGAGAATTATTCAAGACAAATATATCTTCCCACAAGATTGGTGGTACAAGAGATTATGGAATTGGACAATCCCATTAAAACTGAAATGTTTTACATGGTTAGCTTTGCAAGATAAACTGAAAACTTGGGAAAATCTGTGCAAGCGTGGATGGATTGGTCCTAGTGTATGTATTCTCTGCTTCAATGCTGCAGAAACAAAACAACATATATATGTCAATTGCATTTTCACACAAAAAATATGGGAATTTGTAGCCAAGAGTTTGAATTTTTCTCTGCTTTGGGATGTTGGTGATTTTAATGTATCTCTCTTAAATTGGTTCAGGAACTGCAAACATCATTTTAATATTTCCATTTGCATTACTTGGGCAATTTGGTTCACAAGAAACAGTGGAATATTTCAGAATGTTCCTCCAGATGTTTTGCATTGCAACCTAACAGCACTTAAAATGTTTTCTTCATATGCAGTTGATGAACATAAACAAAAGATTGTTAAAGTTAGTCATTTCGCTCTCAAAGTTGATCAGCCTGTTCTTTTCTTCGATGGAGCTGCACAAAATGGGATGTGTGCAATGGGGGGTGTCATATATCTGAATGAATCTCGTTATTTTACTGTTAGGCTCAACTGTGGTTCAAGGAGCAACATGAATGCTGAGCTTATGGCCCTCTGGTGTGTATTAAAAGTGGCAAACATATTTGGCTTGGTTAACATCAAAGTTTATGGTGACTCTCGGGTTACAATCAAGTGGGCTGCTGGAGAATTCAAGTTGAATGTCATGAATCTGAGACATTGGGTTTCTCGTGCACATCATGAAATAGAAAAGCAACAAAATATTATATTTGAACATATTTATAGAGAGCATAATTCCCTTGCTGATAAGTTATCCAAACAGGCTCTGTTTGGCATGGAGGGTCACTTGGTTTGGGAAGAATGGTGTGATAATTACTCTCGGGATAGTGGAATCACATACTTTTTTTATTAAGGTCTTGAAGGGAATATGCTTCAGTTGGCTGTTGATATCAGTTTTGTATACACATTTTGGTAATTTGGTAGTCTTTGGTGGTTTGAAATTTTGAGATAATTTTGGGTTTGGGATGGATTTTGAAGACATCTTTGTAAATCATACTATATTTGATAGCATCTGTAAATGATTCAGTCAAAGAACCAAGAACATCATTGTACTATTTGATTCACGTGAATATCAATAATAATTTTTTTCGCTGAAAAAATAAGTAAATAAAAAATAAATAAACAAAAGTCCAAACCCACATGCTCCTACTCCGAAACACATTTGCAACTCTGAAAACCCACACGCTCTTGCTCTTCCCTCGGTTTGCTCTGATAGTTTGAACCCTTTACTAAGTAGCTAGACGAGTCCCTTTCGAAGCCAGCAGACCAGTCCAAGAAAGGTCACGCAGGTCACGGCCCAGTCCAAGAAGGGTCACACAGGTCACGGCCCAGTCGAAGGAGCATCTAGAAGGTCACGCTGCAGTCCAAGGAAGGCCAGCTAGGTCAGGAACCAGGATTTGTAGCCTCAAAAATTCACTTCTGAAGGGTTTTTTTTCCCGCTAAAACATTGTGTGGCGGGAAATATAACAAGTTCGGGAATAATAATCAATTCGGATATAGCCCCCATTCTGTCCAACATTGAGTAGAGGAGACCGTACTAGGAGAGGAGACTACACTAGCCTCACAATGTCGGGAAATTTTGTAAGTTTTAATTTATTTTTGGGTCATTTCTGAATTTTAAAGAACCCGCATTTTTCTGCTCTGTTCGAATCGTCTCTCTTTTTGGTTATTTCTCTTTTCGACTTGTCTTCTTAGCTAATGTTATGTTGTCGCATCCCCATTCCCTAATCGTTTCCTAGATTGAGAGAGATACAATAGTCAGGGTAAGAGTAAGGATCGAATCTGTGTCTGTATTGTGTAAAGCATCTACATCATTTTCTTTAGATTAACCTTCCCGCTTTCATTTTATTTAAGTGGTTATGATTTTGAAATGAAACAATTTTCTTTAGATTAACCTCTAACTTTGATTTTATTAAACTGGATTATGCTATTGAAATGGGGGATTTTATTAAAATGGATTATGGTTTTGAAATGGGGAAAGAAGGAGATATGTCAAGCTTGCGGTGGTGTCTAGCCAGCCACATGGAGATAACAATACACAGACCATGGATGAATTAGGTTTTAGTTTATAAATAATGTTTGTGTTTGTAGGTTGCAGGAAGATGGATTTTTTTGTCACCGATTCTTTTCTTTGCCTTCTTTTTCAGCTCTGCATGGTCGAGATAACCATATTACTTGGTCGTTGAATCTGGAATAAAGAGTTATCAGAATGATGATTATTATTCTAGTGACAGTTGCAAGCAGTTTGAATCCCATTTAACCAATTTGTTGTCATCTTAAAGCGCCATTCACTTATACAGTAAATTCACTTCAATCCTAGCTCTCTTCCATAACCCCAACATAAATTGCAATTCAATGTTAGAAGTTTTAAGCTAATTTTTTTTGTTACCCACTAATCAAGACAGTTTACAACCTCAATTTCATTTCACTATATCTAACTACCTTATATCTAACTACTTGATCTCCTTGCTCCTTTTCATACTCAATGTTATTGTTGTTTCTCTCTCCTCATTTCTTGTATGTGAAACCTCTAAACCTTGTTTCTCGTACCATTCTTGTTTCTCGTTTCATTTCCCATTTCTTGTTTCCTGTAACATAGATCAACATGTTCTGAAGCCTTGTTTCTTTTTATTCTCCTTCTTCAGCTTGATGCTCATTTTCATCCTATTCAGAAATGAAGGATTTGTTGACAAAAGGCAATTTGAAGGTTTCTCTATGAAATGTCTATCATCTTGGGAATCAACACAAGAAACATTAATAACTGATTCACAAGATCCTCCTAAAGGTGACATGGAGAGACTTAGATCCCTTTCAGCTACTAATTCCTCAGATAGTGAAACACTCTATTAGGTATATATGCATGATTCATCTTATGCTGGTTGAGAATGGCATCAAGCTGAAGTTTAAGAGAAGTAACAAGTTCTGAATCCATTCCGAAAGCTAATCTTTCTAATAAATTTAGTGCATTATTATCTTGGTCTTCCTGTAAAATCTTGATCAATGGGAAATACTTGTGTAGAGATCTAACTGAAAGGCATCATTCTCTGCTCAAAGAGAATAACATTTCGAGCAATCTAGATGCCCCAGAAAACTACGATTAAGGTGGCTCAAAAGAAATTCAAGTCCAGTCATCAAAACTATGTAGTGACATATATTGTTTAATGGAATCGCCACCCATATACCTTGCTAAAGATTGATTTTTCTACTTGTAAGATTCCAAACCTGAGTTGTGAAGGGACACTAAATAGCCATATGAGCATTTGTTTTCATCAATTCTTTTACACAAAATACACATGACAATATACTTAACCTAACATTGTTGAATTACATCTAAGGTTAATATTTAGTTACACAATTCTAATCACATACAGATAATTTATTATTTTGAATATTTCACCTTCCAAAGCTTGATCTATTACCATTTCTGATATTTTTACTTAAGAATCTCATAGGGTGATAATCTATCCTGGAACTATAAAAACCTCATGTTCTATGCATAGATAAATTGAGAATATCAACTTCCTCCATGATCATATATTCCCTTTTGTGAGTTCATTCACAAAAAGAAACCAGGAACCCATAAGTTTCTTTGGTATCCCAATTTCATCAACAAATAACCATCCCCGATGCCATAGATTATTAGTGTACATATCACGTACGTAGGCCAAACGAAAATAGTCTCTTTCATGCAATGGTCAAACTAACTCCTAACGAAGTAATACCCCAACACCGCAACCCAAGATACCATTAAAACATACGTGCACATTGTGACCATTCTTGTCCCTCCATGCTAGAAAAGTTCTGGTAATAGAAAAGGCTAAGACCATGGCATTACACTAATTGGAAACTAACTTTATACTTTTACATTCCAACTTGGTCTAGTTGAACAAGGTATAAGAAGCCATATATTTATTCATGACAATACAGCTTTAAAGACCTTGTTTATGAGGTTCGACACATTCTTGTCTCCTATGGATGTCCCAAACATTTGTATATGTTTGAATCCCCATGTCCACCATTAATTTTTTACTTATTCAAATTTCCTTCATTCATTCATGTTTTATTTTTCCATTAACTTTACATGAACTGATCAACGAGCGGAGTTTCCTACGTGCTTATCTCACTTCTTTTAATACACAGTATATGAATATTACCATGGTTATTACCGTAATTTTTTCTATTTTAGGAGAAAGAATGGAGACATGATACGATTCCGCTCATGCGTTTTTTTGAAGAATTCCTACAACCACCTCTGAATGAGTCGATCTTCAAGCCTGTGAATGGTCTATAGTGATAATTTTCCTGGGCATTTTTCTATGCAAACGTTCTCTGCTACAAGCCTTTGGGTTCCTTGCCTTGGGTCCCTAATCCTTTGTGATGCTCAACTCTTTGGACGCGTGGTTGTGCTTACTAGGCGTCAGGCGTATATTCTCTACCATTATTGCACACTACCCTCCTTTGCATTTTTCGTTTCTTCCACGACCTGCTCAAGGCCTAAGTGGTGGGTTCTTCTTGGTAGGCGTTATGCACTCCTATGTAATAGCCCTCTACCCAATGTTAACCTGGCTTGTCAAAGCATGGGCTCTATTTCTATGTTTCCCTCACAATGCTTCATGGAGCTACACCTATCGACCGTGCTCAACGGTTTCCCTGTGAGCCATCATTCGTCCTCTTGTAATGTTACTCAAAATACACCCTAAAAAAATATTTCTTATAAGGAATTTTCCATCAATCTCTTATATGTTTTACCCTCATTTCTTTTCTTCAACGAGATATTTAAAATGTCTAATCCAGATTTAGTCCATCAGATATATGAAACTCATTTACATATTTCTAGTCACTAACTCTACCACGATACGAAAATTGGATTCTCAAAAAACTTTGTCTCGATAAAGGGCTAATGGTTAAGTTAACCATTTTAAAATAAGAACATGAAAAGAAACAAGGAAGACATCTATACCCCTTTATATTTATTCTCTTTTTAAGCAATATTGTACTTCCATGGGAGTTTAGACTTTTATACATTTAAAAACCATAACTTTCCTCTTCAAATACTTGAACATGAACCATCTTCATATTGTATCTTGAAAAGCATTAATGTATAATTATGACCCATTTATATATCTTCGCAACTATAATAAATGAATACCCTTCAATTGTAAATTCAACTATCACTTAATTACATAAAATAGTATCCTTAATCTAATTATCTAATACATTTATACTTGAAATCTAATTAATATAAAGAAGAACTTTCTATGAAAGTATAAAACCTAGACCTCCAATTTTTACCTTGAAGTCAATTTATCTATAATATAAAATTATATAACACTTAACTTTATGTAAACATTACCTCATTAAATGGCCAAATTAATTTCTCTTCTAAATAACTCTTAGTTCCTTCTAAATATTTAAGCTTTACTTCTGAGAACCATCACTTATGTTTTATGTTTTGAATGATAAATTCTTGCACGGAAATATATATTACACCCTCTTAGTAAATACCAAGTTTTCTATTTTCTTTATAACACAACTCCATATATAATATCTAACCAATTTATTTCCTTTACTTTCTCATTTGTTTTCCTTTGACTATCTCATGTAAATATTACACCAATATATATATATACTAATTTAATTCATTCCTTGAGACTTAAAGTAAAACCACCTTCATAATAATATATATATATATATATATATATATACTTTTAACTTTATCTAATTCTTTTCCTA
Organism: Larix kaempferi; assembly: GCA_027924585.1. Taxonomy (NCBI): domain Eukaryota; kingdom Viridiplantae; phylum Streptophyta; class Pinopsida; order Pinales; family Pinaceae; genus Larix; species Larix kaempferi. The sequence continues at coordinate 11,716,750 of BSBM01000756.1, forward strand.
GACAAATCCACATATTGAAAATAATATATATATATAACCTTTTAACTCTATCTAATTCTTTTCCTAGACAAATCCACATATTGAAAATTAGGTATTTAAATAATTCTTAAATCTACATCCATCATTCATAGTCGATTTCACTTGTCCTCCCTCATATTCCATATTCCATACATGACTACTACTAAGCATTTATATACTTTGACCCAACAATCGAATAGTATAAATATATCTAAGGATTGACCCTTTGTTGTGGATCAATAACTATTCGTTACATTCGTCAACTCGGTGGTTGGTTACATTAGTAGGGTTTTTCAGAAGATTTTTCATTAGGACTACTAAACTCATAAGTTAACTTTTATAAAAGAAATACTCCATTCACCTAACTAGTAGGTTCCAGGTCTTCTTTTGGTCTTTATCCCAGCATTAAAACAATGGTGAAGAAATACATATACCTCCTTATGAATATACAAGTTTTCCAACCCGTGTAATATACCAATATTTTACTACCCATATATTAACATGAAACACGTTCTAATTCGACATTTAAAGATCTTAAAACGTATAATGAAATTCTTCTGTAAAACAAAACATAAGACGGTCATTCTTTTCATAACATGATAACAATAGATTAATCGAGTATGAAGATAACTATCCATCTAGATTCTTATGCATGTAATTTACACAATCATTATCATTAGCCTCGGCATATAAGAATAAACTTTTAGCCATAGATACATCTAAATTCAACAAACTAACCATCAGTAAATACACATGCAAGAAGGACCATATTTACGTGGTTCGCCAAACTATAGCTACGTCCACCAAGAAAAGGTATCACATCTTTATTAATCATCAAAAGAAGATTACAATCTGCAACACCATGGCTGCAATATTCCCTTTTCACCTCTTCAAGCTACCCTCACAGGGAGTACTTCCCAGACAACAGAAATCAAATTTTAATACGAATTCTTCCCAATAGATATACAAGAGTAAACTACAACTTAATTTGCTTCTTGTCATCACTTTATCAAAAGCGGTTACCCATAAGATACACACAAAGCTAATATAATCCTAAACCCAATAGATATACAGACTAAAGTGCAACTAGACTACAACTTAATTAGCTTCGTGTCATAACTTTATGAAAATACATCTATACAAAAATATTTCAAGGAATACTTCTAGTATCATGCGTAAGGAGGGGTCGACTTCTTATTCTCAAATAGAATCTGGTTAAAGAGCGTTGGCATCATGTGGGCCATGCCCATCGCCAAACTTATTAATAACCCGTTAACTCTGGGAAACCTGGGATGGATCCAGGAGATCGCCCAGAATAAGTAAGAGCACAGAGTGTGTGTGATATTAAAGTGGCAAAATCCGTGTAGAGACCATTATCTACATATCGAAATTATTAACCCAAGGGATTGAATTCATGGCGGTCCCTCGAATAAAAGACACATTGACCTAACTGGGTTGTATACCCGTGCAAAGATAGCATAAAGAAGCAACTACTGAGATCTAGATGCAAATATATGCATCGATTTAGCGTGTTACTTTTGCTTTACTTTGGATTTATAGAACCAATCACATCCAATCCCATTTGAGAATGACATTTCCATGCCAATACTTCTAAAAGGCATAGCAACTCTCTCTTAAACTTTCCTGAAACCCTCTTACAAGCAAGACATCTTCTTACTTTATTGTGAGTATCCATGAGCATTGTTGTCCAATAAAACATTGCTCTGATTAACCTATGAGCTGTTACCACCAAGGTAAAAATTTGCTCCACATACACCTTCATGCATTTCCTTCAAGACTTCATCAGCTTTGGATGGCCCCAGGATGGCCCCAAACCTCTTAGTAACATGCCATCAAAATTTATTCTTAAAAGTATGCCAGAAATTAGCACTGGGTTGTATACCCGTGCAAAGATAGCATAAAGAAGCAACTACTCAGATCTAGATGCAAATATATGCATCGATTTAGCTAGACTGCATGTCAAATCAGTGATAGCGAATTTAAGCCATCTAGTAACCATCGCAGGCTAGGTGTATATATAAAATAGAAATAATCAAAAAGGGGTCGCTTATAAATAAATGAGCAGCCATTGATTTAGATCCATAGATAAAATAAACATGGCGTCTACTTTGCTCATACCTAAGATCTACCGCATTGGATATCCATTCTCCGTCGTTTGCTACCTTAACAAGATATGTGCAGAGAAAGGAATTCCCCAGTCGCTCACTGACTTGACAAACGTATGAAAATAACTAAAATCCTCTATCACTCGCTGGCTTCCCCAAATTCGTACAGAGAGAGAACTCCTTCGTCGATCACTGTCTCCATGAAAGGCATACAAGGATAGCGTATTAAACCATTGAGTAACCATCGGAGAGATCGCCTTCCTTGTAGAGGAGGTCGATATCAACTCTCTGCCAAGATTGCGATATTACCACGCAGCATCCCGTGATCACCATTGAAAAACTTCCTGTGCCCCCAAATTAGAGATCGTTCTCTCCCTTATGCATGTAGCGATCCATCTATCTCCCTATATTTACACACAACTGAAGATGGTCCTCCATCTTGGAGAGTCCGCCTTTCAAAATCGTGCAAACTGGCATCACACTATTTGCCAAGTGGTAGATCCGGAATAATGACTCGGTGCTATCATCTTGTAGAAGCCGACAACATCCCTAAAACAAGGTCGGCGCTTGTTCAAGGTTTGTTTATTATTAATAAACTTGTTAACTCATTTCCAATGGGTATCGCCATGTCAAAGTTGAGACTCGGTTCAACTTTGTAAGGAAATCACCATTCCTTAAAGAACACGGGTTGTCAACACATCACTCTGGTTATTGTATTTAATATATATATATATTTGGTTCAACCAATGCTTATCCAAAAGAGTAAATAATATATGATCGTATAAGCTTTTCCTGTTTTAGGAAGATGGAGAGGGCTAGGGTTTGGTCTTTGGAGGCATCTGTAGTGGGAATGATCGTCAGGTATGGCGAGGGTGTATGCTGCTTGTGAACTGATCTTGACAGCAATCTCTTGGAGTCGAGTTGGCCCCATTGGGGTCAACCTAGTACCAGCCAAGTCAAAAAAGTGGGAAGTAGATTTCGATTGCTGTCAGTTAGGTTCATGGCTAAGCTCACCTTCTGCTAAATTTGGGGATTGTTTTCAGTCTTTTCACTGCTGTGTGTGGTGGAGCGTGATGATACCTCTCCATTCTTAGTTTTTATGGTGGATGGGAGAGTTAGAGGTTACTGTTCTATTTTTAACTACACCCTCTACAGATTTTTCGGTGTTTCTCTGTCTATTTTGGAGGGAGCTCGTGTTATATTGGCGGTCCACACTTTTTGCAAGTTTTTGTGGCTCTTAGTGGACTTCTGACTGACGCCTGTCAGTTGTCCGGTTTGTGGATGTAATGGGATATCACGGGAACATTGATGGTATTCCCATTGTGTCTGCGGAGGGTTCTGGAGACGAGACTGGTGAGGGATGTCGGGGCCATGGAAAATCTCAACCTACTCTGCCGTGGTCTTGCAGGGTCCGGGGTGAGAAGGCACGTAAGTGCCGGAACAATAAACCTGTGAAGGTGAGGGAAGGATTAGACCATTTCTCCATACCCGTTGAGACGAATCTGGAGAGGATTAAGATGCTTCATTCCCAGGCCATCGTTGGTTGCTTGGAGTTCACTAGCGGGGACCAGAGTGAACTGTTGAAGTGGGTAAGAAAGAACTGGGTCCCCATATGCGGTGATATGCCCAGGGTCATGTTGCTGGTTAACAGGTGGGTGATGATCATTTTTACCAAACCGGAACACGTCGACATGGTTCTGAAACGGTTCTGGTGCTTTAAGGAGGATTCCTTTTGCCTTAAAAAATGGCACTTGTCATTTGACCCTTTAAAAGAAAAGCAGCAGTTTAGACACTTGTGGATGCTGATACCCGGGCTTCCGATTGAACTCTCGTCCGAAAACATTTTGATAGGGATTGCCAATTCAATGGGGAGATTCGTCCGTCTAGACTCCAAATCATTATATGGGTTTGACAGGAGGTCGGCTAAGGTCATGGTCGAATTCGATATGGCCCTAGGGTTACCGGTGGAAGTTCAACTTCACTGGGGCGAGAGGGTGTGGAGACAAAGGCTTGACTATTTCAGAATGCCCTTCCGGTGCCATATTTGTTCGATGACGGGGCACACTCGAGTCCATTGTCCGGAGAAAAGCTTTCCCAATCAAGCGCAGGATTCGCCGGCACATCCCAGAGCTTCTGCACATTTGGAAGATCCTCGAGCTGCTTGTCTGCTTGAACCTCATGCATCCACGGGTAAGTTAACTCCTAGACTTGGTTCTCCTGTCCCATTTATTCCTGAGGATGAGTTAGAATGTATTAGGGCTGCGGAACACATATTGGATATGAGGTTAGCAGAGGGGGGTTTACAAATGCCTAATGATAGGGGTAGGGTTTCGGATTCCACTTTTGGCCACGCCTCGGATATGTCTAGGGTTGTCAGTGGACTTGTTGGGGGAACTCCGGTGAATGGAGGGGATTCATGTTCCAGCCACCTTGACTCTGCTTCCACTTTGCCCAGGGTGACTGAGGTTGAGACGCTCAATGGAATTGTTAATGATTTACTACCGGTTATGGGTTATCCTACTGTTGTGGTGGAAGGGTTATGCGAGCCCTCTGGTTTGGTTGGTATAAATTTGGGGCAGGTAGAATTAGAGCCTTGCTCGGGGGAGGATTTCTCTAACTGTGGGGCAGATGGGTCTGGTGCTCTAAATCCTATTGACACTCTTACGCCTTTGCCTATATTTTCAAAAAACCCGTCATCAAACCCTAGGGTTTCGTCTTGCATTATGGCTCGTTTCCAGAATGTAACATTGAGAAAGCCCCGACAAACTGGCAGGAAAGGGTTGGGAGGATCTAATGACTCATTTGGGGAGTCTGTTTCTGCAACGGAACGTATTCTTGATGATATTGGTAATGAGGAGGAACACATTGTGCTGGGGGATACGACTGGGGCACCTGTTTCAGTGGCCTTGGAGGGGAGCATTGTGGAGTGTGATGTTGGGGGCCTTAGAGCGAATCCCCCCTATATTGGGGGTTCCTGATGACTATTTGTTCACTAAATATCCGAGGGCTGGGGTCGACCGTGTGAGCTAGGGTCCTCTCTAACCTTATTGCTACTGCTCGTCCTACTATTTTACTTCTACAAGAAATGATGTGTGCTGATCACTTTGCGGTATCCAAGGTTGCTAGTATCATTCCGGGTTGGGAAATTTCAGCTATTAGCTCGGAAGGTCTATCAGGTGGATTACTAGCAGCTTGGGATCCTCAATTTTTTTCTTTTTCTATTTACAGGACTCGGTGGGGTCTTCTAATGGAAGGGTTCTGTAAGATGAACGACCTGCAATTTAATATTCTGAATTGTTACGCTCCATATAAGGATCGTGTGGGGTTTTGGTTGGGATTGCAGACTTCTGGGATTTTAAGTATGGCAAATATTATGGTTGCAGGGGACTTAAACTTCACTAGATATGCTCATGAAATCTGGGGGGCTAAAGCTAAGATAGGTAATTTATCTGACTTCTTTAATGAGTATCTTTTAAATAATAAGTTAATTGATGTGCTCACAGGGGTGACAACTCCTACTTGGACCAATGGAAGATGCGGGCTAGAAGGGATACACAAGCGACTTGATAAATTTTTGGTTCATGAATCATTAATTGATTCAGTTGGCATTTACAGAACTTGGGTGGGGTCGAACAAAGTCTCTAATCACTGGCCAGTTTTTCTACAATTTGAGGATTGTGTCTATTTACAGAAATTTCCCTATAAGTTTGACTGTTCATGGCTGAAACATGAAGAATTTGTGCATTTTGCTAAGGAAGAATGGTTGAGACTCTCTAATGATAGGGAGCTTAATCCTGTGGATAACTTTTGTAAGAAGTTGCAAATATTTAAACAAATTGTCTCTACCTGGATTCATATGAAAAAGAAGAAGGATAGGCAGCAACTATTGAGGGTGGAGGAACAATTGAAGGAACTTTACAGTCATAATTTGATTACTCCTCTGGAAAGCAGTAACTTCAATCTTATTAAAAAACTGGAGATGGAAAAGGATGATATTATTCTCACAGAGGAGATGGAATGGAGGATGAAGAGCAGAGCACTTTGGGTTTTGCATGGGGACAACAACACAAGGTTTTTTCATTCATTTGCTTCGGCTAGAAGAAATAGCAACACTATTTGGAAGATATCAGATGACTCGGGGGCTGAGGTTACCGGTCAACTTGAGATTCAGAAATTGGCACTGGAGCATTTCAGTAAGACCTATGCAGTTGACCCATCATGTGACCTTGAGCCACAGCTACAAGTGATTAAGCATTATCCCAGGTTCTTTGATAGTGACTCGGCTGAGGAACTATGTCGTGAAGTAACTTTGGGAGAGGTTGAGAGTACTTTGAAACTATTTGCCAAAGAAAAAAGTCGAGGCCCGGATGGCTGGACTGTTGAATTGTTTTTACAGTTCTTTGATATTATGGGGGAAGAAATTGTCAGATTGGTGGAGTTTACTCGGCTGGAAGGTTATATGTCTGGGGCATTGAATTCCACATTTTTAACCTTAATTCCCAAAGTGAATGACCCGAAGCACTTTAGTGACTTCAGACCTATTGCCTTATGTAATTTGGTGTATAAGATTGTTTCAAAGATTATTGCAGGGAGGCTTAAACCGGTTCTCTCTAGGTACATTTCAAAGGAACAATTTGGCTTTTTACATGATCGGCAAATACATGATGCGGTGGGGATCACACAGGAAATTCTACATTCTGTTAAATACAGGAAGAAGAAGGCTATCTTTCTTAAAATAGATTTAGAAAAAGCTTACGACAGAGTTAACTGGGATTTTCTCAGATTAATCTTGATACAAATTGGCATCCCGACTCTGGCACTTAAATGGATTATGTCTTGTGTGGACACTGCTAATATTGCTGTACTGGTGAATGGTGCACCCACATCATTCTTCAGTTGCTCGAGGGGTATTCGTCAAGGTTGTTCACTCTCACCTCTACTGTTCCTTCTGGTGATTGAAGGACTGAGCAGATTGATTAAACATGCTAAGCAGGAAGGTAATATCATGGGTATTAAAGTTGCGAAGGATTTCTATATCACACATGTTTTATTTGTATATGATGTTCTTCTTGCTGGGTTGGAAACAATTTCAGAATGGAGACAATTTCAGAAGATCATTTCTTTATTTTGCAAAGCCTCAGGTATGTGTGTTAGTTTGAGGAAATCTTGCTTTTATGGAAATCTTATTCAGGAGGACAGAATTCTTGAGATTCAGAACTTCATGCCTTATAAATTTGGGAGTATCAATGATGGATTTACGTATCTAGGGTTTCATCTAAAGCCTAATGGATATTTAATTAAGGATTGGGAATGGCTGATTAAAAGGTTTGAGAATCGGATCTCTAATTGGACGTATTGGCTGCTGTCAATTGGTGGAAAATTAACATTGGTTAAGTCTGTATTGATGGGTACACCTGTGTACTGGTTCTCTTTATTGTCTATCCCCTGTTCAGTGATCAATTCCCTGAGAAGGTTAATCTTCAATTTCTTATGGACTGGAGGCTTAAATAAGAATTGCCTGGTGATGGTGGGCTGGGAAAAAATATCATTACCAGCAGAGGCTGGTGGATGGGGTATTAAGGACTTGTCGGTGTTTAGTGCAGCATTGAGGTTAAAGAACTTGTGGTGTGCTATCTTTGGCAGCACATTGTGGTTGCGGCTCATTCACCATAAGTATATTAAAATGGAGGTGTCGCATTGGCTCAGGACACCGACTAAGAAAGTGAGGGGCATTTCACCTATTTGGAACGAATTCATGAAGGTATATAAATGGTTAGCCCTAGGGTTAAGCTGGAAAGTTGGATGCGGGGAAGAAGTAGGTATTGGGGTGGATCCGATTGTAGGGTTGACAGAATCTTATGGCTTATCTTCAACTTTGCTTCAGCAAGTGAGGAATGCGGGTTGTTATACATTGAGTTCTATTGGTAATATTTATTCTGGTAATTGGTCCTCTCTGGAAGATCTTCAGTTAAGCATAGAGTTTACTCGGGAATGGCGGGAATATATTTATAAGCTCAAATGTAATGGAATCAGACTCAATAATAATGTTGATACAATAGTCTGGAGCGGGAATGAAGCTACTGGGACTGTCACTGCAAGCTCTACTTATTGCTATTTGATTAAAGGGAGATGTATCTATCCGAAACAGTGGTGGTATGATAAACTGTGGCACTAGAAATTACCTCTTAAATTGAAAAAAAAAATTTGGTTTGTTCTCCTGGATAGATTGAAGTCTTGGGAGAAACTCATTTTAATGGGGTGGGCTGGTCCCAGCAGGTGCATCCTTTGTCAATGCAATTTAGAGTCTGCTAAACATCTTTTATGGAATGTTCATTTACTATGGCCCTTTGGGAGCAGATATATCAGTTCTTTGACATTAAAGTAAGATGGGGTGGAGCAAACATTGCTACTTCTCTGAAGCTGTGGAGATCAGAGTGCAAGGATCATCAGAATCTCCCGATCTATATTTGCTGGGTGATTTGGGGTGCCAGAAATAAGGCTTTATTCAAGGACACTAGACCTCAGCTGTATCACTTGTCGAGGTCTGTTATAAGCTATTATTCAAATGTTCCAGTGGGGGAAAAGCCCAGGGGTTACAGGAATATCGGGTCATTCAATTTGGAGATTACTCTTCCAACACTGTTTTTTGATGGTGCTGCTGTTTGGGGAGAATGTGGTGCTGGGGGCATTATCTATCTCAATAAGGAGCATTATTTTACATTGAAGATGAAATGTGGAAGGGGTTCTAATATGAAAGCGGAACTTCTGGCTCTTTGGTGTGTGGCGAAGGTGGCCAATTGTTTTGGGCTGTCGAATGTGAAAATATATGGCGAGTCCCATGTGACTATAAAGTGGGCTTTGGGGGAGTATGATCTAAAGGTACTACAGTTATCCTGCTGGTGTGATAGGGTGAAGGAGGAACTACAGAAGCTCGGACAGGTGGATTTGGAGCACATTTATCGAGAGCATAATGTACAGGCTGATTTTCTCTCTAAACAGGCCTTGGATGGTGAAGAGGATTACATAGTTTGGGAGGAAATCTTGGAGGATCAGTGTGTCGACTCTGGAAACTATTACTATTTAGGGTGATCTAGTTAATATTGATTTTGGATCTTTTTGTTTATTGGATACTGACACTGTAATGAATATTTAAGCTTCGCCAAGGACCACTGGTTTGTTTTTGGCTCAATATGTATATCATATTTAATGTACTGATCACTTTAGAGGGAGGCGATCTATAGCTAGTAGAATCATGATCATCATGTACTATTTGATTCAAGATTTGAATATCAATAGTATGCTTTTTTCGCGGGTAAAAAAATATATGATCGTATAAATAATATTCACTTATCGCAATGTATATATATACATAATATTCACTTTTGTAAGGGTATACACTCATGGTGTGTTTATACTCACCGATCTTTAAAATGAAATTAGAGATAAAATACTTTTATGGTAAGGAAATCTAGCTCCTTATTAGGGCCCTAGCAAAACTCCCATGGCAATCGATGCCCTAACTAAGACTTAATGACAATAAGGTTTTTCTAATCCCTTTTGTAAGGTTTTACAGAAGTTTACTATCTACGAGGCAACAATTGTAGCTTAGCATAAACAAGAGCTACCTCTAATTAGGGGGACACTTAAGGGTTTTAGACCCTCCATTCAATAGTTTTCCTTCTCATTAGGTAAAGAAGGTATCATAATGACATCAGTCATTAGTGTCTTGTTCTTTGTGGTCCCTATCCCTCAACCTTACCCCCTTCCCCTAAAGGATTTGTGCCTGTCGTTTAACTGTACCATAACCTTCAGTCGCCTAGTCTAAAATCCGTCAACATGTTTGCAACATTTACTAGTGATTAGATGTGAGATTCCTCCCCCATGGTGGGGGTTTAACACTATACTTGTAGACCATGACAACTCCTCCTCTTTGGAGTTGATGTGATTTAACATAATTTTGAGCTTGTTGGTAACAAGGTAGCTCATTAAAAGTTTTGTAGACGAAAAAGAATAACGATACTTTCAAGGTCCACTGGTAGGGACTTGGCCTTGAGCTCCTCACTAGGCCCTTATACATAATTTACAATATGAATTTATAAATCTAATAGGGATAGGAAGAGGGATATTACACCTCTATACCGACTTTTTTAGGGTTTTGACATTGCATGCTAAACCTCATCTTCGGCTTATTCCCTCCTTTGTCTCTTTATCCTGAAACACAATTTTTTTTAATTTAATTTCATTAGAAGAAGTGGGAATGGGGGTATTAGGTTAGGGGTAGAAAAAGGGGGAAATTAAAACTTTTTGCATTTTGACTTTTAATTAGGGAGTCCTTAACAAAAGGTGTATATCGGATAGGTAATCGATCGGTGAATAGGAAAAAAGGGGGGGAACTTTATTATAATAAAATAGTTTTAAAAGCATACTAAGAGTAGAACCCAAGGAACGATGGATGGGTTAATGAAGCATGCTAAAGGGGTGTTGGAACTTAGGATAATGAGGGGCTTATAATTTTTTTTTTTGGCTTAATGGGAAACATGGGCGATAAGGGTAGTAATAAGAAAGGATAGGGGAATATAATTAGAAGAGGGAAAATGGGGAATTTTAGACTTGGGATAAGGGAAAAGGGAAATAAAAGGAAAAGGGATAGGAACATGTGGAATTAAATGTGAAAAGGGGAGAGGTTTTTATATTTTCAAAATAGGGGATATTGGCGTTTTCAGAATTAGGAGTACTTAGGATAGATTATAAATTATGAGCTTGGACATGAGAAGAACAATGGAAAATGAATGCATCCAGTGAATTAATGGAAGAAGAGAAATTGACAATTTTTAGCTATCATGACGCAAAATATTTGTACTTGCCAAAACTGTGATAGACACCCAAAAGGGTCAAGTGAACTCGGAAATTGAAAAATGAAATATGAGCATGATCGATGCAATGAAATAATATGAAATGGTGTAAGAATCATGACATGAAAACATCCATGGAAAAAATGACCAATCTCCAAGACATGACACCAACGAAAATGGAAAAATAAGATATGGATGCGATGAGCACATCTAACTCGACGTGATGGTACAAACAAAATTATCTTGCGAATAAAATTAGAAACATCTCGATGTTGAGAATCAATAGTTATCTCTGTTATTTGACATTTATAATCATGCATGTACATTTAGTCTATTTCTAGTTGCAGTAATTCATATACATATCTATTACTTCATTGCTTGCTTCTTCTTCTTGCTTGTAGTAGATTATGTGGTCTAATTCCACAGTTAGGTTTAATATGTAAAAACAAACTGTAATAGTATTGTTTCTGAATGCAACAACTAAGTTCATATCAATCCTAATAATCATAATCATCAACATTTGTACTAGATTGGCTTCCCAATGCAGTCGTTAGGACAATTAACAAAAATCAATACATATGTACTAGATTTTGATGCCCAATGCAATAGTTAGGCATAAACACATAAAATACATATGTACTAGATTTTGTTTCTCAATGCAGTATTTAGGCATAAACACATAAAATATAAATGTCCTAGATTATTTTTTCTATTTAGCTTAGAACCATAATTTACATATTTGATAGTAAAATGCATGCATTTACATATTCATAAAGTTTAGGAACCTTTCTCTTCAAACTAGTGCATTTGCATAGTTGATAGCTTACTCATTGACATTACTAACTACAACCCAAGTTTCCATAATTATATTTCAAACATAAAATAGATGCATGCATAGCCATAACAACAAAACATAGAACTTAGAAAACAATAGTATTCAAGTACAAAAAGGACTCAAGTTAGGTACTCATCTGTTATAGAATTGCAAGACAATATGCAACTATTTTGGGGCCTCCCCTGATCCACCCATCAAGATATGTAGGAAAATTTTAGTCCTCTCCCCATTGTCACCCCCGAGCCGAGTCTTGGTCTCTCTAGGGATTGATTTTTAGAATCATTTTCATCTTTTGGAATCCTTTTAACTTGTAGATTTGGATTCCATATTAGCATCTCTACCTATCGAGGATTCTTTATCAATGTCTGTGGTTCATTCCATAAATTCCTCCTGCCAAACCAACAACGATTACTCTAGCCTATACTAGCAATGTTGTTGTTAAACAATACCCAGGTAGTCCTCCTACTAGCTGATACTCAAAGCCTTAGTTCTCACATTCTATGGCAATAGAGAATTTTCAAACCATGACTGAACTTGGACCTTGATCATCTACCAATAGATATCAAGTGGCTAGTTCTCTCCCCCCTTCCAAGTATCTATTTTTTATCGTTACAGATTTAGATTTTTAGCTTTTTCTCTTTAGCTTGATTTCTATTCTTGCATTCAATTTTCAGATTTCTTGTCTTAAAGTCAGATATTAGATTTCTACTTTTTGTATTCCCTCACATTATTCCACCGAGAAAATTAACCGCTTGGCATTCTTTCCCTCCCTCTTTTTTAGAAGATGCATTTACTATTCTTAGCTTGTTTTTTAGATGGTGACACTTATGTAGGAGTTACATATTCTAGAAGTGTCTTTTCGTCTTCTTATTTTCCTTCTTCTTATTTACTTATTCATTTTATGTTTTGTTTAGATTTGAGCTTAATTATTTTTTTCTTTAGTTTTCTTAATCTTCTTTACTTATCATTTCTTTTCCCTATAGAGACTAGGAATCCTCATTCATAATTTAACCCACGCATCCCAAACAGATTTGTTAACATTATATAATAAAATACCAAGCAGGGAAAATTTTAGGGGCTAATCTTAGTCATGGGCTAAATTTAGGTGTTTTAATTTTTAGTGGGCTATTTTTTAATTAAACCCCAATTTTTATATATTTATTTTTAATAAATGGCACATTAGCCCCATAAAATATATAAAGAGACTCTAAATCTAACTATTTAGCCCTTGTTTGATTAGATTTGGAGCTCCCATCCCCCATAAAATAAGCCCGTTCCCTCTAATTGGCTAGTTGTTGACATTATGGAAATCAGTTTTTTTTGGTAAATTTGCCATTGAGCCATTATGGAAATTAGTTTTTTTGGTAAATTCGTCCATATATATATATATATATAATGTTTTCCATTTGGTTGTTATGATAGCTTAACGATTTTGGACTTCTTCAAATTTCAGGATTTCGGACCTGGCGCCTTTTTCCCACTGCAAACCCTCCATTTCTTCCATTCCTCCGATAGTCTACACTGGTTGTCGCAAGTGAGTGAGATAGACTTGACCCACTTACTGTGACCTAATTTAGTCTTGTGATTATTATGATATATATATATATATATATATTTCGATTTACTGTGACCAATCTAGTTATGGAGAAGGTATATTAATCAATTATAATTTCAGGTTCCGAGGACAGAAATTCTCCTTCTTGGAACAACGAGCATGTCTACATATCCTGCAATAAAGTGTCTGAAGCTTATTTCAACCAATTCAGACAAGACTTTGCATCATTTTTAGAATCCCTAGCAGAGGAGATTCTTCCCGGAGGATGCTTGTGCATAGCGATCTCAGCTCGTAATTCTGGTGACGTGAAGGAACAAGGTAGGTTTGGAGCTATGATGCTCCTATCTCTGCGTACAGATCTGCTGGTGGTGCCTATGGGTCTTTACGTGGTGGTGGTTCTAGGTAAACGGGTGCTTTCACTGGGTAAACTTAAACTTTTTTTTATTGATCCTTTGTCACTGATGCTGCTATAGAAAGCGCTAGCTCTTGGTCTGGATATAAATATATTCAATCTACCATTTGTTCTACACCCCTAGCTTTTTCCCCTGTAGGATCTACTAGTGCACCTATGTGCACCTATGCACTATCCTATGGGCAGAGCGATACATTTCTGTTTTAGTCCATGTGGCAGTGACCTCTATTTCTCTACTGATAAAGGATTCCATTATAATCCAGGTATAATTGCTTGTGACACCGGCTAATCCAGGTATAATTATTTGTGACACCGACGCCTATGTACCTATGAAGGTGGAATGATTGTATCCAGAAAAGTAGTGAACGCTTTATTTTTTTTCCACTTCGTTGAAACATAAAATCTTATCTGTGGATCCTATGTACCTTTAACTGCATCGATGATGTGTTATGTAGTATCGGTGATCATGGGTCGCGGATCCATTTATGTGTAAATTTTTAAATAATTACCACTTGTTCAAACTTTAATCCTTGAATCTAGCAAGGGCCAGATCTGTTGGCATTTAAAATTCGCGTGAGAAGACCAATGTTATACCGCCTATGTTCTTGAATCAAGGGCGAAATGGTGATCTGCTAAATCACCAGACCTTCCCTTGGCGACTCATCTACTGCGCCAAGTACATCTAGTGAATCCTTAATATCAACGTCTAACTTCAGGTTGCCCCTCCTGCCATCACCCCTTTGACCACGACCTCTAATGTCGAACAGTCACCTTGATTAAAGTTATCGTTAACCCCAATGAAAAATTAATGGATGTTATTATGATATCAAGTATGATCAACGGTTGAGTAAGTCAAATTCGTTTGATTTATACATGATTTTACTATAGTATAAACTAATAGTCGATCCTCTAACCATAGCTTCCTACCACCATATGTCACCCGACAGATCGGCGTCAAGCGGTGGAGTCGACAGTTGGTAGTGAACTTCCGGTTATGAACAATTAATTTAAATAATGGGTCCGGTTGGCATTGCTATAGATCGGTAGAACTACTCACTGATTTTTTTTAATATATATATATATATATATATAATGTAGTAGCTCTGAACTATCTCGCTCATTTCGGGCTCTTAATCCAAGCAAATAAATGAATAAAATGCGACTTGTTAACTCTCCCCAATATCTAGATCTAAATTATGGGCATTTGAATCATGTGAATTTTATAATATTTATAAACCTATAAATACACATATATAATTATGCATTCAACTGGCAGTGTTTGATTGATAAGGAGAAACTGGACTCCTTCAACATTCCTTTCTTCCGTCCAAATCTGGCGAAGCTGCAGAGCATCGGGGAGACGGAGCAGCCATTCGAAATAGAGAGCATGATGCTTCTGAGTAGGTTTCCTTGCATCCATTGATGGAGGTTAAAGAAGGAGAAGAGGAGACGTTTGTGAGAATCGTAGGTAACTTTTACAGAGCACTGTTTGAGAATCTTGTGGCAACTCTCTTGGGGCCGGATGAGCAGATGGTGGATGAAATTTTTGCGAGGATTGCAAAGAGAGCCACTGCAAATTATGGAGAATTCTTGGCTGATACGCTCGACTTGGCAGTTACCATTCTCATTAGCAAAAGAGACTGATTCACTATTCAAGTTAATTATCTGCAGCTCATCATAATAACAAAAAATGAATAAGCAGATCATGAAATATCCAATTAGGTTATATCATAGACACACAAAATAGTAGTAACAAATAAATAAACAAAGTGAAGTTGTCTTATGGATTGTTACGGTGGTTAAATTTGATGGTCATGCTTGGTTATCATGTAAAAATTTTAAATTTTGTATGTTCTCTTTTTTTCTAAAATTACTTTTGGTTTTTTATATTTTTTTTTTCATCAATTAATGTAAGTTATTTATATATGGTGTATATGATATTTATTGATTTACCTATTTGCCATATTTTGCTGCTCATACTTTTAAATATTGTGCTTTATTTTGATGAGCATGTCACTTGCTTTTGAGATAGTCTAACTAGTTTCGGGATTATTTTGTTGGATGGTGTGTTTTATTTTGATGGAAATATCCCACAAGATTAGGAAAAAGTGTGGATGGCGTCACTCTTATCCATTAGAATTGAGATTGAGATATCTAGCTTGAGCTTAATGTTCCTTTTAGAAATAATCTCCCTAAAATATTATTTCATGGCTTTCTCTTTCTAAACAAATGATAATGCATGGCAGGTTTCTCCCATGCTAGCCTATAGGATAGGGATTCCATCAAGCACAAGAGGTTTCTCATTTTCCATCTCATCCAAAGCTTGTCTAAACTTATTCAATGTAATGTATTAGTTGAAAACAGAACTCTTGGTAGAGGTAACTTCATTGTAGGCTTCAAATATAGTACTAGTAGTGTCAAAGCAACATTAAAATGGAAAGAATCCAACATAGTAGGACAGTAACTATGTAGGGAATAAATATGTCCTTCATGGGAGTTATCTTACATCGCAAAATTTGATAGTAGAGTTTATATGTTTTTTAATCAATTCTTTGAAGTACTTTTTGAACTAATTACTAGATTTAAAGCTAGTGTAACTTGACTCTTAGTTTGAGCTCATTTGGATTTTCGTATTTGTAATTTTGTCTGACTTTTTGCAATTTATCTCGTATGATTTCACTACAAGTACTTTCCTCTATCTTGCTCTTGGACATACTCTTTATTACTAACTTATAGGTCAACTTTCCTTCCGATCTTAGTTGTTTGTTTTCCATAGCCTCCAAGGAAAGAGGTAGTCTCAATAATGATCTGGGTTATCCATTCGATGAATGGAAGGTGAGAAACCATGTATAGTAGCTAACAAGAACAACAAATAGGGAGCAATCCATGATCTAGGATTAATGAGTGGGTATCATGCCCGAAATTTCCATGAATGACAATTGAGAAACGCATGACTAGTGGACGATAGGCACCACGAATTAGGAGGAAACCATGGACAAAACCTGAGGTGTGACAACATCTCACGATTACATACTCACAACCCGTAATGCAAGTACCCATGATCTAAGAGTGATGGGAATCAATGAATGTTTAGAACTATTTATGTAGCTAAGAGGTGTGTTTGAAGTCAAGAATTTTGTGCAATGCAACGATGTTTTTTTTGTCTTTTTGGGTTTACATTTGTTGTTTGTGATTTGAGGGAAGATTTTTGTTTAAACTTTCTATTTATTCTTGTTGGGGTTAGAAGCTCAAAATGTGTGGATGCTCATCCATATCTTAGATTTAGATGTGATTTAGATGTACGATTTTGTGAAAGTACAACATTTTCAAGCTTTTTCTTGGCCTTACACATTATTACTAGCTTCTAACTCAACTCTCCTTTTGATATTAGTTGTTTGTTCCCCATAGCCCCCAAAGAAAGAGTTAGTCTCAATAATGATTTGTATTTTCCATTTAGTGAACAACGAGTAAGAAACCATGTCTAATAGGTGACAAGAACCACAAATAGGTGGGAATCCATGACCATTAAGTAGGAATCATGCCCAAAATTCCATGAATGACAAATGAGAAACCCATGAACTATTAGTGATAAGAACCTTGAATGAGGATAAAGCCATGGACAACAACTGACAAGTGACAACATAACAAATTCACAACTAGAAGTTTGCAATCCATGACGTGAGCAGGCGTGGCTTCAGACTTACAAGGACCAACAAGTGCCTATAACTGTATATGTAGATAAGAGGTGTGTTTGGAGTCAAGAATTTTGTGCAATGAAACGATGTTTTTTTGTATTTTTTGGGTTTACGTTTTGATGTTTGTGATTCAAGGATAGATTTCTAGTTCAAAATTTCTATTTAATTCTTGATGAATTTGGAATATTGAAATGTATTATACATCTCTTAAAAGTGATTTAGTAGGTTTTTTCTAAAATTGTTTATGGAAAGATGCCAAAGACCCTTCCAAACTGTGGTAGGACCAATATCTAAAAAAACCGATCTGAAAATAGCTTGGTTAGTATTACCTGCGACTGTTGTGTTTCAATCCAAGCCTCAACAAAAAAACTAGTTAATTTATCAACAATTTGTGGGATAGGAAACACACTTGTAAAAATGTTTTAAACTTCAGTTGGCAAGATGTCAAAAACCCTTCTACACTGAGCTAGGACCAATTTTTCAAATCCTGATCTTTGATAATAGCTTGCTGGGTATTACCTACAATTGTCTTGTTTCAATCTCATCCTCAAAGGAAAAACCAGTTGAATTTTGATAACAAATATATTTTACTTGGCATTCTTAAAAGCTCAACCTGTTCCACACAAAGAAACTTCAAACCAATAACCCATAGTGTATGATCACATCTTACTTGAAGAAAATATGTTTGGAGCACGTTTTTCTGACACAAAAGATTCCTTTAATGTCTATTGATATTCAACATGTCCATGGTATAGAGAAGTGCAATGAAATTGGAGATCAATCAGTCATGATTTTGTAAAATCTCTACACAAATTTCTTTTGGTATCATGATCAAGCTCTTTTTCTGCAATTAGTGTTTGCTTATGTTATAGATTCGCCAAGACTTTATAAGGTTTTATGATTTTGTGAAAGATTCACCAAGACTTTACAAAGCTTTATAATTTAGTGAAAGATTCGCCATGATTTTACAAGATTATATAATTCAATGAGAGATTCACCAAAAAATTATATATACATAATATAATATTGATAAAATAGCCTTCATATTTTCTTGTATATCATGGTGATTCACCCAATTATTATATATAGAAATTTAGGGGGGGTTCTTAAAATTTTCCCTGATACCAAGTACATAGTACCTTCAAACATAAGGTTCCAATGTTTATAAAATAACCTTAGCCAAATATAAGGGGTTGGAATGAACCAAAGATTACATCCACTCCTCCTTGAAACAACACTCACCATGGTGTTAAAAAGAATGCCCAACACAATCCGGGAATAGAGTTGGTTATGCATCTTTCATTTTATCCTCCATCTCCTAGGTTACTTTCTCAGGCTCAAAGTGATCCCAATACACTTTTACCTAGGCAATGACCATGTTCTAGAGAACAACTTCTTTCCTCTCTAGGATGCACAATCGTTCTATCTAGAATTCCGCTTTCGGTTCCATGTGTATCACATGCCAATCTACGAAATGCTTAGTATCATGTATATACTTATTTAGTAATCATACATGAAATACATGATGCACTTTAACCTTAGCTAGTAGAGCTAACTAATAGGAAACAGATCCCACTCTAGATAATATTTGGAATGGTCCATAGTATCGTGGAGCAATTTTAGAGCACTCTTCCTAGGTTTAGTGAACTTCTCTTTTCCTTTACTTTATGGTAGACTTGGTCTCCTATTTCAAATTCCTGATGTCTTTTGTTCAAGTATGCATATTTTTTTTGGAAGTCTTGAGCCATCTTCAGGTTCTACTTGACCTTGTTAACAATGTGTTCTAGTTCCTTCAGCATGTCGGGTCTAAGCATAACTCTGTCCACTGGGTTGTCCCATGTGATAGGAGTATTGCACTTCCTTCCACAAATTACCTTGAAGGGGCTCATCCTCGCTGACTTTTGGTATCCATTATTATTGGTGAACTCTACTAGGTCCAGGTGTTTTTCCTACTTCTCCGTATTGTCCATTACATACATCAAGAGAATAATCTGGTTCGTCCTCTCAGTATGTACATCATTCTAAGGGTGGTAAGAAGTACTCATGTTCAAATGAGTGCACAGACTTGCGAACAAAACTTTTCAAAAGTTTGATGTGAACTTTGCATCTCTATCTAAAATGATATGTTTAGGAATGTTGTGCAGTCTAAAAATATATTTTAAGAATATTTGTGCAATATTGATAGCCTTAAAAGTTGATTTGACTAGAATGAGGTGAGAATTCTTGCTCCATTTTTCCACAATGACTATAATTGGATCATGTTGAATATTAGATTTGGGAAATATAGTGATGAAGTCAATGGAAATGGTCTCCAATTTCCATTCAGGAATGGGTAAAGAGTGTAACAAGTTGGCTAGATGCTTATGATCAGCCATTACTTGTTGACATTCTAAACATCGAGCTAAGTACTTAGCTATTTTTGACTTCATGTTTTGCTAGAAGTACTTCTTTCCTACTACTGAGATCATTTTTTGATACCCCAAATGTCCAGAATATGGTTTTTTATAAAAATTGTCCATCATTCTTTCCTTCAATTCTAGTGTATTCGGCACATAGAATCTTCATTTGTACATAAGTATCCCAATCGTAGTGATATTGAAATCTTCATGTTGTTGTTATGTTGTGTTTGTCTATAAACTTGACCATATTCTCCAATAGTACTCATCATCTCTAGAGGTTGCATTTACTTTTTCCTTAAGTTTAGTTTCAAAACTACTGACGTTAGTCAAACATATTAGTTGAAAACTCTTGTTGAGAACATCAAAAACCTTGTTCTCATTTCCTTTAATGTGCTTAATTTCAAAGTCGTATTCACTTAAAAAGGCCAACCATCTTGACTGTTGGGAATTAAGGTTATGTTAGTCAAACAAATACTTAAATTGTAATACCCCAAATGTTGGACTTTAACCCCTTTGATATTTTGCTAAGTATTATTTTAGTTTACTTAGATGACATTAGAATTTGAGAAATTGATTTCTAATGACCATGTGGACTAGCACATTAATGAGATGGGAGTCACAGTCCCCTATGGGTTGGAGGTAAAAAGCCAATTAAATAATAATGAGAAATTATTATTGGAGAATATGGCAAACCCTAAAGAAAAGATTGGAGAGAATAATGAATTAAAAGAATTAACTAAATGAGAGTTTTTCACACATAAGAATATAAAAAGTGAAACTCATTCAAACCATACACACATGACATTATGATTATGATAATTCTGAACTCTCATGATGAGGATTACCTAAGAGAATTGGGAGCTCGGAAGAACAAAAACTAGAGTAACTAAAGACAAGTAAAGAGGGACAGTTTTGGAGCACAAAAATGGACTAGATTAAGATCAATCAGAACAGTTGTGTATAGCTTGGACACTTGGTTGTGTTTAGGTAGGAGCACTACCCCAAGCTTGCAGGAGCACTGCAGAAAATACTATGAATAGGCTGTGATTTTATTGATTCTCTTAATGGTTGAGGCTTAAAATCCCCCGGACCATCTTGGAGCTCAGGAGCACTGAGTTGGATGTTAAGTTGCCTGCTGCCACAGAAATTTACTAAATAACTTGGGGAACAAGTTAAGGGTAGATAAAATCTAACTCCTGAACCAGAGGGGACTGTGAACTTAGCTTGGGGGTGACCTGAAAGCAAGGTGAACTTTGAAGGAACAAAAGTTCCTCAATAAAAGAATAGACTGAACAAGTAACGTAAGAAAGCCATAAATGGCTAAGTAGTAATGCAAAAATGAATGTATGATGGATGATAATGGTTACATAGTTTTGGGGATTTTCTAGGCCCGTCGTGTACCTTTTCGACAAAAGGTCACGACTATTGCTAATTGTTTAATTAATAAATTAATATTAATATTTAATATTAATTTTTTATTATTTTGTTGTTACATTGCCTTCCCCTTAAGGGAAGCTTTGTCCTCAAAGCTGTATTGAAAACAGTGTATGAATCGCCTTGAACTGTCGTCTCGGGGTCCTTTCCTTTTTGTAATTGCGACACTTGATGAAATGAGATGATACGAGTTACGGATTCCCAAAGAGAATTGTCACATTGTATCTGTTGTGGTCCATCCCAGATCTACTTTTATCGGATCTCTGAGATCATTTTGTGGGACGGGTCATTTCAATTGTTGCTTAGTATGTCGATGTTTTCGCCTGTCAACATAATTCTTCTGTGAGGGCTCGTTTTGACCCCGTCGTTGGTCAAAATGGCGATTATAATTGGGATGTCTGTAAGGCGTATGTGTTGTTTGTTTTTCTTTCTTTTGAACTATGGCAAGGATTGCCTTCACTTCCTCGACTTGATTTCTGGATGCATCTTCCTGGATTTGCACTTCTTGGTTCTCCAGTAGATTTTTATGATTTTGAATCTTTTCGATTCTTTCATCTTGTGAATTTTTGTCAATTTCTAACTTTTTGATTAGATTCTCTAGTTCCTGATTACGATTCTTTAGACACTGGTTTTCTTCCTGCTTTTCTAGTATTCTTCCTTTGAGGTCTTCATCGAAGTGTTCCCTCTTACTATTGTTTTTTAATTTTTTAATTTTTGTAATCAATGTTTTGTTATGATTTCGTAGACGAAAAATCACTTTGGTATTCCTTGATAACACATTGTTGACTTTTGTTAGTTCCAACTTATGTGTCTTCTTACAGTCATCATACTACTGCTGGAGTTTTTCTCTTTGCTGTTGATGATGACATGACTCAGTTTCCTAATTTTTTAGCTTTTCATGTACTTGTGCCAATTCGTCTTCTTTGTCCATGATGACTTTGTTTAGACGACTAATTTCCTCTTCTAAGTCGACACTATTTCCATACGAATATTCTTCGACTTTGTTTGGTTTTTTTATCTGGTCTTCAAGTTTTTGAATGATACTTTCCAGACGTGATATTTTCTCATCTTTATCTCCTAACCTTTCTATGAGTCTTTTTTTACTATCTTCCAAAAATTGAATATTCAATTCTGACTTAGTAATCTTTAGTGTTTGCTTGCAATTTTCGAACACTAGACTATTATTGGTTGCCTAGCATTGTTTTAGTTGAGCCGAAACAACTTGTAACTGCGATTGTAACTCTGCTATCATCGTTGCCATGACTTCTAAATTCCAACTTTGACTTGGTCTTCTTGTTTGATAGCAGATTTCGATTGCTTGAAGAGTCTTCCTCGTCTTCTTTTGATTTTTCCGGTGATAGAATTTTTGACTTCTTTGACGACTTTACTTGACTACTTCTTGTCTTTTTTTTGGGAAAATAATATTTTTTTTTCTTTTTTTTTGTTGATTTTGTTTTGTTATCCAAATAATCCTTATTTCAAAGAATTGATTTTTTCTTTGATAATAATAATTATTATTAAAATTTAATAATAATATTATTATTAATATTTTTTTGTTTTTTTTAAATGTTATATAGTATAATAACAATTTTTTTTTGAAAATTTTAATATTACAACAATCATATTATAATATTTTTTTGTTTGAAATATTTCTTTTTTATATTATAATAATAAAATTATTATAAAATTATCTTTTTGTTTTTTTGAGCGGGAAGGAGCTCGGGGACGAGGTGGTAGAGCACGGCTGAGCGGGTAAATGGGAGTGCCCGGGAGGATGAGCGTGGAACTTGGGCGCGGGAAGGAAGGCACATGGGAGGTGGGAGTGAGCAGGCAGAGTGGGGCTAGGGCGTTGCAGTGGAGGGAGGCAGTGGAGGATGAAAAGTGGGGGAGGAGAACAACGGTTGTGGAGGGGAGGGAGGAAGGAGGGTCGGGGGAAAGAGTGGTGGTGGAGGCAGGAAGTGGGGGAGCAATAGAGATGTAGAGAGGAAGCAACGTGGGGAGCAGTGGAGAGGTGGGAGGAGCGCACAGGTGGTTGGGGCGTGGAGTGAGATAAATGGGAGCAAGGGTGTGGAGGGCACAGTAGGGAGCTGTAGGTGGATGAGGAACGAGGGACAGGACTGCGGATACGGTTGGAGTGGCATGGGGTGTAGTGGATACATGGAAGGGAGGAAGGAAGAACGAGAGGGATGGAGGATGCACGTAGGACGGGGGGGAAGATGAGCCGGAATGGTGCAGCAAGTGGATGGGGGAGTAGATGCAGATGGAAAAAGGGGACGACGATGGAGATGTAGAAAGGGTGTGGTAATGGAGATGTAGAAAGGGCATGAATGAAGAGAGAGAGAGTGCAGAAGAATGGAGCATGGAGTGCACCGGCCGTGGAAATGGATGAATTGGTGAGGAAATGGCCAATGGCCAAGTCATGGTAAAAAACCACAGTCTTCAAGAAACTTGATAATTTAGCCAGGATCTTGGGCAATCAGCAATGAGCTCTGATACCACTAAAGGAACAAAATTTCCTCAATAAAAGAATAGCTAGAACAAGTAACGTAAGAAAGCCATAAATGGCTAAGTAGTAATGTAAAAATGAATGTATGATGGATGATAATGGTTACATAGTTTTAGGGCTTTTATAGGCCCGCCATGTACCTTTTCAACAAAAGGTCATGACTATTGATAATTGTTTAATTAATAAATTAATATTAATATTTAATATTAATTTATTATTATTTTGTTGTACAAACTTGTTTGTCAAAGGCTAGAAGGTTTGTGCTAGGTCCACTAGTCTTCAAATTTCAGATAAGTCTATTTGTTGCATTTATTTGTTATGTTTTACGGAACAATTGCTAGGTTTATTGTTGTATAAATTTGATCCACTGGTGGATGGATTATTGATGAGATCTAAATATGACTATGTGATTATGCTAAACTTGGTTTATAGATCATTGATAGACATTCAGGTCTCTATTTTATTATGCAGTTTCATGATCTCTTGGAGACATTTCAATTTCATAGTCTAGGTTTGATTTACACATTCTTTATACAGTAAGCAGTTATACATGTAAAATAAATGATGATATAGAAGCCTGTGATAGGAAGAATAAATGATCATTGCTTATATTTAACCCTAAGACTTTGTTGGTTATGTTTTATATAACAGGTTTCTTGTACTCATCATATCTAATTATTCAACAGAGCATATGTTCCTATTTTAATGTTTGAAAGAGGAAGACATGTAAACCATGAGATTTACATGTCTAGCCTTTGCTTTATTTATGTTTTATTCTGGCATTATATAGATAAAAGAAAATGTAGTGATTAAATGATGTTAAACCTATAGTAAATGGTTTTCATTTAATTGACAGAGTATACAATTCCTGGATGAACATATGCAACTATGTAAATAGCATTTACAACTTCAGTATGGAGATTATTTGTAAATAATAATTAAATCTCATAAATGGATGACCATTTTATATGGGTCTTTAATAACCTGAGTATTGAATGTTATTTTAGCTTCGTGTGTGGGACTCATATAATATCCAAAATTTGTTTATAATTATAGTTATTTCCAGTATGGAACTCGACCCTATTTATTCAACTCATTATATGCATAATATGGGTCATGGAATCCGATAGGGTTCCATTGTATTACAATTGCATAAACAAATAAAATGTATTGTATAGGATACATTAACTTATGCCCAAAGGCATTGTATTATGGGTATGTATGAGTGCGAAAGCACGTTGCATAACTTAAACCCTGTATGCATCTTCGTTTCGCTGCAAGGAGATGCTACCCTAAGTGTTGCTGCAACTTAGTGGACAGTGGCGTGGTATCCACGGCCTGCATACAGTAAGCACTATTGTATTTATTGTTGAGCTCTGTGTTATGTGGGATACCCTAAATCTTGCCGATGAGTTTTATGTATGCATAACCCTTTGCTCAACGAGTATGTCTTTTTGGTGCTGGGTTTCTCTTTAAACCGTTAACCACGCGATAGCCGTGGCTTCGCTTCCAAACGTTTAAATGGATTTGCGTCAAGAGCTAGGCTCGGGAGCCGAGGGGTCATGGTCGAGATTGACCTGAAGTGTTTAGATAAGATAAGCACTAGGCGTTGAACGCACAGTATTATTATTACGATTTCATCACAAGTTTAAATGCCAAACCTAACAGTTGTAAAATTGATGCATGTAGGTTATGTTTTAGCTAATGCCTATCAGATTTACTTACACAACAAAGAAATCATTTAAACAACTGGAAATTGGAATAAGTGATTGCTTTCATCATTTTCATAAATATACAACCATAACCCCATTCATCGTTTCAACCCCTAATTGGAATGACAGGAACAAAATGTATTTAAGAAACAGTACTGTGAAGGCAACCACAAAGGGTTGATATAGTCATCAAAATTCATTCATTATTTACAAAGCAAACTATTTGTAGAGCTTCGTATTTCATTACAGCTCAAAGTCCAAACATGGGAGAATCGAATGCAAAACCAAGGTTTGAGAACCGACGACCCAAAACGTGGTCGACCCAAGAATTTGTATTAATATTGCTCGCAGCATATGTTACAAAATATATTAAAAGTGTACAACTACCTACAGGTTGAGCAAGCCTTCACTCTATTCTAATCACAATCGCATGCATCTGCGACCATGGCTGAGGGCCATAACGTTTCAATGTTGCAAACCAAAAACCGAAACCAAGTCTTATGTAACCCACCTCAACACCCGAGAAGTACTTAACCCGAGAGGCAAAGTGAGGGAATTTTACCTGGCCAGTATGGAGACCCTTTCTCCTTTATCGAGGTCATGGTTCCAGCTGTGGAAGCGCCCAACACACCCTCTCCGAACCCTGGTTCTTGTCGCAACCAACGAATGCAACAACTTTCATTTAGAGTAGTAAGAAGTGAATGTTAAAACGAATGGTTGGTAAAAACCTTAACCATTGTAACCGCTCACCTTTTGGGTTCGAGATGGACGCGTAGTCCAAGTCGTGGCTGCTCTCTACCTGCATAGTGGAAGCACGACGGTGTCAATGGGTAGTGTTACAAGTTACAACTGGAAAACCAACCAACGAAACTGATAACGAAGCTTAAGACGATGTTTGTTTACCTGCGCTGCGTGGTCGTGTGCTAGTGACTTTCCTGGTTGCATTTTTCCATACTAAGGAACACATTTGCATTCTTGATTGACAGGCATGAGCCCTCTTCTTTGAGAAGAGGTGCTCCAAGAGCCTTCCTCGCATTGCAAAATGAGTATATAGTCAACAAGACCCGATTTTTGGTGAGATCTATGGAACCAGATGAGATAGTGGTGACCACTGATCCTGGTCGCTTTTCCTTAATTGTTTGGTAGGTCGAAGTGTTGGCGCCAACCTCCATTAGTTTATCAATGGTTCCGATGACTTCACATACACCAAGTAACCAACTCGGATCACCATCGACCGTGTGAAGCGCCGTGGCATTACGTTGTAACCAGTGGAACATTAATTGCTTGAAGGGCGGGTTGGTGACACTACATGCGAGCTAGCTTGAGATAGCTGGCCAAGTGCATGATCCTCATTGCTGAGTGGTGCTCCAAGTTCAACGAGAGCTGAGTTTTACCTACCAGGAGGGCACACCCGATGGAGTTTAAAACGTTTGTTCATAAGCGATTGACTGCGTGGAAAAATATTGAGTCAAGCACAGTCACCATATCACAAACCATTTCAGACGCAAACCTTTACATTATCACGCCATACCATAAGTTTCATCACGACTTTCCCAAGGTTGGTGTGAGGGTCGTGATTATTGGTTAAGAATTACATTATGGTTTGTAAACAACCATGGTTCAACCTTGGGTCAACCATAAAGTGCATAACCCATATTTTTGTTTATATTTATGTTTCCATATATATATTATGTTAATATATGATGTGTAATAACATTGTGACCTTGGTATTGAAGTTATATTGGTTTCCATATATATATATATGTTATGTTAATACTTTAACATATTACTTGCAATCCTTTATCAATGATATATCGTGGTGGTAATATGACATGGTTCGACATTATGTCAACCATTGGAATGAATATATATATATATATATATATATATATATATATAGAATTATATATTATATTATATAGTTTATATATGTTATGTTAACATATAGATGTTACATGATTACATTTTAATAATGTTATTGTATTGGGACTTCATTATGGAGTAGCATAAGTGCTTAAGGTAAAAGTATTAAGCCTAGGTGTGTTATGAATTTAACCCTAGAGCTTAGTATAAAAGCAATACATAGATTATATGTTATTAGTTTAGCTATAAAATGTAACTATGTTAAAAGATGCTTAAAAATTAATTAGCATAAAGACTATAAAGGATCATGTTCGATCATATCGACATATTAAGAGTTTAATACTTTTGTAAATATTAAAGTATTAATGTCGCTTATAATTAATTAAAAGTGTCGCAACTGTTGTAGCATAGAGTATTATGTTGTTTGGTTCCTAATTTTGCAGTGGCCCTGTACTCTGGTGTTTACGTATGGGTGCACCGTCACCATGGAAAAATTCTACCAAGTGACGACACTTGCGTGTCTAGCGGCATAAGTAAGAGTGCAACATAGTGCTCACTTATTCATTTATTAATCATTTTAGGCTATAGGGACAACCAGTAATTATGTTTCTGCACTTGTTTATTTGGTTAGTTTCTTGAACAAAAAAAAATCATGTAGAAGAGACGTGAAAAATTGGTATCAGAGTTACGGTCACTACACTAGGACCTTTGAGCTCGCTTGCATGAATGCTATGTTTTATAGAAATAAGTAAATTAAATTTTTGTTACTATTTTGTAATTTTTTATGGATAATTAAATTGTTGTTTATGACTTCTAACAAACAGTTGTTGACCACAATTAGACAAAAAGTGGCTGACATGGTAAGTAGCTGAAATGAATTCCGTGGAACAGGAAGGAGGGTTGGCTGTAGAAACATATAGCCAGCGAGGAGAAATGGCTAGTAGGCAGGAGAGAAATCCAAATTCTCCACAAGGAGAGAAACATCCAGTGAGATGTCGTCACGTCCCCATCTTGACCCCATTGCATTAAAATGTAAATGATGTAATATTGCTATAAAATCATGGTGAGGAGTTCAAGGCCAAGGCCCTGCCATCGATTTATTGATGCATATGGTTTACGTGCTAACCAGGCACATTGGAATTGTAAATATGCATTTTAATAAAATACCCACAACTAGCTATGCAATGCAACAAGAGATGGGGGCATGATATTACAAGGAATTGGGAGGGAAATATCCAAACCCTTGAGCCAATGGAGTCAATCCAAGTGTCAATGAGAGAACCCGCAAACCATCAACTACCCATGTTAACTTTGGTGCCCAATCATTCATTTCTCCCAAGAGTTGGGTGAAGTAGTTAATGCCTTGGGATTGGGAAGGTATGGCTGTCCAAATTCGAGTATGGGCAAGCCACCCTCATGGAAATTGGTATTTTTCCTTCTTGGGAAAGAAAACACCCACAAATTGCCGTCCCAAGCGATGATGCAGGATTAGACTTCACTCTCTCACATTTTTGGTGCTTGTTGGGCATTTCTCTCATGGAGTACGCTGTAAATTCACTAGTTTTCAAGCTACGAATCCTGTTTTTGTGATGGTTGGACTGTGGGGAAAGAAGAGAATCCATTGGGAAGCTCAACAGATAAGTTTGATAGCTTGTTGTTTCCTTATTGTTGTGAAATCGTTTTTGAATTTCCAGAATTGGTTTTCATTATGGAAAAATAATTTTTGTGAGCGCAGTAGTTATCTCCTACCTTAGAAATCATTTTTGAATGTTTCCATCAATTGTGTGACTGTGTATGTGCCAATTTCGGGTGCCAACCTGTCACGATTTTTCCCAAAAATTGTGTTGGTTCCCTACTGCCAATTAATGACTGTGTGAAGGTCATTTTGGCCCTTGAATTCCCAAGCCTTTTCCCTTTCACACAATCTGAGCTAGCTGGGGCTTTTCCCATCACATTTTTCATCTATTTCCTGCATTTTCCATGCCTGGGAACTCGTTTTGGTATTGCACAATGGCTAGGAGGAAGGAAGCCATGAATTTGGGGTTTATGGAGGCCGTTTTTGTCCCTTGAGTTCCCATAAACGTTTTCTGGAAACAGTTTTGCTCCCCCAGGGTGATTCCCCAATGGCCATTTCATTTTTGGCTGCAAAACACTTTTTCTTCATGCCCAACAATTGTGATTTTGCTGTTATGTGTATCCATGCTCAGTTTTGAGTTTTCTGCGTGTTAAGAAATGTTGGGGGTTGAGATGGGTATCCATTGCTTTGGGGTGTGATGAGCTTGAGAGTCCTCTTTTCCTTGTAGATATCATGCCCAGCTCGGGGGTGGTCTCTGAGTGCTGAAATAATATAGGCTGGGCAAAGACCTACGCTTGGGAGGAACATTGTAGCGACATAGCTAGTTGTTTGGGACAATTGCACAACTAAGATAAGTGTTCGCTGTCTCTGTATTTTACTTCTGCAATGCTTAATTTGATGATTATATTGATATGTTGTATGCATATAAAATGTGTGTGGGTGATTTGTTAATTTCGACTGTGCATATTCAATTGAGCTGCATCTGCATACAATGGTTTTTAATTTTATGAATCTAATGAATGGGCTAAGTTTTTATGAAAAACCCCATAGATTGGCATCATGTTCCCTCCCTTACCTTGGATGGATGGGTGGGTATGTGACAGATTGGTATCTCGCATTGCAACAGTTCCCAATATGTGACGCATGCTGACACAACCCAAGATGCAACATATTCACAATGTGAAAATTGACGTTCATTGAGGTTTATGTCACATTGTGATGTTTATCAAGGCTTATGCTGCATTGTGGCATTCATCAAGGGTTATGTCGCATTGTGACAATGCCCAAGATGTGAAATTTGACCTTCATCAAGGTTTATGTTGCATTGTGATGTTTATCAAGGGTTATGTCACATTGCGGCATTGACCAAGGGTTAAGCCACATTGAAACAATGACCAAGATGTGACACATTAAATTTAACTATCACCAAATAAGATATAAAATGTGCAAAAGCAAAAAAATTCAACCATGGTTAAGCATACTCATGGGTTATGTCACATTGCGACATTCATCAAGCGATATGTCGCATTGCCACAATTCCTAAGATGTGACATTTGATGTTTAGAAAATTGCATGTTGTATTATGAACTATGGCCATGTGGTTCACTAAATTCAACCATGGTTAACTATGATCAAACTAAATTCAACCATGGCTAACTAGTCAAACATGGTTCACTAAAGTAAACCATGGTTGACTATGGTCAAACTAAATTCAAACATGGTTAACCAAAGTGAGCCATGGTTCCCTAAAGTGTCAGGTATATGTTGACACAACCCAACATGTGACACATTAACACTGTGACATTCGACGTGCATCGAGGGTTATGTTGCATTTTGATGTTTATCAAGGGTTATGTTACGTTACGACATTCATCAAGGGTTATTTCACATTGCAACATAGATTAAGGGTTGGCATTCAATGTTTAGAATTGTGAATTATGGCCACATGGTTCACTAAAGTCAACCATGGTCCAATCAATGTCAACTATTATTAACCAAAGTCAACCATGGCTGGATATGGTCAAAATAAAGTAAATAATGGTTACCCAAAGTAAGACATGGTTTTGGTTCGCTAAAGTGTCAGTTATATGTCGACACAACCCAACATGTGACACATTAACAATGTGACATTCGACGTTCATCGAGGGTTATGTCGCATTATGATGATTATAAAGGGCTATGTTGCATTACAACATTCATCAAGGGTTATGTCACATTGCGACATTTATCAAGGGTTGACATTTGATGTTCAAGAAATTTCATTTTGCATTGTGAAAATTTATGGCCACGTGATTCACTAAAGTCAACCTTGGTTAACTTTGGTCCAATCAAATTCAACCATGATTAACCAAAGTCAACCATGGTTCTATATAGTCAAACTAAAGTAAAAAATTGTTACCCAAAGTAAGCCATTGTTCGCTAAAGTCAACCTTGGTAAATATATTCAACCATGACTAACTAAAGTCAAACATGGTTCACTAAATTCAACCATGGTACATAAATTCAACCATGATGGTTAACTAAAGTTTAACATGGATCACTAAAGTCAACCATATTTAACTAAAGTCAACCATTGTTAACAGTGGAAAATGTGGCAATCAACATAATAACCATTATATAATATTATTTTTATTTATAATATTAAAATATAATAATATGATTACGAACTACATATTAATATTTTGTTAATACATTCGTTATAATAATTTATTTAAATACCATATTCTTATAATAGTTCATTATTATTTTTTTACTATATAGTTATAATATATAATTATAATGTCATAATCAAATAATAATATTTTTAATTAAATTTTAATTTTTTTTAATATCTCTATATGACATGAATATAATATTTTTTATAATATACTATAGTATTTTTTTTTTTTTTGGAAAAAGTTCGTAATTTTATTTCAAAAAGATGATTAAAATTACATACTACACATGTAGTAGAATCAACAAGGATCCCTACATTTTCACATATTTCTGTCCCATATAAGCAGAAACAACAGCTTATAATGAGCTGAACCAAAAAAAAGAGAAACCCAGAGAATGTTGCCACAAGAAGTAGAACAGATATATCATGAACAATGGTGAAATTTGGGCCACCGGTTTCAGATCTGGTCCCTGAAACCGCCGCCGCCGCAACTGGATCGTGCTCAGACCCAATGGGTCGCCGCGCAAAGGCGCCGCCCTCTCTCCATACTCAGAAATATCCATCACGCTCCATCAATGCCTGAAAGCAAAACGTAGGAAAGAGAAGAGGCCTCCATGGAAGAATCCATGGCCGCCAAGATAACACTCAAACCCTTGATAGCCAACAAGAAAAGAAAGTACCTCGGCCTGGTAGCAGCCGTCGCCGCCACATAAGTGCCCGCCGTCAGTGGAAGCGATCGATCACCCACTACCGACTACGAACCAAAGTCAAGAAAGCCCCACAAAGCGTCATCCTCAGCCGATCCGCCGCTGTCATCCTCAACAAATCCGCCCACGTTAATGGTGAATGGAGCCCGTGTGCTCGACAGTCCCCTTCTATCGCCGGCATCTCATGGACACCTTGCCACAGTAAAAAACCATTCAATCATTTTTTTTTTACTTTGTGAATGCTAAGCACGGGAGACCTTCACAACCGAGTGCTATTAGGAATGCTCACAGATCTTTCCAGGGTATCTGGACGACCAGCTCGTGGTGGATAAGCAACCAACTTGCACTGTTAATCTTTGAGCTGGGTCGATGGATGACAGAACTTTGAATACAGATGCTTCGGACTTCTGAAATCGGCCAAATCCAACAGCTCGTCTCGTTTGTCACCCACTGGCCTCCAAGAACCCAAAGAACAAAAGCCTCAACAAAATGGATCCGTAGAAGAAAATGTAATGAGCCAGGTCCCGACGACCTTCAAAGGAGGGAGCCACCGGAACAGAGCAGAGCCGACCGCTCCGTCAGGATAGCCATCGATTGTTGCTGCTGTCAGGAAAGCCGTCATTGGAAACCTCTCTGTCAGGAGTGCCACTTTTGGAAGCCGTTGTGGAGAGCCACCGTTGGAAGCCATCGATAGGAGAGCCGCTGTTGGAAGCCGCTCTGCACAGCTGAAAGGCTAAGGGCCGCCTCACCACAATGCCATGAATCAAGATGTGTCTCCCCTCTGCACCTGCTGTCGCCTCCACAGGAATGCAGGATGAACCCTGCTGCGCCTCTTCCCTCGTCGTCGACCATTACTGTGAGCTACAGGGCAGAAGGAGTCTAGCGACCAGGGAAAGAGCCTTGGCCGCCGAGTTCAACACGGATCGGCTCAAAACCCTAGGTTGCAGAGCTCAATCCCTGGCCTCCCAATATACTATAGTATTATAATGATAATATTTTGAATTTAATAATTTTATATTATATAATTTTAATTAAATACCGTATTTAATTATTATATAATAACAAATTAAACAATATTACTTTATTATAACTTTGGAGATATTTAATACTTAATTTTTTGGTATCCAATTTATAATCAACATAATGTGCTTGTTGTTTGAATTAAATTATAATATTTAATATTAAATTTAATAAGATTATTTTTAATTAATTATTATACTATAACCAATTTAATAATATTTTGTATTAATATTTTTAGTAGGTCTATGTGCCATGAATATGATACTTTTTCATAATATAGTATATATATTATAATTTAATAATAATGTTTTAAATTAAACAATACTAATTTATTAATATTTTGGAGATATGTGTATGTGCTCACCAGTTACTAACAACAACCACATTAATAATATTATTGTGTCCAAATACCCTAATAGGCATACATTGGGAACATACTTGGGTACCCGCACGAAGCTGGTAACCAAAAAGGCCGTAATAGGAGCGCGCATGCGGAAAAATATAGGGATGCGCACGCGTGTCCAAACCCGCACACACGTCCCTCCTTGAGTCGACGCAGACAAAAGGTGCATGCACGCGTTATTAATGCATACATAAAAAGTGTGTGCATGCATTAATGACGTCTGTGCGCCCCTATTAAAAAAAAAAAACTAGAGCACGAGTTTGTCATTGTTCAACAAACCTGTGATCGCAGAGCGGCCAAACAAGCACCCTGCGAGCACGTTGTGGAGCACCCAAAGGCCTCCTCAACTCCATCAATTCCTTCCTCCACCACCTTGCCGACGTTGCCTCCAGGTAGGTGCTCAATGAACCGTGTATTTGTTGTTATTTTTGTTTTTTTTTGTTTTCCATTTCAATTTTAATTTTAAAAAAAAATTACAATCCATTAAAAAACCAAAAATATTTCATTGCAGATTAACTACACATAACAAGATGACAAACACACCTGAACCATCAGATGAAACCAATGAACCTGAACCATCATAGGACAACATTGGAACAGACAATGAATCGAATGAAAACCCTAAAGATCAATTAGACCAAGATTTAAATGAATTAAGGGTATTAAGTGATGAATTGAAGAGCACCTAGTAACCCTCTCGGGTTTCCTTGGATTCATCATTGCAAAACATCATTGTATCCATCAACATTACCCACACTGAGATCACAAATTTGATCCAATACAAGGCTCGAATGAGGGAACACTACTCCACTAGGATGTCCAAAGAACAGATTAAAGACCTCAAAATCACCAAAGCCTAGTTGTACAACAAATTCATAGATCCTGGGATAAGACAACCTCCATATGTGAGGAAGAGACGGGTTTGCATGGAATGGTGTATTTACCATCCATGGAGAGATAATTGGAGAAAGAGATGGTTTATCGTGTTTGATAGGCCCCCATGCAATAATTTGGAGGTCCCATAGTATTTCCTTCGAAAATTGTGGTCTGACTTTGAGCTAGGATACCATGTCAACTATTTTGACATCACTGATTTTTAGGGTGTCGGTCTTGGCTCTTCCCAAGATTGACCTCAGGCCCGCCGCAACCCACTTAGAAGACCTCCTGCACCCATGAGAGAGCCAAACACTCCTCCTCAACCACTTGGATTCGGTAGCATCCTAGATGAGATTGATGACTCAGTTAGATGTGCCACACGTCATTTGATTAGACATACCACATTTGTGGCTATGTCTTCACAGAGCCAGGAGGACATCGATGAGACACAGACAGTTGCACAGTCTATGGGTGGTGGCTGGGACATGCCAGGTACAGGTGGAACTCAGGCGGGGCCATCTAGTTCTACTGGAACAACGGCACATTGTTGTTCTCACTGTGTTCATTCTTCCCATGGTCCTACATAGAAGCATTCCACAAAGAGCCACATGGAGCAGGTTAGCTATTGTTTTATTTAATGTTCAAGTATTTGTTGTATTTTATTTGATATCATATTTTTTAATATATTTAACTTTGAATTACACATTTTTTACTTTATTTTTTTTAATGTACAGTTATTCAGGGTCGAGTCT
Organism: Larix kaempferi; assembly: GCA_027924585.1. NCBI lineage: Eukaryota > Viridiplantae > Streptophyta > Pinopsida > Pinales > Pinaceae > Larix > Larix kaempferi. Next base: position 11,752,147 of record BSBM01000756.1, read on the forward strand.
CCATCCTCCAGGTGGTAGGACATCAGTTCCTTTGACCTAGACCGAGCCATGGCAGCAACAGAGGAGGTTGCGGCACCATACACATAGGTAACTTCTTTACTTTGAATAATTAGATCCAGTTACGATTAATTTTTGTTCAATAATTACAAATTAATGAGCACTGAGTAATTACCATATTATCATCGTATTTTACAATTGTGTTTATCATATTATCTAAATTATTTGATAGCTATAAATTCATATAATCCAACCAAACAAAAATGAAACCTTATAAGACATGAAAACCTAAGAAAACTAGAAACATGTGTTCATGTTCACTTTAGGCATCCTAGACCTCTAATGATTATAGAAATGGGAGATAAATTTCCAAAATCTGCCATTCTTGCTTGACCAATGATGAGAGAAATTTCCATCATCAATTTGTTGTAGGTGACATTGTCATCATTCTGTCCATAAGCTAATCATTTTCATTATGTTTAATATCATGTCCTCATTCTTTCCCCAAACATATCTTCATTTTTCCATGGTCATGATGTCATTAATCTACCACTACTGCTGCCTTAGTGAAGCCCAAAAGATTAGAGATAAAAATTAGTTTACTGTTGCACCATTGCTCCTTCTGATGCTGCTAATTCACCGAACCTTCCTCAGTCATCCTGACCCCTGAAATCATATCTCTCATCAATCTCCAAAAATCTTCACACATTGCTTCCTTAAAAATGAAACTTGTCTTCTATTTATACTCTTGTCTTCTATGAAACTTGTCTTCTATTTATAGTTTTATCATTAAGATGATTAAATAAATCAAATATGATTTATTTAATTCTGGCCATGCCATGTCACCTTATTTAATTTTAATTTCATGCCATGTTACCTTCTATCCTTTCAGAATATTAAATGTGAGACACGCATATGCCCTTAATATGCCCACAATGCACTCTTAAAAATTCCCACAGTGGGCTCCACTTTGATGCCCACAAGGGCCATCAACACATGCATGTATTGGTCTTGGATTATGCATGCAATGGTCTCATGTAAATGCCCGCAGGCCCTTATCAATATGCCCGCAATAGACCACAAATGCCTGCAGTGGATGCTTCAAAGAATTCCCTCAGGGTCCTTTTGATTATGCCGCAATGGTGCTTTGAAATGCCCGCAAGGGGCCTTCCAAATGCCCACACATCTTCCTTGACCACCTCATCATCTTGTCTTTGTCCTCTAATCTTATGTTTTCCAATTCATTGTCCTCCATGTCACCAAGTTATTAATCCTTCTTGTCATCAATCATGTCCTCCTTGTCATGTTACATGTCATCAAGCACAATGCTTGACAATTCATCAAGCTTGCTTGCTTGTCACTTGTCTTTGTCTTGTCCTTAGCTTTCCATGTCCTTCTTCCATGCTTGTCATAAACACTTGTCATGCTTTCTAGGTTTGATGCTTGCCATGTTTGTCATACTTGTCACCTTTTCCATTCCTCAAGCCATGTCACCATCTCCATTGTGCTTTCCATAATGTGTATGCTCCATGTTCTTAACTTTTCCATGTCATTATCATTAATGTATTGTCATCAATGTCATTATCAATTCCTTGTCATCAATCCTTTGTCATGTCTCCACTTTGTCAAATCTTCTACACTTGTCATGCTTGCTTGCCACTTGTCAAGTCATCAAAGCTTGCCATGTTTACCATTTTTCCAGTCAAGTCTTTTCCATGTCATCACTTCAACATTTGTCATTAACGTGTTGTCATCAATGACAACTTTGGCCATCAAACACTTCAAGCATAAATTGTCAACCTTCTTTGCCACACTATCTTCAATGAATGACCACATAATGGGTCATTTATTCCTATCATGGGCCCAATCCATTGTGGGTAAAAGGACACGATCCCAGCAACCATGTTCTTTACCAAGTCTTGAACAAATGGACTGCACCAATACAATAAAATTTTTATATAATATCCAAAGCCCATCAAACCACTATCATCTAACTTGAATCTAAATTAATTTCAGCCATGTTTTTAAAGTACTGTCATTGTCATTCTCATTGGCATTGTGTTTAATATTGTTAATATTTTTTTTATAAATTCAATCTAAAAATTGTAGTCTTCGCACAGGTGTCTGCAGGCTCCAGCAACCAGCCATCGCCCCCAGCAATCAGCAGATCTCCACGTGTGCAGGTATCGTGTGTATTAAAGCATAAATTTAATTTCAAATATGATGACTTGTCTGTGTATATTTATATTTTTCTATATTAAATTATGAGGTTATAAATGTGTATGCAGGTGCGAGCACCTCGGCCTAGCAGTGCCATTTTTCCTCCCTCCCTGACCTTTTGGCCACCATATATGCTAGTTGTATCCCCTGGAATACATGCCCCATTCCATGCATCCCTCCCCACCCCCTTCCATCCATCCCCCCTCCTATCCAGCACCACAGTTCCATCCAACTCCCTCTTCCGTTTCATATCCTACATCCCATCACCCCATCCCAACCTTTCCACCACCTCCATATCAGTTTCCCATGTTCCCACCCTCCCCCATCCGACCACGACACACCACCCATCCAAAGTCACCCATCCCTCCACCGCAAAACAGAACTCACCCCCCCCCCCCCAAACATTCCCCCACCACACTCGCTTCCCATTCCACGGTGCCCTCATCCATACTACAACAAGTTGGGGTTTATCGCCCTAGACATGCATCTCCACTTTGCCCACCCAAGTCCATGCCTCCTTCTACCTCTCCTTCTTCCACTGTGCCCTTCAGTGGTGTAGCCATCATTGATGTGGCTACATCCTCCCATATACCATCCAACCTAGCATTAGAAAAGGTCGTAAAGCCGGCTACTCCATCCGCCAGCCCTGAAGACCAACCGATTGTGTTCACGGTGAGATTCACTAGTTTATGAAAATATCATTCAATTTTAACAAAAAATTACTATATCCATCTAATTTCATCATTTATCTGATTGTTGTAAATGTTGTAGGGTGGCATTGCTGAGAGACTAGTAGCATAGAGGAAGGAGACCCACTCACGACTTACAGTCTCGCATGCGGTCAATTATCTAAGATTTGAAAACTTTTTTTATTTTTAAATTATGTTTTATACTTGTATAATTGCCAGGAAAAGTTGACATATTATTGTTGTCGTTCTAGGGATCAGGGGGACGTGGTCCAAGTTGCCCAAAGGTCTCATCTTCCTCTAGCATGAAGAAGAAGAAGATCGATTTTGGAGATGTACCTAGGAGCTCCGAGGGTGGGAAGGAGGATTAAGGGACCCTCCTATGTACACTAGCCACAATGTGGCATTTGGGCATGAGTTGCCATATTTTGTGTAGGGCACCATGGGCCATATTTTGTATAGGGAATGAGTTTCCATATTTTTTACAGCGCACGAGTTGCCATTATATAGACATTGGGAACGATGTTCCATTTTTCCAAAAAGTGTACATGATTGGATCATTTTTGCATATTAATAGATGGATCTGCACTTGTCTGTATGACTTGTCTTTGATTACATTTTTGCATACATGATTTTCTCTTCAATAACAATGTTATGGAAAAGTTTTCACATACATATAGATGTTATTTCTAGACACCAAGTGACCTCAATATGAGTCCCTTGTATTTGAATGGGCCTTCCATCTTACAAATTTTCACACATCAAGCTCATGGATGTACATGTGAGTCTGCATTAAAAGTAAACTCAAGCTATAGATAACCAAAGATGATAACATGTACATGTGAGTCTGCATTAACATGAATGTCTTCCAAATGTTTTCATAAATGAGCATAGAAACAAAAATGGTCTTAACAAAGAATTAAATAACAACAATTTTGAAATATGAAATAATAAATGATAAAGAAGCTTATGAAGAGAAGACGTCCTCAAAGAATTTCTCAAAATTCAAGACATACAACTTCAATCCAACCACAATATGTCCTGGTAATAGTTAGTATAGGTGCAAGGTTTTCCTTTTACAACTCTTCACTAGGTTTGTAGAAACCTTGCTTGCACTTGTCTCATCTCATGCTCAATTGAAGTTTTTATTTACAGCGTATCTCATAAAACAAATTGGAACCAACCTCTTTTGGAAGCTCACCCTTTATGGCCTTGATGGAGGCTCACAACTCCACACTATATGTTTCGATACAGTTAATGCTCAGTCCTTCAAGTTGCATCGTTAGAAAGAGTATGCGTTGCATTTGCCTCTCAATTTTTTTGATTGAATACACATGCATTTTGTAATGGGATCATTACATAGCTAATCTGGATTGTTTATGTGGATGGAGACACCCAGCAACCATTGATTCCTAGATCTCTACACACAATTTAAAGAAGAAAAAAAACTCCTAACATTCGGAACAAATATCCAAAAAGAACAATGCAACTAGAACACAATAACCAAGGGAACTGAAAAATGCAACACCACTCCACAAAATAAGTTGCTTTAGACCTACCTCATTTGGTATGAGAGAAGCTTCTTTACATACCTAGAGACCTACCTACCACTTCTCTCATTTGGTATGAGAGAATTTGCTTTAGACCTACCTCACTCATATCAATGCTTGAGTGTTTGGAGGCCGACCTCCCACCCCACATGTCCTCTTCAACATTTTTTGTTCTCTTGGTTTTGTGCCCACACAAGCTTTTTTCATGCTTTGGGTACCTTAAGGTATATCCCCAACCCAAAAAACTCTTATATTATGTTGATTATGTTGGTTATTGGCTTCACCCAACAAAATTATATTTAACAATACACATATTCATAGATTTGGTTCCCCATACTCAATGCTCACTATATTTAACAATACACTTATCTTAAATTTAATTCATGTCTTGTTAATTATTTTGTAATGAAATAGCTATTTGAGAGCACCACCTTAGACCAATCCATACCATTAATATAAAATGTACATTAGAGAAATGAACTAATTCAATTTCTTTCTATAACTCTAACCCTAACCCTCACCCAAACCCTAGCACTAAATCCTCTGTACCCTTTAGATACTACCTCCAATATGTCCTAATCTCCCTACAAGTAACACTACCTCTTCACCCTCTCCACAATGGTGCCAATATCAGGAAACTCAAAAGCATGATAAATTTACTAAGCAAAACCCTTCATCATCATTGTCATCTCTAGGTTCATCATCAACATCTCCATCATCATCATCATCTTCATCATCATCATCATAATCATCTTCATCACCATCACCATCATCATCAACATATTCATCATCATCACCATCATCATCATCATCAACATCTTCATCATCATTGTCATCTCTAGGTTCCTCATCAACATCTTCATGATCATCATCTTCTTCATCATCATCATCTTCATTACCATCACCATCACCATCATCATCAACATCTTCATCATCATCACCATCATCATCATCATCATCAACATCTGCATCATCATTTTCATCTCTAGGTTCCTCATCAACATCTCCATCATCATCATCTTCATCATCATCATCATCTTCATCACCATAACCATCACCATCATCATCAATGTCTTCATCATCATCACCATCATCAACATCTTCATCATCATTGTCATCCCTAGGTTCCTCGTCAACATCTCCATCATCATCATCTTCTTCATCATCATCATCTTCATCACCATCAACATCTCCATCATCATCACCATCATCATCATCATCAACATCTTCATCATCATTGTCATCTCTAGGTTCCTCATCAACATCTCCATCATCATAATATTCATCATCATCACCATCACCATCACCATCACCATCAACATCAATATCTTCATCATCATCCCCATCATCATCATCATCATCATCAACATCTTCATCATCATTGTCATCTCTAGGTTCCTCATTAACATCTCCATCATCATCATCTTTTTCATCATCATCATCTTCATCACTATCACCATCACCATCAACATCAACATCTTCATCATCATCACGATCAACATCATCATCAACATCTTTGGGTTAGACCACACTTCATTGTATAGAAAACTACTTAGACTACGCAATAACCATATTGTGTCATCTGCATGATCTTATGCATAATGCAAGACGTTGTAACTAGATATAGTCTTAAAATAAAACTAGAACCATGAGAAAATTACTTATTGTTAACTATGTACAAAAACAAGCTACTAAGCAAAACGAGGCTATAATAAACCTACAACCAAAATATAAATATAAAACCAACCAAAACCTTAATTCAAACCAGAGAGAGGGAAATCATCCAAGCTTGAGAGATGTAAGAATGATGGACATTAAGCGCCTAAGAAAAAACTAATACATAGCTCAAAAAAACATTAAAAAAAATCATCCATACCAAGCAAGTTAGCAACACTAGCATCATAGGGGCATCGGCATCAAAATTTGTTATTCAAGACTTGTCACGACAACATACAGGTATGGGATGGAGGGGAAATGGAATCAAGCCTAAGTCAACTGGAGCCTTGTGACTCGCTACATGTTTGAGAGGCTCGACAATCTACCTTTTAAATTGAACCAGAATAACAAAAGAAGTTTGTTAATGGCTTGATTTACAAAAATTCTAGATACACATGAGAAATTAAGAGCTCGAGGCTCTAAAATTCGATGTGTTTTTTTTACCAATCCACGATTCGGTGAATTCATAGTCGTTGGCATGAAAGTTAATTTATTTAATGAAAGAATTAATGTATCTACCTCTATGTCGAAACTATTTTCCATGCTAATGCGGGCCACTGCGCTCCTTATTGTCTTACCAAAAGGCATGAGAATGAGGAATAAGACTTAAAATTATGGACTTCACCATCAAAGAAGCCTTACAGGGTGATTCCATGAAGATGGGTAACTCTTTTTGGCCAAATATGACGGTGAAAAACGGAAATTTTACCCATGTATTAAATTGAAGGCCTTGAAACTCATATTTTCCAAATGAATTTTGACAAGCGCTTGAAAAATGAAATGTAGAGAATTATGTTGGATTTTCAATGAAATTTTTTTGAAATATACCAATGTCATTTATCATGTCGAATTTTCATTTAATTAAATGTGTGTACTTAAAAATTTGAAGAGCAATTAACAAGTTGTTTTTGTTCGTGTATGATAATTTAATGTTAAAGTAATAATTTAAAAAACTGAAATATGTGAACATGATCTAGACAGAATGCACTAGTGCTTACCTATTTTGCTTTTATTTTTTCTCAAAAAATTACATTTATTATTATGTTTCGAAACTGACCAATGAATATTTTAGTCACATTTTGCACACATGTGTATTTGTGCACCAAATCTTTTGATTGTTTACATAATTTGCAAAACTAAAAATACCCCTTTTAAGAGGACGTGCTTATCTAGTGCTTGTGTATTTTTTCAATTTTTTTGGATGTGTATTTTGAATGTTATGGATTTATCTTTGAGCTCAATCGAAGTTGTCGGCAGGGTTTTTATTGCAAGTTTTAGTAGAAATTAAAAAACAAAAGTCATATGAAGATAAAAATTTGAAAATTTTATATATGGATAGAGGATTCCATTGACGAATCCAATGGTATCAAGTCCTCCCATTAATGGGCATTTAATGACATGCTTTAACCCTCTAGAAGGTAGGAAAAAGTTTTATTCTACAGTGAAAAGGGCTCTCGGACTATTTTTTAGGCCCTCAATTGAGCTATTTGCTCGATCGAGGTATTTAAAATAACTCGATCAAGGGTTTAACATGACCTTGATCAAGGGTTTAACAAGACCTCGATCGAGGTATGTTCAAGCCCTCGATTGAGGTATTAGCTCGATCGAGGGTATGTAAAATAAGCTTGATCGAGGGTTTGTATGTCTAAAAAAAATTAAAAACGAGCTCGGGAAAGGAATTGGACAATTAATGTTTCCAACTACCATTCCCTCATAAAAATAACAACCAACCTCTATATTTTCAGCAAACAATTCATCAAAAACACTAATTTAACTCATTAAACTCATTGCTAGTTTATTTTCAATTAGAGCTTTGTCATTTTGATGTTGTTGAATTAGAGCTTTGTCAATTTGATATTGTTGAATTAGAGCTCAATAGACATGTAAGATTTTTCCATAGACATATTTCAAGATTTCATACTCACATGTTATTTGTTATAACAATTTGAATAAATCTTTGTTTGTTTTCATTGTAGTTTGATGGGGAGCAAGAGAAAAAAACAAAGAAACCATGCTCGTCAAGGTAATGACAATGAAGAGCGTGAGAAGGCTAGAGAAAGGATGAGACAACATAGAGCAAACTTGAGAGAAAAAGAAGATGCGAATTTGGTGCAACAAATTCCAATAGAGGACAACCAAGGTAAATTATTGAATTACATGCTATCATAATTTAAATATCATGCTACATAATTTACAAAATTAGTAACAATTTTCCAATAAATTTAACTAAATTTCATAATTTAATTTGTTTCATATTTATTTGTAATGTTATTCTTATTTATTTCATCCATTTGTTATTTAAATTTCAAAGTTTGCAACAATTTGTATGTTAAATGAACAATTTTCAAGTGGCTAACAAATGTTAAATTGGAACAATTTTCAAATGAAACATATAAATTTAGATTATATTTTCATGTTAATACATGTACATATTTTTAACTATTTTCAAATGATTTCAAAGTTGCTAACAATTTTTAAGTTATGTTTCAAAGTTGCTTTAACAATTTTCAAATTATTTCAAAGTTGCTAACAATTTTCAATTTTATTGTTCAACAATTTTCAAATGAAATGTATACTTAGATTCTATTTTCAAGTTAAAATGTATGTACATATTAACTATTTTAAAATTTCTAAACTTTACTAACAATTTTCAATGGTATTAGAATAATTTTCAAATTAAATGTACACTTGGACACTATTTTCAAGTTAAACTGTACATATTTAACTAATTGCAATTTTTTAAGTTATTAACAATTTCAAGTTAAATGTAATTTCAATTCTTGTTTTGTTAGAAAATTCAATTTGAAAAAAAATAAATGAATATTTTGAAATGAACATGTTATGATAGTTACGTATTAGTTAGAATTTATTCAATTTGAAAACAAATGAATGAATATTTTCATAGTTATGGTGGTTGGCAATATTTTCATAGTTATGGATATTTGAAAACAAATGAATGTTCAAAGAGCTATTTAATTATAATGTTTACTTAAAAAAAAAAATTAAAGGTTCCATCTATCACATAATTTTATTTACATAACATGACATATCACCATGATAAGATTAATGATTAGAATCATATATTTTGTTAGGACAAATTGGAAATAATTATTTGCAATGTTTACAACCTTGCATTGATATGTGAAGCATTATTGATAAAAAATTCTTAAATTGCAACTTATGATAAAAATTACAATTTCCATAATTGTCTATTGTTGAAATTGCAAAATCATCAACTAATGAAAATGTTATTTTGCATTAAAAATTATGAATTTCTCCTCAATCATATATTTGTTGGAATTGTCAAATTTTTAATTGTCATAATTGTTGGAATGTCAAAATTGGAATTTAAGTTGAAATTGCAATTTGAATTAAAAAAATTCCTTAAATTTCAATAAGTACCTATCTAAATTTCTTACAAAAAATGTGAATTTATTATCAACCACATGCTTGTTGAAACTTGAAATTGTGACCTAGTAGTTGTCAAAATTGCAATTTATGCTCAATCTTTTGATTGTTAAATTTGTAATTGCCAAAGAACTTACAATTTCTTAAAATTAAAATTGCAATTTAAATAAAAAATACCAAAATAGATCAAAGAATCTCTAACCAATAGGAACTTTTACCATGAAGAATTGAACCCCTAAGCCAATATTTTATTATATTCTTATGACTACAATGTTTTTAATTAAATATCGTATTCATCTCTAAATCAATGTTTTCTTCCCCACATTTAGAGTATAATAGGTATGTTATCATGGGGAAGAAACCAATCTTAATTTATTTAACGTATATACAACATGGGATGCATGATGTTGTCCTTGAAATTCTAGGGTAGAAGTGTTGTACTCATTTATTCTTTGTGGTGATTTGCGACTTGTATTTTAAATATTTATTTATTTATTTTATACCGTAAAGTTAAAATAACATTTTCTTGTAATGTAAAATTAAAATGGACATAAATTGCATAAACAAAATTTGCCCACAATTATACAATGTGTTGATTATAAATGATATTAATTTTTATGCCCACAATAATTTTTATCAAGTTATTAATAATTATCTTGAGTTAAATCTATATACTTGATTTTCAAACTTTACTAGCAATTATCAAACTAAATGTACAATTCAAGTTGCATGTACATATTTAGTTATTTTGAAATTAAGTTACAAACAATTTTCTTGTTTTAATGTATTTTCAATACTTGTACCCAATTTTTCTCAAGTCACTAACAATTTTCAATTTGTTAATTTACATGTACAACAAATTTCAAGCTACTAGGAATTTTAAAATTAAATGTACAAGTTACTACCAATTTCAAATTTTACTAGCAATTTCAAACTTTACTTCTAGAACAATTCTCAAGTTTAATTAAGTTAGCAATTTCAAATTTCAAGTTACTAGCAATTTCAATTTTTACTTAGAACAATTCTCAAGCTAAATGTATTAGTTGGAAAATTCAATTCACATGAAATTTTCAATTTTTCAATTTCCACATCAAATTTCAAGTTACTAGCAATTTTAAAGTTCAATGCACAACTATCAAGTAACCAATTTTCAATTTGTTAATTTACATGTTATGTAGCGAGAGATTATGGTCAGACATCACATCATGGTGATCAAGAATCACATGACCCTGTGCCCCCTCATGATCCTGATCAGCCATCACATGATAGCTTTCCCTCTCACATTGAAATTATAATTGGGAGTTGAAGTGGGGTTGGAAGGGGTGGAAATTTTCTAGAGGATTGTGCAGTTGTTTCTACACAAGAAGAGATTGGGAACTCGATCCCTGGTCGGAGAGTTAGAGAGCATGTCAATAACATAATCAATTCATATTTTGAACAACATTCAATGATGGCACAAGCTCAAATCTTGCATGGGTTGATAAAACACAAAAATTTGAAACGTGCCACAAAGTTGTTGGGTTTTCAAGATGTTAAAACAAAAAAGACATGCGAGAATGCAGTAGAAAATGTAAGAACTGCATTATCTTTATTTGGAAAATCAAGAAACAATGATACCCAAGATGGTAGTAGGGAAATTACAACAGTTGTTGTGGCACAAATCACCTCAATAAATCAAATGGTATCAATAATGGCATCATTGCTGAATGTTTCAAAAAGAACATTGCTCAAATATACTAAATTCAGGGTCCGAATAAATGAAAATGATGAAGATGCTTGTTGGGATCTTATTTGTAGGGAACCCTATCGAGGCAGGATGGAAGTAGGCATTAGAGAGAAGGTGATAGAGTTTTGGGATAGCCATTCTTGTGCTATTCCAGATCGAAAGCATGTCCCGTGACAACGTTTATCCATACGCATTTATCAGGAGCAATGTGAGCATGTGATGGAGATGACGGGAGTTGCACTTTACAAGGAATTCCAAGAAACCAATCCTAGTGTTCAAATATTATTTAGCATGTTCAACAAATTGAAACCGTGGTATATTAGGCCGAATACGATTCACGACACTTGTTGTTGTCGGTACCACGTTGAATTTCAACTATACTATGACACATTTCTGGATTTTTTCAAAAGGCACTGGAACAGTGTACTAGCTCCTCACACAGTGCGAGATTTTATTTGTATGATGTTATGCAACATGAATCCTGAACATGTGTTTTTCAATAAGAGGTGTGTAGGTGGGAGAAAATGCCATGAATGTGGTGATTTGACATTGTTCCATAGGAGCTTTCCTATCGATCCAACACACCATGGATTGTCAGATATCACCGTTAGGTGGAAGAGGTACGAGTACATCACCATGAATCCAACATCTTCTTCACCTGTGCTATCTAATAGGATTGACTTGCTCAATTATGAGATTCTTGTTTTAGATTTCATGGAGAAGTTTCAAAGTTAGATTTATAAACACATAGAGAACTCCCATAGGTCTAAGTGGAAAGCTTTAGAATTCAAACATTCTCGTGAGGTATTTGAGTCGGGCACAATCTTATCAGTGGTAGACTTTGTGGAGAACTACACCTTTTCTCCTCAGAGAGAGATACAGAGTGAGTACTATCACTCCGACCAGGTGTCTATCTTCGTACATGTATTGTACAAACATGCTAAGGAAAGCATTGATGGTAGGGATAGCACTCCTCAGTCACGTGAAGTGATCAAGGAGTACCATTTTTATGTTAGTGATGATCGCGACCATGACACATTGTTCATTCAACACTTCTTTGGGTTGATTTATGATTCATTTAGGTAGAGAGGAGTATCATTTACTGAACATTGGATTTGTTCAAATGGGTGTGTAGGGAAATTCAAATCGGCACACTCATTTTATTGGATGAGTTTCCTTCATAAAACAGACATGAATCCAACACACCTGGTGATTTTTTGAGACAGGGCATGGAAAGGGTGAACATGATGGCGCAGGTGCATGTGTGAAATAAGCACTTCGGAGGTACCAGATGAGTCATGGTGCAACCTGACTCAAATGCTCCACTTAAGTAGTTGATTGGTGCACACGTCATTTGGGACATCAAGGTCGCGAACAAGCAAGGCCGGTGTGCAGGTAATAAACTCCAAACTCAATTAATAAGCTAATAACATCCAATATCATCATTTCCAAAAGAACACATACTCGATAGGAATTTACATATGACAAACTGAATTCCATGTAGGTTATTTTGGGATGTTTCCCTTGGAGATGTTAATAGATCCATGCCGTGGTATTGTGAGACGATCCCTGGTACGAGGGAATTATATTCTGATCGAAGCAAAGACATGGGTGACATATTTTCCATTGAAATGAGGAAGTATGCTTATTTTTGTGATTTTTGCATTGATGCAAATGGATGTGGGCTTGATCAATGTGAAAATGATATATATGTGAAATCATGGAAATATGTCTCTCTTAATCCAAATGGCTCACATCCAATTCCAACATGGCAAGAGATGCACACTGAAGAGGCAATAGTCTCATCAGATCATGATCGAGTTTCTGATATGGTTAGGGAAGGTACAAGAGTCTTCATTAAGTTAATTAGTTCATTATATATTACACATACAAATGTTGTAGAAATGCACGTAGGACATTTGAGTAATATTTGTAATGTATCTTGCAAGTGATGTATTCGTTGTCATTGCACCCCCCCACAACTAAGAAAATGTGGCATACTATTTGATGTGGTGCACGCAAATAAAAAGTAGGTTGATGCGACCCTATCAAGATGGGGACTTCACATACCAAACTGGAGACATGGTTCTAATGGGACACTTTTTGAAAGAGTGAAAAAACAGGGTGCTCATATTATTTTCAGAGATCTTATGCCTGAATATATATCATGTCATTACAGTCATTTGGTGGTGGAATCTCGGATACATCTAACAGAAATCAAGGTGAAGAGAGGTGAGCCAAAGAGATGTAAGATGATAGAAGCTGACCATTATCATATTATGGAGACTTGCATTCCTATAACCCATTGTCCAGATGAATGTTACATGTATGCCACTTGCATCATTGGCATAGTTTTCATGTTGTCTTGTGTATTATTTTTTTGGAGATTTTTGTGGAGGTTGTTTTATAAATGTATTTTTGTAGATGGTTTAATGTCAAGAATACAAATACTACATGGGAGGCTTTTGTGAAATTTGGGTCATGGTGCTCCAATGTGAATACACTTGAATGTATGGTCAATTCTCCTTGAACTTCATCGATAATAGTTTTATAGATATTTGTTTAGATGCTTTAAAAACAATATTAAAGATATAATAGATAGTTGAATTGTAATGTAATTGAATTGTAATGTGTAGACAATATAATGTAATTGTAAAATTCCAATTTTAAATTGTAATGTACATTCTAATTTTAAATTTTGATTTCAAATTTGCAAAATTTTATACATTATAATCCATTCATTGTATTTCCTCATCAATTACACTGTATTTCATTATCAATTATATAAAAATATTATCAAATACCAATGTATTGAAAAAATGTTTCATTCAACAATAATCAATTAGTTTTGTTATCAAGAACATATCAAAGTTAGGACCAATTTTTTTTTCCTCCCCTCATTCCATTTAATGAAAATATTGGCACTTGGTGCTACATGGAATATAACATAGGAGATAGAGGGTACAATTCAACTAAAGGGCACTTACACATAATCTTTGAATATATTTTCATGCAAACAATACCCATTGTTGGCACAACTCACAAACATTCACTATAATTTCTAACCATCAATGTTCAAACCTTCTCAATTTTTGGATTACATGTGCATCAAAAACCATCTTTATCATGCAGTTTTGCATGCATAGGCATGGAATCTCTTTGAGAGAAATAAGTTAGTATTATATGGCCTTGTTTGCCTAAAAAAAATCTCAATCATCAAAGCAAAACACAACTTGTGCATACCTTTTTTTTATAGACATAGATTACGTAATAATGAAAGTTGAAATGTAAACGTAATAATAACATGGAAACGTAATAACTTGTACATGCCTTCATATATGCAACTTACCTAGTTGGATCAAATGGTGCCATTATCTCCATTTGTCATCAAAACATAAACCATATGAAATAGTTGTACAAGCATAGTTTCTACCATAGTTGTACACGCATCTGTTATCAACATATTTTCATTTCTTATATTAACTAGGTGGTTATGCCCATTGCCAAGAAAACAAACCATACTTTTATGACTTTAGATTAGAGCACACACTTAAAATAAAAGAACACAAAGATTACCTACATACTATATAACTTGTAATTAGAGAATTTTGCCTCAAGGGATATTTCACACTCTCAATGGACAAAAACATTCTTGTATACAACAACACATTGAATTTTCAATTGAAATTACACATTAAATTTTCCATGTAATTGAATTGGAATGTGGAAATTGTAACTGAATTGTATTGTGTAGACAACATAATGCAAAATGTCAATTTCAATTTTCAATTTCAAATGTATTCTAATTTCAAATTTTGATTTCAAATACAATTGAGAATTTAAAATACATCTATATAATGTAAAATTGTAAAATTCAAATTTTAGATTGTACAATGTATTCTAATTTAAAATTTTTATTTCAAATGCAATTGTAATGTAATTGAAATTGAACTTGTAAATTGGAACAACACATTGAATTTTCAATTGAAATTAGACATTAAATTTGAGATTTTAACTTTAAATTATAATTGAATTGGAATGTGTAAATTGTAATTGAATTGTAATGTGTAGACAACATAATGTAATTGTAATTTCAATTATTAATTTCAAATGTATTCTAATTTTACATGTTGATTTCATTTATGCAATTGTAATGTAGTTGAAAATGACCTTTTAAATTGTAATTGAATTGGAATTGAAATTACACATTAAATTTGAAATTTTACATTGTAATTGAATTGGAATTGTAATTTCAATTTTAAAACGTAACGTATGTATTCAATTCTAAATTTTGGAAGATGTTCTCTAATGTAGTCGAAATTTTCATTTTAAATTGAACTAAACTATAACTACATATTAAATTTGCATTTGAAACGACAAAACATAAATTTGTAATTGTAATAACTATATCCAGATCTAATATAAAAAACATCGATTTCAAATCAGATACAAAATACACATGAAGACATGAATATGATAAAATATACAAAATATCCAAAATTCCATATCCAAAGTCCATATATGATAAAATTCCATGTATAAATGATAGAAATCCATATCCAAAACATGAAATCGTATATATAGATCATCGAAAACATGAAATCATATATATAGATCATCGAAAACATGAAAATATATAAAATATGAAAATATCCAAAACATGGAAATGTATAGATCATCAACTCATTGGCCACTACCCCCATGAGGCCCTTGATCGTCCCTCCGGCTGCCCTCGTGTGTAGTAGAATGATGCTAGCTCTGAAACGGTAAACAATGAAGGAATACATCCATATCTGTCGAGTCAATGGTGATATCCGGGATCTGGGTAGGAATACGGGTAGATGGCCCTTCATCAGGACCATGTACTCGAGCTGCATCCCAATCATATGTGAAATCCATTGCAACATTGACACCCACCCGTAGCGATGCCTGTGTAATATTCCATTACATGTAATAAGTTAGATTTATTAAAAATTAAAACTATTTAACATAATTTAAGTTATAATTCAAAAATTGAAACATAAAGTACAAAAATCAATTTCTAAATGTGACTAAATAACATGAATTGGAACATAACTTAAAACTCGCATCTGTGTCTAGACTCGACTCGTGAGGAGCTTCGCGGTCCTCATGTCCATCATTAGGATCTACCCCCTTTCCTTTTCCATGTACGATTTGAAATTAATTTGAAGTTAATATCTAAAACATAAAATATCGAAAATTAAGAAATAAAACACAAATTATTTAAACTGAGAAATAATATTCAAACACAAATTAAATTGGAACATAAATTATAACTTACCTCGACTACTGTCGTCCGCAAGTAGGGACGATCGGATGGACCAACCGATGGCTCGCTACCAAAGAGTTGATCCGTGAATGGGGTCCCCTGCATGGATCAATAGAATACAACACCCTTAAGTATTATTGACCATTCAATTTACGACATTAATATGATGTAACATGAAGAACATATATACATAATTGCACAAAAGTATACCTGTCCTGTAGCGATGCATTTACGATAAAATTGAAAGTATGCGTCTTGGGATGACTTAGTATACCCCAGTAGGGCCTCGCCATCGAAACTCTTGAACATGTCACTAGGGACATACTCTATCTCTAGCTCTGTAGGTGTAAGGGGTGGTCTAGATGCCTCTCCATGTACAACAACAATAGCACTGCGCATGGTAGTGAACAACGACTCTCCAAGGTATTGTCTAGTCTCTGCAGCAAGCTGGGATGATTGTGCCACATCCCCCGACCTGATAACCATCTTGTCTGGAAGTGGTACCAACCTCGGAGGGGGTTCCATGAAAGCAGGGTCTCTCTAAGCTCCAGGACGTTGGTAGGAGCATCCCCTACCATCCCCATAGAACTGGGACCTGTGCTGGTGTAATCCGGGTGCATGTCCGAAACAAACTCTGCATAAACATGTTTTTCAAAGTACAATGGGATGTGGTCATGGTGGGGGAACATGCCCCATGCTCCGATGAATCTATCATATAGATGTGGTGTAGCGTCCTCCAACTTAAACTCCCTGAGTCTAAGCTGTTGACCGGAAGGGAAATCAAGAGGGATGTCATACAAGGTACCCTTGCTGTCATGCCCTCTTATGGTGACTTTGACATCCTCCCATTTGTGGATCCCAATGACATCTCATCTCCTCCTCTGGAATGAATGACGCCAAATGTCACTAAGGGGTCCTACCCTCTTGTAGAGGGCCAACTTCTCATCAACTGCTGATAACATCATGGATAAAGATCGTCGTGTGGGAGAATCCTCCCTAAATGTGCACACACATGAGTTCACCCACTCTTGTCGGGAAGTGATATCAGGGAGAGTGATTCGTGCGACCTCATCATCGTACGATCCCCCTGATTGGGCACCTAGATCGAAACCAAAACACAAATGTTACTAAAAATATATATTATAACTTGCAAATGAAATTCAATGCATTATATACTAAAAATTTAGTGAAAATGTATCTAACAAAAAATATGCACCTGATGCACTCGATTCTTTCTGCCCATCCCCCACCTGGGGATCACCCTGTATGTCGTCGAGATGAACTGACACACTAGCTCTCCTGTTGTTTCCACCAGTGGTAGCCGACCCCAGCGTGGCCCCACTACTCGGGGAACAAGAGTGTTGTCGATGGCCTCCCTCTTGGAAGACGTTAGATCCTCTCGTGCGTCGTGGAGCACGAAACAATGAATATCTCTCTTCAAAACTCTTTGCATCACATTTCAATTTCTAATTCTAATTCTCTTTCAAATTTCACATTTAAAATTCAAATTCAAATTTCAAATTCTATTTCAAATTTCTCATTTCAAATCCAAATTCAATTCAAATTTCAAACTCTATTTCAAATTTCACAATTCAAATTCAAATTTCAATTTCAAATTTCAAGTTTCAATTTCAAATTCCAAGTTTCAATTTCGATTTGAATTCTAATTACATTTCCAATTCTCAATTTTCATTTCTCATTTCAATTTCAATTTTTTATTTTCAATTCGAATTTCATTTCAAAATTCAAATTCAATTCAATATCAATTTCCAATATCAATATCATTTTCATTTTCAATTTCAAATTTACATTTCAATTCCAGTTTCAATTTCCAATTTCAATTTCGATATCATTTTTATTAGCAACGCTAGCATCATAGGGGCCTAGGCATCAAATTTAGTTGTTCAATACTTGTTGTGACAACATACATGTATGAGATGGAGGGGAAATGGAATCAAGCCTAAGTCAACTGGGGCTTGCTACATGTTTTAGTCTCGATAATCTACCTTTTAAATTGAACCATACTAACCTATGTAAAGGTATGATGCGTACTAACATATTGCTTGATATTGTAATGATGATCCTACTTGATTATAGATAATGATGCAAGTTCTTCTTATGTAAAGGCATGATTGGTGAATGTGTAGTATTAATGTGTCTATGCATGGAATGATTAGTAACAACATCATAATCCTATGTGTTTATCATTGGGATAGGGTTGGACTATGTGATAAAAAATTTCAGTTGTGTTCCATGCATATATAGGGTTATCAATCATAGGAGGTAATTGACCAAAGGTATCCCAAATGAATGATGTATCTACCACCAAAATGAATTGTTTTATTATCTAGAAATGCTACTCGTAATCGAGAATCAATTTGAATAAACAACGATGGACCTATAAATCTCATAAGTTAGTACTAGTCAAGAAATCATGGACCTGTGGACCTCTACATTGGGCCCAAAAATAATATTTTAGGAATCTAGGACCAATAGATATGGTCGACACACATGTCTTGTTGAAAATATTCTTAGTCTCTATGTGTAGGAATTAATGTCATTTTAAGGTTTTGATTACTAGTGATGGGTTTACATTTAAAGTTGGATATGGATGGAAACACTCAGTTTTGTGCACTAGGGATGGGTTTTGGACCATGGTTCAGGAAGAAATTAAGGGAATTATACCCTAACATAAGATTATTATGGTAATGGGAAATGTTCAAGGCCATGAACCATAGCATAGATGTTTAAATTGGATCTTTGGCATAAAATTTGGATATTGGCACAATCGAGAGTTCTTCAATAGTGAGATGGGTCTTAATGCCATAACTGGAGTCATAAGAGGAAGGAAGGAGGATTATGTAGGTGTCCTAGGGACTTTGGAATAAAATTCGAGGGAAGAAGACCATGTCTTTGACCTTAAAGAAACCATTGAATCATCCAAATATATGAACAATGCCTTGAAACAATATGCATGACCTTCTTAGATATCCATGGTGCTATTTATCTAGGCATTTTGGCCTTAGTCCCTTGGACATGGCTAGTGGAGAAGACTTGAATCGTAGTCCCTAAAGGAATATTCTATCCATAAATATATAGAAGGTTTCTTCCACCAACTACATATATGGACTCTTGAGAGTACAATTAGCTTATGATTTAGAATGTATCTGGACCTCGGGATACAAGTTGACTCTACCTACCACATCCTAAAGTAACTGCATATTTGAAGAGGGTGTGTAAATCCAATTTAAGAATGTTCAAATGGAGCATGGGATATGTGTGGCTAGTCAAAACTCCCAAAAGGTGCCAAGAGGTCATATCTCTTGAGGAGGAAGCAAAAAGCAAACCCTTCGCTAATTAAAAGATGGTTTGTCTTGTGTGGCTAATCTACATGGTAGAGAATTACTTTGTGTAGGATTTGAGGAGTTGTGTGAATGGAGGTAAAGTACAATGTTGTTAAGTTTTTATGTAATGTACTATTAGTTTAACATGTAATAAAATATGCTTCCCATGAATTCGTTCGAAAACTATGCATCACTATATGATGGCATAGGAAGACAAACCATGAACTTCTAAAATATTTCTCTATGAACATTTCTTTAACTAAAGATATTAAGAGAAGAAAAAAAACTCAAGTAGTAGATAACATCGGTAAGGAGTAAAATGTTGCACTACCTTAGATTTAGTTTGATGTAAATCACTCTCATCCATACTAGGCGCACACTCCCTTTCGTTTCACTCCACCTTCTAAGAGTCAGGATCCATATCCATGTCCTCAGAATGATTGTAATATTTATATTTATTTTTAAAATGTTATATAATATATATTATTAAAAAATAAAAAAAAAATTATATATTTTGAATATTTAATGTAGTGAAATGGAAGGCAACTTAGTGTGTATTCTATTTTTATACACTTAAGCATGTTTTTTAAAATGAAAATGTACATATATTATTAAAAAGTGAGAGTAACACTACAATAATATTTTTTCTATATAAGTATTTATATGATATTATATGTATAAATATAAAATTATATGTTTATATAATGTTATTAATTTTATTAATAATAAATTATTACTTTTATTAATATTATTAATTTAATTAATATTATTAATCTCATTAATATTGTAGTTATATTGATTAATATTTTATTATGGTTTATGTTTATATTTTTGAATCAATATTATTATTCATTAAATATTAAAAAAATATTATTCTTTTAATTTTTAAATTAATAAAGTTTTATATTAAAAATATTCAATTTCTTAATTTTTATAAATATTATATTTTGATAATGTCAATATAAAAAAATAAATTTAGAATGCAAACCTTAAAATATTTACGAAGTCTTAACACAACAAAATCTTACAAAGACCTAAATTTATCAATATTGATATTAAATTTAATATATGAAATTTTACTATTATTATTATATTAAATATTTAGAAAATATATTATTATGACTAAATAAAATATAATATTAAATTAATATTAATATAAATTTTAATATTATTATTAAATTTACATTTATTTTCAATTTGTATCATAATTATATACAAAATAATTGTTTTTTTATAATTTTAAATTCTCACTAATTCATTTGGTTAACGAGTTTTCTACATGTCACTGTGGCATTGTTGTGGTTTTTTTAATGTTAATGGTTTTTGTTTAACCGACAACCTAATATGTTTTTTTTTTCAATCCTCTTCACGTTCTCAAAGGATTGAAAAAAAAACGGGCAGCATTCCTGCTTGTCAAAACACATTTTAAAATAAAGCCAGTAACATTTATACGGTGAAATGCTACCGGTCGACATAAACAAAAATATTGATAATTTAAAAATATAAATACAACATAAATTTAAAACAAAAAATGTCTTTGAATGGTTTTTGTTTTGGTTTCAATGGTGTTTTTTAGTTTCAATGGTTTTTGGTTTCGATGGTGGTTTTAGTTTCAATGGTTTTTGGTTTCAATGGTGGTTTTAGTTTCAATAGTTTTTGGTTTCGATGTTGGTTTTCGTTTTCAAAGGTCACATTCACAAACTCATAAAAACTAAATAAAATTTACGTTTTAAACACCCATTTTTATATACAAAACAAATCAAATTTAGGGCTTTTTTTAAAACAAATATCAAAACAAAAAAAAAAAAATTTGGGGATTTTTTTGAAAACAAACAACAAATAAAATTCAATTTTTTTTGAAAAACAATACATGGGTTGAAATCCACTTACCTTGTGGATTCGAAGCCATGGCGGACGGAGGTGGACGGAGGTGGATGTGGGGCGTGCTGTGCTGGCTACGGACTCTCGGTCGAGGGGTTTGTTGCCGTGGTAATCGAGACTGTTTGCGCTATCGCTTTTGAACAGGTCCAGTCGACAGGATGGGCCATGTTTTTGTTTTTTTTTTGTCTCAAACCCTTGATCGAGCAATAGCTCGATCGAGGGTTTAACCAAGCCCTCGATCGAGCATTTGCTCGATCGAGGTTTTAAGCTAGCCCTCGATCGAGGTATTTTGAAGCCCTCGATCGAGGTATTTTCAAACCATCGATTGAGCGTTTAAAACCTCGATCGAGGGCTTGAAAATACCTCAATCGAGGGTGCGGAAAACAATTTTTTGGCTCTCGTGCACCAAAAATGGTGAACCACCTTCGTGGAATCACCCTACAATCACATTGGTAAGGAGTGATAAGAAGATCACAACAATCCAACATGTCAAATCTCAGATGATAGTGTCAATTAAAGACTTAATATAAGACTTACTTATATGGGTTTGTGCACGAAATTGAGGGAACCTTTAGGTGGAATTCTGCACCTAAATATGCATGTTTTTCACCGCTCTCTACAACATGACATACATGACCATTATTGACGAAATTTTAGGCATAGATAGAATTTTTTATGCAGATTCCAAATATGTAATTTAAAAAAAAACAAATTGAGATTTTCTATTTATTTCCTAATTTTATTATTTCATCACTCCATTGGTCAAAAAACATACTGTTAGTGTTTATTCCGTAACCTTTTCATTTCACAACCATTTAAAAAATAAAATTAATGCTACACTAGAATACAGCGACCTCTACATGCTATAAAAAATCCAAGTCGAAATAACTGGATTAAGACCTTCAAAGGCTGCACCCACATTTGACGTACATCTCTCTCAAGGTTTGATCACTTAAATAATTAAAAAATAAAAAAACAAACATTTAATTTTGGAAAAATAGCGTTGCACTAGTGCTACGGGTTCTATACATGTATACCATTTTTTGTATCCCAAAACCGTCATTTAGGGATTGAAAGCCTGCACCCACAAAAACATATACCTTATCATTTGCCAAAAAAAAGTGACTATTAGAAAACATGAAATTTGACATAGTTATGTAAATTTTCAATACTTAAAACTTATATATTCGAAAACGTGACTCAATTTCCTACATTTCATCTTTTTTACTCAATGCAAGATATCTTGTGTAAGAATGTCAAAAAAACCAAGTAAGTTGAGGGATTCCTGATTTTTCATTTTTTATTACATCTAACGTGCCAAAAGTGATGCTCATTAGCTTGCACATGCCCATAGTTGTCTCAGGGGATTACTCTTTGCGTCTTTACACATTTGATAATTTACGGTTGTCTATGCGCTTTGACCCAATTGGTATTATAATGTGAGGATGTGCATGCATAATAATCCTTATTTATTACTATGCGATGAGGATTTAAATGGAAGAGGATGTAAAGACATGTTATTTTTATACCTATTTTGGTGGCGAGTGTCGAAGAGAAACGTGGTGATAAGCCACATATGTTTAGAAGGACGAAGGGAGATTACATGATCATGATCATCCCAGCCATCAAATTGAAGAAAATTCCTGAGCCAAAAATTGTTTTTTTAAATTTTATTAATAACCATTTTGATACTTTGGTCCAAATGTTTTTTCTAACTCATTGTTTCTCCATATTGTGTGCCTACTACCACCTCTATATCAATGCATAAATCAACCTCTGCTTGGTTTGTGGTTATAGTTGCATTCCATTATTTTTAGTTTCACGCCATTGAGTGTTGTTTAGAGTTTTCATGAGTCTGTGACATTCATGCAATAAATGAAGTCTTGTAGAGGAGGACTCATCAAAGAGGCAATTTGAATTTTGTTTTGACAAAAAACATATTTTGTAAAGATCAAATGCCATGAATGCATCCTCAGACTACCATGCAAGACCATGGATATGTTGTAAAGCATTGAACATCATCGAAGAATGAAAACAGGTTCCTCGAGATCTTATTGAAGCATATTGAGCTCAATTGAATTCCACTTGAGCCTTAATTGAAAATTCTAGACCTCAAGCATCATCAATAGCACATAGAATCGATGACACTATCCCTCTACAAGGAGTCTTTTGCATATGAATTGAATATGTTGCCATTATAATGTCTTGGGCATCAAGGATTTATCTTGGCTCCTTAACCATGGCTAGTGGAGGGAAACAAGAGCCTCCAACACTAACTCTTGCTTCTTAGGCACAAACACCATGAATGAGTCCCTGGACCACCACATATGAAATCTATAGGTTATTAGTCAACTTCAAGTGTGTTATGTGTGCCATGACTAGGTTAGTTTTGAACCAAAAATGGGTCTCGAGGTCTGACCAAGCTATATGGAAAACAAGAAGCTCGTCATGCCTTAAATGAAGCTTCTTAGGCTCAAGCACCATGAACAATAGCTACAACTCAAGAATGTTCTTAGGATACGATGTTGAATGCATCTTCAAACCACCACACATAACCCTTGTGGGGTATCTCTAGAAAATGTAGAGGGATACATATACCATGATTAGGCTACATTACATGCCTTAAACAAGATGATGATGATGATGATGAATATTATGATGATCATCATCATCATCATAAATAATATCGTCATCATAATCATCATCGTAATCATCGTCACCATCATCATCATTAACATCATATTCGTCATCATCATCATCATCATCATCCTCTTCATCATCATCATCATCATCATCATCGTCAACATCTTCGTCATCATATTCATCATCATCATCATCATCAGCTTCATCATCATCGACATCATCTTCATCATCATCAATGATGATGATGGTTATGATGACGAAGATGATGATGATGATGATGACGATGATGATGATGAAGATGAGTATGAAGATGAAGATGATGATGATGACGATGACGAATATGATGATCATCATCATCCTCATCATAATCATCATCATCATCATAATCATCTTCGTCATCATCATCATCATCATCCTCATCCTCATCCTCATCCTCATCCTCATCATCTTCATCATCGTCATCATCCTCGTCATCATCATCATCATCATCATCATCATCATCATCATCATCATCATCACCCTCTTCCTCATCATCATCGTCATCACCCTCTTCCTCATCATCATCCTCATCCTCATCCTCATCCTCATCCTCATCATCAACATCAACATCATCATCATCATCTTCATCATCATCATCTTCATCACCATCAACATATTCGTCATCATCAACATATTCGTCATCATCAACATGATCCATCATCATCATCTTCATCATCATCATCACCCTCATCATCCTCATCCTCATCATCAACCTCTTCCTCATCATCATCATCATCATCATCATCATCATCACCATCTTCATCATCATCATCCTCATCATCATCATCGTCATCGTCATCACCCTCTTCCTCCTCCTCCTCCTCCTCCTCATCATCCTCATCATCATCATCATCAACATCATCGTCATCCTCATCATAATCGTCACCATCATCATCATCATCATCATCATCATATTTGTCATCATCATCATCATCCTCATCATCATCTTCTTCATCATCGTCATCATCATCAACATCTTCATCATCATCTTCATCATCAACATGATCATCATCTTCGTCATGATGATGATGATGCTGATGATGATGATGATGATGATGAAGAAGATGAGTACGAAGTTGAAGATGATGATGATGATGATGACAAATATGGTCATCATCATCATCCTCATCATCATAATCATCTTCGTTATCATCAGCATCATCATCATCATCATCCTCATCATCATCCTCATCATCGTCATCATCCTCATCATCATCATCATCTTCATCATCATCATCATCGTTATCACCCCCTTCCTCATCATCATCCTCATCCTCCTCCTCATCGTCATCATCATCTTGGTCATCATCTTCATCATTATCTTCATCATCAACATCATCATCATCGTCATCATCATCATCATCAAGAAGGGGGAATCAAGGTTTGACCTACAGTGACCCCTTTTAATCATTCCTAGAGTTATGTTGTTGATGAACCAAAATTAAGCACTCCAACCAACTATGGGACAAATAATAAGGTTGGATCCCAAAACAAAAGCTAGTAAGTAGGAGGGTTCCCCAAAGGATCTTGTAGAGGCAAACTAATGGTTAAAGTTATAATATTGAAGAGGAGGCAATATCAAACCCTACTTAAGCACTAGACATCACAAGGAATTCATGCATATAGGGTAAGCTAAAGTGACTCAATAGATATTTATCTAGCACATAACAATCTTTGCATGAAGAGAGAAAAATATCAATGTTAATAATGGGTAGGTCATGTATATCAAGGAAATAGAAGTAGGAAACACCCTAGTACCTCTAAGTAGGTAGGTGTATGTGAATACTAATAAATGCATACACTACAATCACTCTTATGCCTATGTTTTGATTCATTCAATAGGATTTTTGTATGGATGCATATGTGCAATTGAGCTATGGTTTGGTCAAATTTTACTAACTAGCGCATACACGTCGTTTAGTGCGTACACTATTTATGCGTACGCGTGTTTAAAATAACATGCACTCACAATTTAAATTTCTAAGTTTTGGTGGGCAGTTCCTTTCCCACCAACATGGTGGATGACTTGGCCGCTATGGTTTTAGGTTCGGGTTGCCAAACCAAGTGGCTTGGACTGTGTTATAACAAAATACATCTTATTCTATAACTTCTTCTGTTTCGAGCATGATTTTGCGTATGCTACACTTGTCCACTACTAATGAAATTGCACACACTTGTCGAACTTTGTGTGCAGATTCCGAATATGTAATTTTTTATTAAATCTATTATTTGTTTCTATTTTTTAATTAATTTTAATTGCACTAAGGTCAATCTTACACAAAAAGTAGGTTATTTCTTTCGTCTATAACTTTTGATTGGCTCACCTATTTTGAAAACGGAAAAGAACCTGCACAAGTACACACAAAGACCTACATCTTCAAAAAAAACAAAGTTCATTGATTATGTTAAGACCATGATGTCGGGGACTAACGCTCGACCTACTCATTTTGGGGCTTGGTTGACTTCCATAATTAAAACAGAATTTAAAATTAACATAAATAAATATGGAAAAATAGCATTGCACTAGAATGCCTTGTTATCTACGACTGTATATAATTTTTTTCACAGAAATCCACCATTTGCATACCAAACCAGGGGACTAATGCAAACATATTCATTAGGTTTTCTTAAAAAAATAACATACCAACCATAGGAGAACCCACTTTTTGGGAGTTATACTTAATTTCCATAAATAATATTTATATATTCCGGAAGGTAATCCGATTGTCTACATTTCATCTTCTTGCGCCATATTCCAAAAAGTTGTGTAGGTAGCTCTAATATTGTTTTTTGACATTCAGATCTCTGTTTTTCCAGGAGTCCATTGCGACTAACGCGTCATGAATGGCAAGCATTAGTTTGCACCAGCGCACTTTTGATACTATTTTTTTTCCCTATAGTATGTGTTCAATTTACGCCTATCGGCGTATTCAAACACATTAATATTATTAATGTGACCTTGTTGCTAGTATCTAGCACTAACTCAGATCTACATGTTTCATGCAGATTCTCGCACGGGTAGCTTTTACAACCCACGTAAGTCATGTATTTTAACAATTATTTATAATTTTTATTATATTTTTTTTATAAGATTCTATTTTTCAAACTGATGATACGTCTTGAGGTTACCTATCGTATAGAGTAGTCAATTAAGGAGATGGATGCTATGGAATTAACTGAGAAGGAAAAGAAGAGGAATGTGAAAGACAGTAGTAGTCCATATTGGACTATCGAAAACCTTGTCGCCATGGTTTTGATGGAATGATAATTCCTTCAGGCATAAATTATAAGGACGATCAAATGGCTCCATGACAAACTTGACAACATTCATACGAAATTGAATGAGCTAGTAGAGGTAGAAAGAGCCCCATTCCAACTAGCAGATATCAAAGTTAAATGTTCTTGTGTCATTCACATCTCAGTATCGTCTGATGGGAATTTTCAAGAATGAGGTTTTCATGTTCTTAGTTTTCTATGAAATCTATATACTAATAGTCAATAGAAGGAAATGTTTTTCTGGTGTAGGAATAGAAACTTTTCCATAATTTTTTTTTTTTGATACATGTGGTTTCCTTTCCGTGGGCATGTTTGAAACTCTGTAAAGTTTGATACTCTATGGAATCTTGAGTGAGACTAGTTATCAAGTATTGATTTTCCTAGTTTCCCTCATGACAAGTTAACCATAATAATTTTATATGATATGTAATTTCTATGTTAATAGAAGGATTTATAACTAGATTAAAAAAAAGTTATAGGAAACGTATGCAACTTATAAAATATAAATATTAAAAGTTAATGTGAAATAACATATAATAAAAATTGAGTCCAAATACATTGTGACACTCTATCAAAATATGAGAGTTAAAGGGTTGTTTGATTTACATTAGTGACATGATTTTAGGTTGTAAGGGAAACAAGTAGGATACCTATATAAAATAAGGTGTGTTTTATATGATTGATTAGAATGAAGGTAATCATATTTTTAAAAATATATTTTAATTAGTTGAAGTGTTGAACATAGAAAGAGATTGAGTTTGAATAAGAATCAATAAAATGTGGGGATAATACCTTAGTTTGCATTTAAAATTTTTTATAGGTTCCATTTTTGAGATATTTCAATCTCATTTGTAGAACTTACGATGAAATTTTAAAAAGTAATGTGAATTTTTCAAACTATTTTAAAGTATGTTGTATATTATATCTTAAAAAAATTTCAATTAATGTTTTGAAGTTATGAAAAATAAAATAAAAAAAATGTAGAGGTCAAAGATTATCAAAGATACAGAAAAGTTTCGAATGAAGAAGAGCACATGTGATAAATTATGTGACAAAACCAATACACATAAATGAACATTTCAAACATCTAAGTAAGTTGATCATTTAAAATATCCATCCCACTAAAGATAATCTTGAATAATTTAAATATGAATTGTATATTTTTCCAATTTGTATACTATCTCAAAGTTATAAAATTAAGATTATATTAAAATAAATTCGTTGATAATACAGAACTATGTGATCACTTCATAAAAAGCAGTTTAAATTTAAGTCAATAATAATATTATATTATAAAATTAAGAGTACCTATCTCATTAAAACAATTTAATTTATTACATCATTAAATAACATAAGAGTATTTTTTAAGTAATTGCACATATATGGTGTCATATAGTGTATATTTAATAGCTAATAATCTAGTGACAAATGGATCTAATCACATAATAGAATATTATACTCTAGTTATAGTATATTAAATGATAATGTAAGAAGCGTAACATCATATTAATAGTTATATGATTATTATATTTTTTTATGTTAATGTGAGAAGAGTAACACTATATTATGGTAAATGGTAATATTATTATTATATTTTTTTAAGAGTTGTAATGATCTGATATATGATATTTTTATATTTAAAATATATAACAAAATATTACTAAATTATTTAAGTGGTATGATTTATAAAATTATGTATTATTTTCTTAATACATGGTGATTAAAGATGTGTTAAAAATAATTAGTTCTTTTGTGAGTTAATATAGAGTGGCATTAACACGATCAATAACTTATTGGCAACTACTAAATTTATATATTATTAATACATTATATCATTTTGAAATGCATAAAACATAAAAATAGATATATTGTAATATTATTTTACAACTTGAGTGGTTTTAATATTTAAGAATGTGGTTTTATATATTTAAGAATATGGTTTTCTTCTGTAATGTCGCACCACTTTCATACATATCTAAAGTGAGGTAGAATATATACACCTCTTTAAATTTTATTAACCAAACTATTAATCCCTTATCACATAAACAAAATAATCACATATAACCTTAAAAATAAATTATTATTATTATTTCCAAATAAAGGCTTGGAAATGTTCTCGATACATCGATTAAATGCTTCCACTTCACACTGTTACAGTTAGAAGTGATCTATGCATGTTTGGGCATCGTGAGCTATTTCTTCGTCGACGAGGGTGGTGTCGGTGTCAGTGTCAGGTTCAGGAACAAACGGAGGTCGTGAAACAAATTCGAGGGCCTCCCATCTCAATCCGTGGAAGAACGAATGGTTCTTCACATCGGTGGCTCCCATGAAGGATCCCAGCCTTTTAGACGGTTCCTTCACCAACAGTTTCTTAATGAGGTCTTTCAGTGGAGACCATGAACCTGTTATGTCAGGGTCTTTGCACATTATGTTAAAGAATGTCTCCCTTCTGCTGGAGCCACTGAAGGGAGTCTTCCCATATTTCATCTCATACATAAATATTCCCAACGACCACCAGTCCACTGGAAAGCCATGACCTGTGCACCACAGAACTTCGGGTGCAATGTACTCTACAGTGCCTACGAACGAATGGGACTTTCTGGTTCCTTCAACTCCCCCATCAATACCAGTGGCTCTGGACGACCTCTCCTCATCTGAACTGGAATTGTAACTATCAGATTCATGTTCAGATCTGGTTTGATTACCATACGAGGATAGACGAAGGGAGAGATCGAAATCAGTAAGCATAATGTGACCGTTGTCTTGGACCAATATGTTCTCTGGCTTCAGATCTCTGTAGACTATCCCTTTCTTATGCAAATACTCCAGAGCCAGTATCACTTCGGCCGCATAAAACCTGCGCAAATATCACATATATTCGAGACTGCAAACTATGTATATAACAACGCATCGGAAATCTTAGGAATTCATATAAGCAAATACTATATCTGAATATCTATTGGAAAAAAATGATCAAAATACGAACGAACATATGCTCTTTGGTTACCATTTCTGTTATTGTCATTTTAAGAATACTACTTTCAAGGAGAAGTCTATCCGAGACGAACCATTTTCCGCACATGATGCATAATGAAAACGAAAGATGGCTTTGACTGTACTAATCTCTTTATAAACCCAAATTTAGAATAATAAGAAAAAACTACTATTTTCACTTATCTGGTTGAGTGGTTGTGGTTGAGTGGTTAGTCTTCGCCTAACTAGTTGGAAGGCATCGATGTGATTATGAACCATTTTATTTATAAAATAATAGCTAGCTAGAGATGGTATGATGATGCATTTGCACAGCTAGAAAAGTGGCCGATCAGAGCTTCTATTGCCGCCGTTCAAAGGATATATATGCTCTCTTGATAAATTATAAATTAGGGTTACCCTAACCTAACATAGAATATATGGATGTCTGCAACTATTGCTTGGTGTAGTAATTAAAAACAGAGAGTTCAGAAAAATAAATACAACACTGGATTTCTAAACGGCAATGAATTCGTACTTCATTTTTTTCCAATCCTCCTAAATGTTTAAGATATAACATATATACATGAAGATATAATAGATGGATCTATGCCGAGGAAACCAAACCAGTGGTCTCACCTTAGGGCAGATTCGGAGAAAATTTCGTTGGGCTGTGAGTACCTGAAAAGGTTCATATCTCCTCCTGAACAATATTTCATTGCAAGAAACATATGGCTTTCAGACTCAAAGTGCCTGAGAAGGGATGGGAGGAAGGGATGATCGAGGCTGGAAAGGATCTCCTTCTCCTTAGCAGCCATGTTAAGGGCCTCTTTCTTCCTAAGAAGCTCTTTGTTTTTTACCTTCATGGCGAAAGCTCTGTTGGTGCTGCGCTCAACAGCAAGAAAAACTGAACTCATATGACCTTGCCCAAGCTTCTTCACAACATTGAAGCCTTCCAAAGGATTCAACATTTCGCTCCTCTTCGTCTTTTGGTGTTTACAGATTAAAATGTTCCCAGCTTTGCACGAATCGCTAGTCTTTGCAGGAGTATAATCCTGAGGATCGGATAATGCCATGGAGGCAGCCATTCTTACTTCCCTATTCGCTTCCTTCCTTAATGTTGGCAATTAATAAGTTCGTCACTCCAATCGGCGGAAAGAGGCGAAATGAGCGCAGTTATAAGAAGAAGATGAAACGGCCAATACACGACTAATACAAGAAGATATTCCAGCGATGACGATCCTGCCGACATTATACCTGCCTGTGCTGTACAGGCTTTAGATGACATGAATTTAATGCATTCGGCTTATTTGGCAGCTTTTACTTTAACATTTTGTATGGTCCAAAAGATTGCATGTGCTTCATTTTGTTATTTGAAAATAAGAATTTAAGAATTTAATCTATTTGGGGTGCGGTATAAAAAATCTTACTTAAGTTTAATATGAATTTTATACAAGTTACTTTTAATGTTATAAATATTTAAAGATGGTTATTTATTAGGTTTATAAAAGTATTTTAGGAGAATTAGTTTTAAGTATTACTAAAATAAATCTTTTATTTTTCTTTTATAATGATTTAGGTATAAACGTTAATTTTATATATATAAATATTTTTATTGGTTTACTTGAATTTATAATTTTATTCCAATTATATCACAATTACATTTTAAATATACTCGTTAAATTAGATAATTATATTTAAAATATGCTAGTGATAGTGTTATTGAACATAACTTTTTTTTCATAAGGTTCGAAAAGCTTCTATTTAAAAATATAACTTTACATAACTAAGTCATCTAAGGATTGAAATTAATTGTTGGACCAAACTTCAAACAAAATAGAGAGTCTCTAAGTTTCCTAAGAAACTAGATTTCACCCTAAGTATAAGTTTGTAGAAGATTCCCCTATAGGACGTCGGGGGTTATGGCCCAATTTTGTAAAAAATGATAACTAAAGGACCTCTGAGACCAGCTTGAAAACATGACAGAAAGGATGACAATTAAAAATGCAGAGTCGACGATAGGTCAGCACCTGGAGTATCAATTCTCTGCTCTTCTTTGGTTGACGGTGGACAACGCCTGAATACTAGCTGAGTGTTGGCCGCAAAACCTAAAGGAGGTCGGGTGAAGGATTTACCCATTAGAACCCGAGCAAGAGCATCAATCTTTGCGTCCAACCTTGCCATCTCTTCCCGTTGGAACCACGTCACGGCCAAATAGGTAGCTTCCATGTTGGAGAGGCGGTCAACCAAGGGAATCTTGTTTTCTTTCTATTACAAATTGCCCTGAATACAATCGTCCATGGCCATGGACATAAGAGCCTTAATAGTCCAAAAAACCCCTAAATTCTTAGTGTGACGTGTCTCCCTGGTGTGGGTAGACTCTTTGTTGTCCACCAACCTACCAAATTCAACTTCGAGCTGTTCCGCTGAAGGTCTCCCACGTTTCCTTTCCAACCGGTTTTCGAGGCACAGGGTGCGAGCACGAGCCGAAGCCGAGACATCATTCTCGAAGTATCCTTGAACCCGACTCATTTCCCTCGTGGCCCGCAATATGTGGGTGCGGTGCGGCCCATTGGTGGTCTTTTGAGGTGTTGCATTCATTCGCACCATTGTGTCTTTATTGATCACAGGAACCCAAAGGGAGATATTTTGCAGGGGAGGGGCATCCCTTTAAGTATTTGTCTGGCTAGAGATGCCAATTATTAACCCCAATTTGAGTCGACTCCAGCTTTTTGAATGCTGCTGGATGCGGGAAATCTTAGGGTCATCGTTGTAAAATATCTCACATAGGATTTCCATCATACTTCTCACAGGCGAGGGGGTTGTCGTGTGTATGGACCGGTCTGTGAATGGATGTGGAGGATGAACCTGATAACTAGCTCGCATGCTCGAATTTAAGAACCAAGGTGGTGGCAGGCATCCTTGCTCCACGTGTTTGGTTGCATGATGCAACCCATTAGTTTCCATAAGAGTTATGCACATAGGGAAGCGGCCCCACCCTGATTGCACCTATTGTGGGGGGAGGAGTCCTGCAAATTGGTGCGCAGACATTCTTATTTCAACCTTTCTCATCCATCCTCTTCTCACGATTGGTTGCACTCTTCCCTAGGGTGATCTATTCCAGAGTTGGCTAGTTTGTGAGCAAGCTTGTTGGCTTCCCGTCTTACATGATGAGTGACTATAATTGTGGAGCTGTCAAGGTTGGAAACAAGCAGCTTGATATTGGAGGCTAGGCACCAGCTGGGAGCCATTGAGAAGTCTATTAAGAATTTGAATCATCATATTAGAGTCCCTTTCAACTATTAACTTGGTGAACTATTCATGTTTAGCAAGTATGATGCCCAAAGCATTACAAAGAGCTCCGCAACATTGTTGCTGTCAGTGCCTATCGATCCAACATAGAACCAAATTATTCTATTATTGTGGTCACGGAATACCCCTCTGTACCCATCTGGGCCAGGGTTTCCTCTACTTGTGCTATCAAATTTGAGCTTTGCAAAGCCAATTTCAGGAGGGTTCCAGGTGGATGGGATGACTTGAGGCAGATCCTTCCTAGTCCTAGGAAGCCCACTGAGCAAAGTTGATGATTTCTTGGATGTTCAATTGAATTTTCTTCCATGTTTGGTTGATTGTTGAGCTGACATTTTGGAATATTCTACGGTGTCTTT
This sequence comes from Larix kaempferi, assembly GCA_027924585.1. NCBI lineage: Eukaryota > Viridiplantae > Streptophyta > Pinopsida > Pinales > Pinaceae > Larix > Larix kaempferi. Next base: position 11,786,561 of record BSBM01000756.1, read on the forward strand.
CCGTCCATATTTCCCAGAGTAAAAATGCTGGGAATAGCTGTCAGCTTCTGTTTACAATGTTGTTTGAGGAGATTTGGTCCCTCCAATTGGTCAAGGTGTCTTTGACACTAACCCGATTACGATCTAATTGATGGAAGGAAATGGATTCGAGGTCCCAAAGTTGTGAGCTGACGAGGAAAGAGTTGAATAGATGCTCAAGATCTTCATTGGCCTCCCAACATAAGTAATAGATGGAGGGTCATTCAAATCCTTTTTTAAGAATTCTATCCCAAGTAAGAGTGTGCTGCCAAGCGAGGAGCCACAAGAAGGTGGAGACTTTTGGCCACAAATTTTGCTTCCATATATTTTTCCAAATCCCCCTGGAGTTCTTCTGATCATGCCCAATGAGAAGGGATCATGCTTCTTTAATGTTGAAAACCCCTCTACTGGAATAGCCCCATCTAAGAATATCATGACCTTCTTTCTTAGTGATTTGTCTAGTTTTCAAATTGTCCTAGAATATTTTCCATTTTCCTTGAAAATAACATTCGGCTATTTAGATCAGTCCATCCATCGATTCCACTGCGGGTGGTTGGCCACATTGTCCCAGAAATGAAAGACCAGGAATCACCCTTCCAAGAGTGGCTAATATTAGGGGCTAGAACTGATCCCTAGTTGAAAATTTGGCCCTCTGCTGCCACGAGTCATCCCAAAATAGGGTCGTGTTTCCATCTCAAATTTCCTAGAATGTGTGCTCCTAAATTAGTTGTTTGTTCTGCCAAGCCTCATTCCATATTACAGAGCCTTTGGGGATAATGTTTCCATGCGTATGATATCTTGTTGGGCTATGTTGGGAGCATATTTCCCTTCCCTTATTCGCGAACAAAGATACTTTTGGTTGGTGAGCCATCGCCACTAGAGTTTGGCAATCATGGCTTTATTCTACACCTCAGGGTCTCTCATCCCTAGACCACCTTCAAGTTTGGGTTTGCAAAATTTTTCCCATGCCACCAAGGCCCATTTGTGTCCATTATACTTGGATCCAATCCACAGGAAGGTGCGTTGCAAAGCATGTATTTCATTCATAAATCGCTTAGGGGCAGCAAGAATAGAAAAAACATAATTGCTCATGCTTCTTAGAACGGAGTTAAGGAGGACTAGTTGGCATGCAATGTTAAGAGAACGAAGGGACCATTTGGTGAGACGTTGCTCCATTTTTTGTATGAGAGTATACCAAGCTCCATGCTTTGAGGAGGTGGAAATTAGTGGGGCTCCGAGATATTTGGAGGGAAGAGAGCCACAATGAAAGTTTAGAAATCTAGCAATGGAAATTTGGAGCCTTATCGGGGTGTTGAAAAAGAAAATTTCATATTTTTCAATGATTGAGTTAAAGACCCAAGGCATATAAGAAGGTGGAGAGCAATCACTTTATTCATCTAGCTTCTCTCATGGTGGCTTTGGCTAGCAACATGGTATCATCAACATGCTGCAGGTGTGTGGCTTTGTTGTAATCATTGGCAGGTTTCTGTCCTGAGAGGGTATTACTTTGAGTGGAAGCTTTTAGATATATCCCAAGTCCTTCTACCATTAGGATGAAGAGGTAGGGAGAGAGGGGGTCCCCTTGACAAATACCTCTAGAAGAAGAGAAGGTAGGGGAGGGGGAGCCATTCACTAGAATGGAGAAAAAATCTAAAGAGGTTAAGGCTAAGATCCAATTGACCCATTGGGAAACAAAACCAAAGGGAAGGAGAGTTTTCTTCATATAGTCCCAATAAATATTATCAAAATATTTCGAGAGATCGATTTTAAGGAGCATACTACCTTGATTTGAGCTTTTGAGTGTATGAATTGTCTCGTGAGCCACCAGAATGTTGTCCAAAATTTGACGTCCTTCCACATAACCTGATTGCTCCTCAGAGATGATCTGTGGAAATATTGGCTTCATCTTAGTTTCTATGACCTTCATGATGATTTTGTATATCACATTGTAGAGAGAAATTGGCTGAAATTTGTTGGGGTGAATAGGGTTTTCTTCTTTCTGGATCAATGTGAGGAATGTGGCATTGAGGGCGGGGATAATGACAGATCTCCTGCATGATTCTTCAACAACTTCCCAAATGTCATATTGAATTGTGTCCCATAAATTATGAAAAAATATGTCGTGAAGCAATCGAGCTCCAGAGCTTTGTTCATGGGCATTTCTTTGAGAGCATTAGTCACCTCTTCTAATGAAATAGGTTGCATGAGGTGTTCATTCTACTCGACTGAAACCAATTATGGAATATGTTGGATAATAGAGTTCATTGCAGTTTCACGGTCGTCTTTGTCATATTTTAGAATGTTTTCGTAATAGGAGACTAACTCGATATCAATGTCTCATGTTTGGTCACGTCTTGTCCCCCTTCAACTTAGAGCCTAGTGATACGATTGTGGCATCTCCTTTGGATCTTACAGTCATGAAATAATTCTGATTTTCGCTCCCCCTATTTGAGCCAGCAAATCCTCGATTTTTGTTTCCAGAGGATCTCTTCTTGGTCCATTCTATGGTTAATGGCATGTTGAAGATCTCTTACTTCTTGCAGAAGGTCCTTTGTGTATCCATGGGTGATGGGTTCCTACTGAACCTCCATCGAGCTTGCTTCTAGTTGTTTTTTGGCTTCAGAAATATTTCCAAATACCTCCTTATTCCAAGTTTTGATCTTGGATTTAATCCATTTCAAATTCTGATGTATGTTGTACATTTTAGATCCCATGTTGACCGGAGCATCCGCCCACGAGCCAGAGAAGGCTTCCATAAATTATGGATTCCCGAGACAAAAAATTTCGAACCAGAGAGGGTGATTTTTCGCAGAGGTGAATTCATCTATTTCAAGGTTGATTAGACAATGATTTGATCCTGCCCCTAGGAGAACGAGAGAGTCAATGACATCATTAGTTCTCACCAGGTTTGTTGACAAAATAAATATATCCAATATGGAGGCTACTTGGTGTCTTCCTCCTGGCGTGTTATTCCAATTAAAAGAGTCATTTTTTAGTTGGATGTCCACCAAGTCCAGGGATGCAATAAGGGGCCCAAAAGCACGGCTAGTAGAGTCTAGGATGTTGTCATGTCCCTTCCCTAGTGACCTTGTTCAAGACTTGGATGCTCCCATCCGTAGGGGGTCTAGGAAGAATAATTAAATAAAGAATAATTAACAGGGGTAAATTTTGGCACAAGTACTATAGTAATTAATTAATTTTTAATAATCTGAGTTTTAAACGATATTTGATAACAAATGTCTTGTCATTATTAAGTAAATTTTGTAGAAAGTATTAATGATGACATGGGTAGGAGGGCGCATAGGGTCAAGGTGGACCTCACCCACTCAAGTGGAAAGCTTAGAACAATCAAGGAGTTAGCTAAAGGAAAGGTGGAAACATAAGAAAGTGTAAACTAACAAACGTAAGAAAAAAACAGGCAAAAGAACAAAGCATGAAAGTTTAAAAGAAGGAAAGTGCAAAATACAACCAGTTTGGAAAAGCAGACAACATTCAGAAAAGCTAAGTAGGGTGCAATTGCTAATTCCAGTGAAAAGACACAAAGCATGCAAGTTTTGCAAAGCAAGTAATTGCTAATTCTCTCAAGGAATGTGCCCTTCCTCACTCACATGTGTGGATGACTTGTCACTGAAGCTACTTCATCTATAAAAGGAAGCTAGGGCACACTTCTCACATTTTTTTTTGGTTAATTATTATTTGTCATTAAGAGCTCTTACTACTCAGAGTTGAGAGATGTGCCTCAACCATTTCTTGGGAGATGAACCCCAAGGTATTTCATGTTCTAGTCAGCCATTGATCAGATCCAGAGCCATGGAATGCTGATATACAGATCTACATCAGCCCAGTATTTAATATTATTAAGCTTCCAGAGAGTGATCCTCAGTCAGAGTGTCATTGGAGAGAGCATTGGGAGATTTCATTAGAAGAAGGTACTCCATTTCAGAGAAAGAGATCAGTTCATCCCAGAAGGTTTGGCGCACCCATAATATACATATATCAGACCTATTATTAGTCATATATTAGATCCAGTGCAGATATCCATCTTCTTCTCCTCCTCCCATACTCATTCTCTCAGTGTGTAATATTTCTCTAGCATTGGAGACTCCCTGAAGTTTTGAATGTAATAATTTTTATAATATCTAATCAGGACATCCATTTTCGACCTGCTGTTGTTCATTATCTTTTATCAAAACCCTCACATTCTTTATAAATTATTTTTGTAAGCCTCTAAGGAAATTTGGAACAAGTAATTCAAATATTAGCTCATTATGCAAATTTATTTGACTAGTTTTACCATTTTTTCAATCCGGAGTTATGTAGGAGTCAGTTTTCTAATATGAAGGTTATACATGAATCTTGAGACAATATTAAGTCACCTCCATTCATTTCCCTGAGTATTCGAAGGCATTTCAGATTGTTTAGAAGGATTTGTAAAGTGGCTAGTTGAGTAGTCCAACATAGCGCCCTTGACTCTTTTGCTTCCAAACTCACCCAGAACCTCCCAAATTCCCTGTAGATATTTTCCATCATGTAATTAGGATTCTAATGACTAATATACACCACTGGTTACATTTAGGTGTAAACACTTGAGTCTAGTATGCATATGTTGGAGTGCCCAGGAAGACTCAAAGTAGACCTCAGCGACACATGTTGTTGAAATGTAAATGGCTCCAATGCTTTGTGCATAGGACTTGGAAGCTAGACCTTTTTTTTTTTTTTAATTTTCTTTTCTGCACACATCCCCATACATTTGGAAGAACCTAAATATCCCAATTTCATAATCCTGGAGTCATTTATTGTGTCTCCATCCATCTCTTTTCCCACTAGTTTTGCTAACTAGTTTTCTGCTTGTCAAAATTGTGCTGTAAAGCTTAAAATTTTGTATAATATCAATTCAAACTTGATTTTGGATATTAGAGTGGTATCTGAGCATGGTCCTCTAAACCTTATATTCAAAATTTGTGATGATTCCTAAGAGAGTTCCATTCCCCAAAGGAAAGAACCTCATGTTGAAGAAGAGGTGGAATCTACTGGAGGAAAAAATACAAGGAGGAAAGGACATGCCTCACTTAGATGAGAAGGAATATTTCATACTCTTTGTGCAAAGTATGTTAAAATGGATGCATGAAATATCCTAGAACATTATCCAATCTAGGAAAGACACCAGAGAATTCTTGGCTAAGCAGCTAGGACATAAAGATGTAGAAGGGAGCAACAATGGCTCTCAAAGTGAAGAAAGGAAGATCCCTGGTGGATCTATCTTTTCAAATACTGGGATTCATAATAGGCCAAATGAGTTCAAAGAGGAATTCACGGATCAGCCTCGAAAGACCATGCCCAAGTTCATTGAGAAACATAAGGAGGATCATGAAGTTCCAACTAAATCAGTTGCTTCCTGGGAGGTTCAGTATGTAGAATACCAAACCTTGAGTGAAGAATGCAGAAGGGCATTTCCTTTCAAGGATTTTTGTGAAGCATAGTATAAAAATCATCCAATAGGAGGTCATAGGATTCCAACACACAATTATGAGTTGAGAAATGCAATTGGTAAGATTCAATTACCCGTCTTTGATGGATCCTCAAAGTGTCCTGCTAGCTCCTGGGTGTAGAAGCAAGACAATTATTTTCAACTGAATGCCATGGTTGAGAGGGATGCCATCAAAATGGAAACTTTGAATTTGGAAGGAGAGGAAAATGACTAGTGGTTCCAAGGCATGAGAAAATTGGACCATGATCAAGTGACTTTCTTCCTATGAATATTTCACTAAGAGACTAGTGTAGAGGTTTGATAGAAGAGACCCTGAAATATCTTTAAGGGAGTTGGCACATGCGAATAAAACCATAACTCCTGAAGCATACATCTCAAAGTTCAAAAATCTTGCAGTGATGGTCACTGAAATATCTGAGGTTCGCTTGATACTCCTCTTCACAGAAGGATTAGTAGAGCCCTTGAGAGGATTGGTAAAAGCATATAGACCATCCCCCTTACAAGAAGCAGTGAGCAAAACAAGGGATCTGCAAGATGCTATCCCAAGAACAAATTATCCTCCAAAGGTTAATGTGCCTACAAAATTTCAGAATCAAATACCACCTTTTAGTAATGTGGCTGCCCCAAACAAGAAGGAATACTCATACAGATATCGAGAGGAGTTAAGAAGGAAGAAGCCATGTTTTTCTTGTCAGGAACCCTGGGTTCCTGGCCATAAACGTGCTAAGGGGAAAGGACACTACATTGAAGTCTTTTCAGAAAGTGATGATTAAGAATCATAAGGATAATCAATAGTAGATGATGGCTATGAAATAGTACGGGAAGAACAACCCACACAGCCATAAAGAAAAATTGCAGTGTTGAGTGGAGTTCCCCGCTTCCATACCCTGAGATTCAAGGGGGTTGTGCAAGGGAAGAAAGTATCAGTTTTAGTTGATGGGGGTGCTACCCACAATTTTATTGGTGTATCCATGATAGAAAGGAGAAAGCTTCAAACATAAAAATTTGGAGGTTTCACTATGATCATTCCAGGAAACAACACTATGGAGTGTAACCGATGGATTCCAAAACTACAAGTGACCATTGGAGATCATACAATAACTGAAATTTTTTATGTTGTCAATGTGGCTGATACCAATGTGGTATTGGGAGTGAAATGGTTGCACTCCATTGGGGAACATTCAGTGAATTAATAGATACCCCAAATGAGCTTCAAATATGTTGAAGGGAAGCAAGTAGTTTTGAAGGGTGTCAACACCTACCCAAAACAAGTAATTTCTGCAAATAGTATGAGGTCGGTATTGAGGCATGGTGATATTGAGTGGGATGATGAATGTTTCATTACCACTCAAGGGACTTCCATAGATGTATCACACCATCTAGAGGACAATCAAAGGCTGCTACACAAACACAAGAAAGTGTTTGAAGATATTCCACATGGAAGGCCTCCTGACAGATTTATTGAACATTGAATTGAGATTGAGGTTGGCACACTTCCTATCAAGATCCATCCTTAAAAGCACCCAAAAATATTCAAGGATGAGATTGCGAAGACCATCAAAGAGATGCTTGAAGTGGGATTCATAATACCAAGCTCAAGTCCCTTTGCTTCATCAGTGGTACTAGTCAAAAAGAAGGATGGAACAATGCACATTTGCATTGACTATAGGGCCTTGAACAAGAAGACCATCAAAAACTGATATCCTATCTTAAGGATTGATGAATTGATGGATTAGATGAATGGAAAAAATACTTTCTTAATATTGATCTTTGCTCTAGATACCATCATATCAGGCTGAAGGATGAAGACATCCAGAAAACTGCTTTCCAGTTCCATTATGGGAATTTTGAATTTCTTGTCATGCCTTTTGGCTTGAACAATGCATCAACGAATTTCCAATCCTACATGAACAAACTTTCAGTAAGTAGCTATTTAAGTATGTCCTTGTGTTCTTTGATGATATTCTGATTTATAGTGGGACATGGGAAGAACACTTGCACCATTTGGACAATGTCTTGACAATCCTGGCATAATGGTCTTTTTATGCCAAATTGTCCAAGTGTGAGTTTGGATTGACCGAGATCCTCTATCTTGGCCATATCATTGGTAAATAAGGATTCAAGGCATATATGGAGAATATCAAGGCCATACTTGAATGGCCAATCCCAAAGAACATAACAGGCTTAAGGGGATTAATTGGTTTTTGCACCTACTACTGGAAATTTGTGAAAGGATTTTCTAAGCTAACATCCCCTTTGAAATATCTTACCAAGAAAGGGGCCTTTTGTTGGTCAGAAAAGGCTGAAAAATATTTCAACAGAATGAAGGAATTCATGAGCATCTTCCCAGCACTTGCACTTCCCAATTTCACTCAACCCTTCATATTGGAATGTGATGCCTTAGGAGAAGGCATTGGAGCAGTTTTAATGCAAAATAGGCATCCCATTGTCTATGAGAGAAGAATGTTGCAGCCACATGAGAGGCATTATTCAATTTATGATTAAGAGATGCTGGCCATCATGCATGCCTTGGCCAAATTCAAATAGTACCTAGTGGGAGGAAAGTTCATAGTAAAGATTGATCACAACAGCTTGATACACTTTCTGACACAAAGGGAGATGTATGATAGACATCATAAATGGGTAAGTAAGGTTCAGTCCTATGACTTTGACATAGAATACAAAAAGGGTAAGATCAATGTGGTAGCTGATTCCCTCTCTAGGAAACTTGCTTTTTCTTTGCTGCAAGTTCCAACTGATTGGAAAGTCCAACTAGTTGTGGAATAATCTAAGAACCAATTTTCTTGTGAGGTGTTGGATAGGGTGATTTAGGATGATGCCTACCAAGTCCTCAATGATGTCATATATTACACAGACATAATTTTTCTAGTGCCTAGATCAAAATTAAAAGAAAATATTTTGGTGGCTTCCCACAATGCCCCAGTAGCATACCACCCTAGATTCCTAAAAACTTACCAGAAGGTGAGAAAGAGGTTCACTCGGAAGGGCCTAAAAAATGATTGGTTAAGGCGTGTAAGGGAGTGTACTACAAGCCAATAGAATAAAGTGGAGCACACTCATCCAACCGGTCTCCTACAATCCCTACCCATCCCAGAACAAAAATGGGAAAGTGTGTCCATGGATTTCATCACAGGACTGCCAAAAACCCAGGGTAAGGATAACATCTTTGTAGTGGTTGATAGATTGACTAAATTTTATCACTTTTTTGCTGTCACATCAACTATTACTACTAGTCTAGTAACTGAACTATTTTTTAAAGAAGTATTTAGATTGCATGGTCTTCCCAAGACTATAATATGTGACCGAGATATAAAATTTTCTAGTGCTTTCTGGAAAAAAAATTTTGAACTAGTTGGAACTAGTTTGAATCTCAGAACAAGCTATCACCCTCATATTAATGGCCAAAATGAGAGGGTAAATCAATGGCTGGAGTGTTATCTTAGAAATTATGTTACCGGGTAGCATAAATCATGGATCAACTGGCTACATTTGGGGGAATTCTGTTATAATACAACATTCCATATCTCAAGTGGGATGACCCCATTCAAAGCTCTGTATGGATATGAATCTCCCACATTTGTAGATCTGATTTTTGAGTATTGGAGAGCACAAAAAGAAAAGGATTGGATACAAGAAAGCCAAGACATACTCAAGGCCCTTAAAGAAAACTTGCAGGTTGCATAGAACCAACAGAAGGTGAATGCAAATAAGAAAAGAACAAATGGAACCTTCCAAGAAGGTGAATTGGTATACTTGAGGTTGAAACCCTATAGGAAATCCACTATGAAATCAAAAGGTTCCAAGAAAGTTTTACCAAGATTCTATGGACCTTATAAAATCACAAAGAAAATTGGTGAAGTTGCTTACGAATTAGATCTTCCATCAGGGAGTAAGATACATAATGTTTTCCATTTGTCATGCTTGAAGAAAGCAGTTGGCCAACAAGTAATTGTTTCAGAAGAATTTCCTCCTCTCGATGATGAAGTTCACCTGGTCTGAGAACTAGAAAATATTTTGTAGGTTAGAGAAAAGAAGCTGAGGAGCATAACCATTAAAGAATATCTAGTGCAGTGGAATGGGTTTCCTAGTCAAGATGCAACTTGAGAAGGTGAACATATTTTGCAACATCCCGGATTGCAACTTGCTTGAGGAAAAGCAGTCTTGGGGAGGGAGGAATGTCATGTCCCATCCCTAGAGACCTTGGTCAAGACTTGGATCCTCCCATGCCTAGGGGATCTAGGAAGAATAATTAAATAAATAATAATTAATAGGGGTAAATTTTGGCACATGTACTATAGTAATTAATTAATTTTTAATATTCTCAGTTTTAAATTATCTTTGATGATAAATGTATCATCATTATTAATTAAATTTTGTGGAAAGTAATAATTATGATATGGTTAGGAGGGCACATAGGGTAAAAGTGGACCTCACCGACTCAAGCAGAAAGGTTAAAAAACTCAAGGAGTTAGCTAAAGGAAAGGTGGCAGCATAAGAAAGTGGAAACTATCAAAAGAAAGGAAAAAATAGGAAAAAGCACAAAGCAGGAAAGTTTAAAAGAAGGAAAGTGCAGAAAGAAACTAGTTTGGAAAAGCACGCAACATTCAAAAAATATAACTAGGGGGCACTTGCTAGTTCCATTGAAAAGACACAAAGCAGGCAAGTTTTGCAAAGCAAGTAATTGCTAATTCTCTCAAGGAATGCTCCCTTCCTCTCTCACACGTGTGGATGAATTGTCAATGTAGCTACTTCAGCTATAAAAGGAAGCTAGGGTGCACTTCTCACATTTTTTTTGGTTAATTAATTTTTGTCATTGAGAGCTCTTGCTACTCAGAGTTGAGAGATGTGCCTCAACCATTTCTTGGGATATGAACCGCAAGGTATTTCATGTTCCAGTCAGCCATTGATCCGATCCAAAGCCATGGAATGTTGATCTACATATATACATCATCCCTGTATTGAATATTCTTAACCTTCCAGAGAGTGATCCTCAGTCAGAGTGCCACTGGAGAGAGCATTGGGAGATTTCATGAGAATGAGGTACTCCATTTCATAGAAAGAGATCAATGCAGCCCAGAAGGTTCAGTGCGCCCCTCATATATAGATATCATACCTTTTATCAATCATATATCATATCGAGTGCATAGTTCCATCTTCTTCTCCTCCTCCCATACTCATTCTCTGAGTGTGTAAGATTTCTCTAGCATTGGAGACTCCATGAAGTTCTGAATGTAATAATTTATCTAATATCTAACCATGACCTCCATTTTTGACCTGCTTATGTTCATTAACTTTTATTAGAACCCTCACATTCTTCAGAACTGATTTTTTTAATCCTTTAAAGAAATTTGGAACAAGTAATTCATAGGCTAGCTCATTATGCAAATTTATTTGACTAGTTTTACCATTGGGAGTAATTTTTCTGATATGAAGGTTATACATGAATCCTAAGACAATATAAAGTCACCTCCATTCATTTCCATGAGGATTCGAAGGCATTTCATATTTTTTGGAAGGATTTGTAAAGTGGCTAGTTGAGTAGTCCAACATAGCGCCCTTGACTCTTTTGCTTCCAAACTCACCCATAACATCCCAAATTCCTTATGTGTCTTTTCCATCATGTAATTAGGAGTATAATGAATGATATACACCACTGTTTACATTCAGGTGTAAAAAACTGAGTCTAGTATGCATATCCTGGAGTGCGCAGGAAGCCTCAAAGTAGACGTGAGCTTAAATGTTAGCCCCAGTGATTTGTGCATAGGACTCGGAATTTGGAATTGTTTCTGCTCTGTTTTATGCTTCACACATCCCCATCAATTTGGAATAACCTAAATATCCCAATTTCATAATCTTGGAGTCATCTAATATGTCCCCATCCAACTCTTTTCCCACTAGTTTTCTGCTTGTCAAAATTGTGTTGTAAAGCTTAAAATTTTGCATAATCTCAATTCAAAGGTGTTTTTTTTTCGCAGAGGTGAATTCATCTATTTCAACTTTGATTGGACAATGATTTGATACATCCCCTCGGAGAACAAGAGAGTCAATGACATCATTAGTTCTCACCAAGTTTGTTGATAGAATAAATCTATCCAATATGGAGGCTACTTGGTGTCTCCCTCCTTGCCTCTTATTCCAATTAAAAGAACCATTTTTTGGTTGGACGCCCACCAAGTCCAAGGATTCAATAAGGGTCCCAAAAGCACGACTAACAGAGTCTAGGATGTTGATGTGACCTTTTTTCCCGAAAGGGATCGAGATCAAATTGAAATATTCCCCCATAAGCTAGATCGATTCAAGGATAAGAATATCCTTGATGTAGGAGAGGGTTGACATGAACCTTGGTTTTAAAGCAGGAATGCGAGGGCCATAGACATTGGTGAAGAAGCCACTCAAATTCTGTTGAATTCATCTATTTCAACGTTGATTGGACAATGATCTGATCCAGTCCCTGGGAGAACGAGAGAGTCAATGCCATAATTATTTCTCACCATGTTTGTTGACATAATAAATCTATCCAATATGGAGGCTACTTGGTGTCCTCCTCCGCTCCTATTATTCCAACTATAAGAACCATTTTTTGGTTGGACATCTACCAACTCCAAACTCCAGGGATGCAATAAGGGGCCCAAAAGCACGGCTACCAGAGTCTAGGATGCTGATGCCACCTTTTTTCTCGAAAGGGATTGAGATAAAATTGAAATATTCCCCCATAAGCTAGATCGTGTCAAGGACAATAATATCCTTGATGTAGGAGAGGGATGACATGAAACTTGGTTTTAAAGTAGGAATGGGGGGCCAGAGACATTGGTGAAGAAGCGACTGATATTCGAAGAGAGATGCTGAAAGGAGGAAGAAATGGAGTGCGGTGTGGAAAATAAATTGGTTAGGTGCACCATAGAGGGGTCCCATAGGATAGCCAACCCCCCATCTATACCCATAGTGTCAATGGAAATAGATTGACAACCTTTCCGACAGAAGCTTAAAAGGGATGACAGTGATTCCGAAGAACATTTGGTTTCTTGGACAAACACAATAGTGGGATTTTCCTGGCTTATCTTGGATCAGAGGGTTCGTTTTTTCTGATTTCACACCTAATCCCTTAATGTTCTAGGATAAAATATTCATTGAAAAAACTATTGAGAGGGTGAGAAGGAATGTATCCAGTCCATTAGTGACCAATGATTACCTGAGGTGATTAGGGTTTCCCCTAGCTACGCAAGCCTTTGTTGGTTTGATTTGCATTTTCATTTCTGGTCCTTCTTGGCGACTTGTGTTGGTGATGAGACTGATTGGATGTCTAACTTTTGATGGGGTTTGTTGGCTGCATATGAGTTCTGTGCCAAGTGTATGGCTGCTTTCTATAGAGCTCTTTTTATGATAGGAATGTGGGTGGGAGATATCTCTTTGAGGTTACCTCTTTTGTATGGCTCCACAATTTTCTATAGCTCATGATCCGTGATGTTTAGATATTCCTCTCCCTCAGTTTTGGTGGGTTCCTCTAGTTCTTCCATTGTTCAATATTCTGATGGATCCAACTTCCATCCTTTGACTTGATCTGGATCTCCGTATTCTTTTCTTGGGTTTACACCATGTGGTTAACTTTGATCTGGCTGAATTTGATGAGTGTCCATCCCTTAAAGAGTGGAAAAAGGGTTAGGGTTTTACAAGTTTAGATTGGTTGGTTATGATTGAGGTTTGGTTCCCCTCTGGATATTCAATTGACCAAGGTAAATCCATCTTGCTATTGTGGCATCCAATCTGGATGAGGTGGTGGTGCTATGATTTGTGGTAATTCATATTCATGGAAATTGCTGCATCATGATGGAATATGCTTGTAATACAAAGGTTAAACCCACTCCTCGTCTTGAAAACTTGGACAAATTGCTTCTGGAAGGGGTTTGGCAACGTTCATGTGGATGCAGATCCAAGCATAGGAAGTGTAGCGACATATTTTGGTGATTTCCGAGATCTTGATGTATTTGTCGAGGGTGTTTCCTATCCCTTCTAGGGTTTCCTCATCCGAGTATTCTTGGGGCAATGAGTATAGATAAACCCAAACAAGGACTTCCGTTAAGTCTTCTTTCTCAGGGAATCAGTTTTCTTTCCAATGCCTCATGAACAGACCAGATTTGTTGAAGAAGTATGGCCCTTGCTCTATTATTCTTTCCCGATCCTCTGCATTGAAAAATATGGCACTGAAGAACCCTTTAGATCCCAGCTTTAGTTCTGTGTCTCCTTTTGGATTTTATTTGTGCGTTATATAACCTTGGAGAACCTTTTCATTGGGACAGAATCCCATGAATTTTCATATGAGAGCATGATCCCTCATGTATTCTGTATATTCACTGATCTTAGTCTAGGAGATTTTGAGACTTGGGATTGAAGCAGTTTTTGGGAGACACCTAGATCAATTCGCTTTGCCTTTGTTTTCGCTTGCATCTGGTTGTTATGAGGGTTTACCTCCTATAATCTCACCACCGCTAGTACCATCGTCCATTGACTTCCCAAAAGAGTCCGTGTTGTCATTTTTTAGGATCTGTGCAGGTTGATTCTTCCCAACTCGCTCGGTCTCCCTTGTTTGCTGAATATTTGGGTTTGCCGGCTCTTTCAGGCTATGGTTCTTTGCAGAAGTAGCTGCCAAGGTTTTCCAAAGGGCTATTTAGGATGGAGAACAATGTTGCAGAAGGAGAGAGGGCCTCTCCCTCCCCATTTCCCAACCATGGGATGAAGTTGAGCTAGGGTTTACTGAAGCGCGGTTACCAGTCTATCTGAAGAGTTTTTTTTAACATATCAATATAACGTAAAGTTACTCTTTATATGTTTTAATGATTATTTTGATAACAAGAAATAAATCTCTAGTATTTCATGTTAATTATCTTGGATACTTTATATTAACTAACGATTTGTATAATTAATCCACTTTTATATTATAAATTATATAATTAACTTATTTTTTAATTTTTAATTAATCCACCTTTATATTTTATAAATTATATAATTAACTTGTTTTAATATTTTAGTTTATTATTATTATAATGGATATTTTCTTATGTTTATTTTTTACTTAAAAACCAAATTATTATATTATAACATCAATTTTAATTTTTCTATTAACATTTTAAACTCAATTTCTTTTAAACTTAAATTATATTTCTACAATTGATTTTTATTTTTTATTTTATAATCACACAAGTACATTTTAATATCACATGGATCTTTCATAATCTATTTATCTACTTTTTAATTTAAAATATTAAAATTGAGATTCTTATATTTTATATATAACTAAATATTAATTTACATATTAAATTAGAGACGGACTTTGAGTAACTAACCTTTGGAATAGATTACAAAAACTAAAAGTTCCTTTTGAGTTGAAATTTATTATGATAAGGTAGTAGAAAAATGTTATTTCTAAGTTTAATAAGAACATTTACCATTTTTTGTATATACATTAACAAGTTATAGGATTATTTGGAAGAAGCAGTGGTGTTGGTGCAACTTTAGTTGGTATAGTCAGCATCCTTCTTCTTTATGAAGATCCTTCTTCTTTATGAAGATGATATTGTTCGTATGGTGAGGATTTCTTTTGATCCAAAAAAACTAAAAATTCTCAAAGATTTTCTCTCTAATACATGTATGAATCACAAAATAAAGGTCATGATAAACAAATCCAAAATACCACTTACACTAATTTTGTGTTGGACAACAACATCTTGGCAGAAGTGGCTTCATATAATTATTGTAAAATCAATCTTCATCACGAGCTTAACTAAAACTAGATCATTGAAAAAATAACAAATGGAGGGTGGAAAGGTTATTATGGATTCAAAACTTATTGTAAATTAACAAACTTTTAGCTTTTGGATAATACAAAACTCCCCTTTTATATGATTGTTAAGTTTGGGGAAACAACATCTCTATAGAATGGTGGAGGAAGATAGAGAAAATCCAAAAGCATTTTATAACTTATAATCTCAAAATTAAAATCAACACACCATATTCTATCCTCCTCATAGAAGCGAGTCTCTCCCCTATTGAGAAGATGACTACGACTAGGTACCCAATGTATAGGAACAAGATAAACAACATGGATGATAAGATATTTCCTAAGATTGCTTTAAACTCTAGTAAAAAACACCCGTAGTTCTAGCTAGGTTGACATAAAGATGCCATTTCTTAACTAAATCATTGGGGAATTGACATAAGACGTGATAAAGAATATAAATAATTAGAAGATAAGAGAAAATCATGATACTAAAAGGAGATGATAAACCATAATATATAAGATCAAAAGTATCTCTTTGTTTTAACTAGCATAAAGAAAAAAATCCAATATTGTTAAGATAAGAAACAAATCTCAGATACCTACATTAGATGATTCCCAAAATTTGGCACTTGAAATAATTTGCCATATTTGTGATACAAAGAGGGTTCAATATTAAAGAACATTCTTTCGATTGTCTTGCACACAACTATATCTCATTGCAATCTCAAAATACTTGTTACAATACACCTTGCGCCAAGGTTTTGGACCTTGTATCAAAGTTTCTAGATTTTTACTCTATCATATCATAGTTTAGAAACTTTTTAATTTTGTATCTCATCAAAACTATGGTAATCTAGAATAAATCTAAAAGTACATTTCTAAAACTTTTTGAATATAAAAATAACATTAAAGTTGTATGTAATTACGTCATTGGGAATTTAGATATTATTTCAGATCTTGGGATTCCTTGAGCGGATCAATAAGATTAACCTAAGTGTAACATGTTTACAACCGACATTTCATGGTTGTCATATCTTGTTATACTTAAATGCATCTTGATTAATATTTAAATAAGCTTCAGTTAAGCAGTGGTTAAAGAAAGGGGTATCAATAATGGCACAGGTTCAAAGATGAAATTTTTGTTTTGTGTTGATATTAATTAGTTTAATCTTTATGTTATATCATAAATGGATAACTATAATAATCTGATAATTAGTTTAATGTTTATCCTTTATTTAATAGCCAATTATCTCTACAAAACTAAGTGGCTACAGCCATGATCGACCACTTTACTTCTGGCTCTGCCAATTATTTTTATTTCTTAATGCATTATAGAACATTACGTATGTGAATTTCAATGTAATATTATCATGTGAATGGAGAATTGGACCTTCAACGTGAGCTAATACCATTATTAGTTTATAAAATCAGGAGGGGTTTTCAAAAATAATGCAATATGGATGAGTTTTCATGAGCTTATATATAAGCATATACTATCCTTTAATATAATATAATTAAATAATAAGTAATTTTACATAGTTTAAAATATATAATTTATTTTATTTTATATAATTTAATGTATTATATATTAATATATAATTGTATTTAATAATTAAATATAATAGACAATTCAATAATAACATGTACAATTATATGGTAAACAAATTTTTAAAATTTATTTGCATTATAATTATTGAAAAGGCAAAACATTTTATTTAAAACATTTTATATACACCCATATTAAATGGAAATTTCAAAATATTTGCTATAATGTGAAATCATATTAACATTTTTTAACTTAATGAAGTTATCATATTTGATAATTCTTCTCTTAGTACTTTTAAACTACAAAAATAAAATTCCAAAACAAACCAAGCAATTGATTACCTTTTCAACATGAGGCAATGATAAATTTACCAATTTATAAATCTTGAAATTAGCAATCACAATTTATAAGTTATATGTCCCTTTTATAAATTTTCATTTTCTCCCATATACTGCTTTGAAAAGAAAAAAAGTTTATGATAGGCATATCCCAAAAGATCATCTATCGTAATTTCATGTATGACAACAACAACTTCTAGGAACAACTTCATACAAATATTTCAAAGGCAATCAAGTCAACAAAAACATAATTGGAACTATAGCATTGTGAAAATAATTAATGAAGGATGTAAAGCTTATTATGGACTTAAAAACAATTGTAAATTATCCAACCTTGGATTTCAGATAAGAAGAAAATCCCCTTTGAGAATCTTTTCACTAGATGTGAAGTTTGGGTTTACAACACCTATAAAGAGTCATGGAGAATAAAAATCTATAGAGAATTATGGAGAATAAAAGAACAAATTCAAAAGCATTTTATAACATATAATGTGAAAATTGAAGGTTCCTATCCTCCTCATAGAAACAATTCGCTCCCCCATTGAGAGCATGGCTATGACAAAGTACCTAATCTACCAAAAAAAATAAAGAAGGTGTGAGACAAGAGACTTGATAAGATTTCTCCATACTCCAATCAAAACCACCCATGACTTAAGAAAATTTGGCACAAAGATGTCAAGTCTTGGATAAATTATTCATGAGTTGAGGAAAAGGTCACTTTGAAAAAGAATGAGATTATTCAAATTATTATTGAGCCACTTTATATAACCCAATGAGGAAGAAGTGTAATTCTATGCTCAATGTCGAGCTGACACATGTCACAGTTTAATTAAACAATAAAATACTAAGAAAAGAAAAATTTAGCAATGTCATCCCTAACCTAAAGTTCAAAACCTTAATTAGGGAGAAGTTGGTGCAAGGGCGGTCGCGACAAGGGGCCTCTTGCTTAACAATAACACAAAACACACAATGCTCATATAGACTAGGTATGAATTGGATGCTAGAAGCTAGCTTCTATTACTTCAATCAAATTACAGTGTTACAATAATCAATGTAAACAACTAAACTAGTCGGCCTCAACATGTTACAATATACATAAGTAAAATGGTGTGTTTCTCTCTTTGTGTGACCTTATCCCTCTCGTGGTTCTGTGATATACTTTGAGCAATGGATCCGATCCCATCCTCTATCCCTCCGCACTGATATTCCACTATTCTCTTCTGCTTCTCTTCCCAAGGTCACTCCGTTCCTCGAGACACTCTTCCTCTGTCTGCCGAATCCTCGAGATCCTGCATACTTGTAGTTGTCAGCGCCCTCTGGCTGTGCTGCACAACCTCTTCCTGTGGTAACATATGTCATCATCCCAACCACCTTCATAACTGCTCATAACTTTCTTAGGAACCACGAACGGCTACCAAGTATGTCGTCTTGACTCCTGCACTTCTTGGACTCTGCTACAGTAGTCGGCCCCATGTCCTTCCTCGACCACACTCCACTTCGTCATCCCTCGACTTTACTTGTCGGCTTTTCTTAACTTCCATGGCTTCCAGTCCGCCCCTTCCTCCATGCTTGGATTTCACCGCAACTTGTCGATGTCGGTGTTCAACAACATGTCGACCTTCGACGCCTTTACACCATTTCTGTCGTTCGTTGACATCAAACTTGTCGACTCTCGACCTTCGCTCCTGTCGACTGCATATCGATATCTTCTGCTCGACTGCTTAGCTTCAAAAGCCAATATTTCTTTCGCACCAGTGGTCATCGACAATCCTCGTTGTTGACTTCTCCTGTCGATGAACTTCGACTGTTTCTCCTAGGCCCCGATGCTCTTGCATCAGACTCCCCAGGTGAAAAAAAAATCAACTGCTCTGTCAATCTCATGTATTCTTCTTTGGAAATCCATGTTGACTCCTGCAAATCATCATCTCTCCATCAAACCAAATATTCCTTCTTCCGCGAACTTAGTGTGCATCCAACTTCACGTTCCTCTAAAACTTCGACGATTTCCTCTTTGTGTCGATCTGGAATTTTTCCTATCGAGTCGATGTTTGACACTTCCACGCTTCTGCTGGTTGAACCCTCTTCAAACTTGTACAGATCTAAGACATTGAACATAGGTGAAATACTCAAGTCTTTCGGCAGCTCCAACACATAAGCATTGTCCAAAATCTTCTTCAGAATCTAACATGGTCCAATCTTCTTCATCTTGTTGTGTGTTCCTGTAAGAAATCTCTCTTTCCTTGAGTACACATAGAGTAAGTCTACTTCGCTGAACGACTGTAGCTTCTTCTTCCTGTCGGCTCTCAACTTGTTGCCACATTACTATTTTCGATGTGCTTGCGCAGTCACATCCTCATGCACTTCTTTCATATGCTCTACGAATGATTCTGCATCTGCACGTTTCCTGATTTCTGTCGATATCTTGACCAAATCCACCACTCCATGTGGGCTTCATCCTTTAATAGTCTGGAATGGGCTCAAACTTGTCGACCGATTCACAGAGTTTTTATATGCGAATTCTAGTTGCACCAACACGTTCTCCCACTACTTGGCTGTCGGCCGTCAAACATCTCAGAAGGTTTCCCAAACTTTTATTTACCACCTCGGTCTGTCCATCTGTCTGTGGATGATATGCTGAGCTAAAATGCAACTTTGTGTCCATTTTCTTCCATAGGGCTCTCTAGAAATGTTCCATAAACTTGGTATCTCTGTCCGACGTTATACTCTTTGGCAACCCATGCAATTTGACAATCTCCTTGAAGAATAGTACAATAATGCTTGTGGCATCACTCGTCTTCCGACATAGAATAAAGTGTTCCATCTTCGAAAATCTGTCGACTACAACAAAGATTAAGTTGCTTCCCTGCTGCGTCTTCGGCAATACTAGCACAAAGCCCATGCTCAGGTGTTCCCATGGGGTATTTGAAAATGGTAGTGGTGTATACAACCCTGTATCCTGACTTCTTCCTTTTTCCAACTGGAAAAATTGACACTTCTTCAATGCTTGGACAATAGCATAGAACTCTTGGTTGTAGAACAAATATTTCAGCTTCGCATCATCAAATTTCTCATTGAAGAATGCAATTGGTCGTTCCTCCTAGCTCAACAATGCTCCAATTTCCATTGCACTCGCGTCATAATCAACTTGGAAAACTTTGTCGAAATCTAGGAGCGCTAAC
This sequence comes from Larix kaempferi, assembly GCA_027924585.1. NCBI lineage: Eukaryota > Viridiplantae > Streptophyta > Pinopsida > Pinales > Pinaceae > Larix > Larix kaempferi. The sequence goes on from BSBM01000756.1 coordinate 11,806,923, forward strand.
ATTGGGCTCTCATTTACCTTTGTTTCAACTTGTCAAAATATTTCTAGGCAGCTTTTGTCCACTTAAACTCCCCTTTCTTCATGCACTCTGTCAAAGGTGCACATATCCGGTTGAATCCTCTGATGAACTTCCTATAGAAACTAGCAAGTCCATGGAAACTTCGCACTCCAGTCATGCTTGTCGTTTCTGACCACTCCAATATAGCCTCCATCTTCTCTGGGTCCATCACTAACCCTTTACCCGAGATTACAAATCCAAAGTACACCAGTTATTCCTTCATGAAGAAGCATTTATGTAGGCTCACCATCAGCTTCTCTTCATGCATCTTCCACAACACTTGTTGAATGTGCTCCAAATGTTCGACTTTGGTTCGACTGAATATCAATATGTCGTCGAGGTACACAACAACAAACTTTCCCAAGAATGGCTTCAGTACCTCATTCATTAATCGCATGAACGTACTGGGTGCATTAGTCAATCCGAATGACATGACTAACCACTCATACAGTCCTTCCTTCGTCTCAAAGGTTGTTTTCCATTCATCTCCTTCTCTAACCCGAATCTGGTGATAACCGCTCTTCAGGTTGATCTTGGTGAAGTATCTCGCTCCACTCAAGCAATCCATCTAGTCATCTATCATGGGAAATGGAAATCTCTACTTGACTGTGATCTTGTTGATCTCTTTGTAGTCTATACACATCTTCCATTCTCCACCCTTCTTTGATGCTAGTACTGCTGGTACCGCACATGGGCTCATACTCTCTCCGATTAGTCCTCTGTACAACAACTCCTGGACATGTTGATTGAGTTCCTGACCCTCTGCCGGAGTCATTCGATGAGGTGCCTTATTTGGGAAACTCGATCCTGGAATCAAGTCGACCTAATGGGATATGCTTCTCGTCGGTGAAAATCCCATCGGCACTTTGTCGACTACTATGCTCCTGAACTCATCAAGCATCTTTTTGACTTCGACCGAAATCCTATCCATTGTCGACCTTTTGACACATGGTCCTTTTGGAATGATGGCGAAACATCTCGACTCTTTCTCCTCCTCTGCGAGGAATTCCTTAGCTGAGCATATCAGCACTTGCTTCTCCCAATAGTTGCTCTTTCCCTACTTGCAGTCGGCTTGGTCCTCCTCCTTCGGCTTTAGAGTACTCCGCGTGCCATTTTTCCACACTGTGGCTGTCTTGGCTCGACCATCATAGATCATATTTCCATGACATCCCTAACAACAAATGACATGCATCCATTGGGATTACATCACACAATACACTGTCTTCAAGTTTTCCAACTTTAAATTTTATTAGGCACTGTCTAGTTACCTTGACATGATGTCCGTTCTGCAACCAAGATATCATGTATGGGTGTGGGTGTTCTCAACATCTCAAACCCAACTTGTCAATGACCTATGTCGACACAAGATTCTTCGTACTACCACCATCGACTATTGTCTTGCAATACCACTCATCAATCAGCACTCTAGTTCAATAGATAGCCTTTCACTATGATGAATCTTTCTTGTCGCGCCATTCGTCCTGAGCCAATGTTCTCCTAGCCTTCATGGTTCAACCTTTTCTTCTACCATCCTCACCATTGTCGGATGTTGACTCCACCCTCTCGTCGACTTGCTTATCTCTTCAACATTTGGGTTTCGACTCCTCTACAGCGTGTAGGTTCTCTGGGAATTCATATGCTTTGTGTCCGACTCCTCAACACTTATATCAGACTACAGCTGGTCTGTTAGCTCCTTTTCTGTTGGCTGGACCACTTCGACTATAGGCACCTCGACCGCAAGTCTCTCTCCCATTGCGTCGGTTTTTCTATGCCTTCTCTTTAGTCGATGTCCCTTCTGCATGTTGGTTATCTTCGATGGGTTCTCTCTTGGTTCTGCTACTCTAGCCTTTCGCAGAAATAGTTTTTGCACCTTGACCAGTCATCTTGCCTCTGGTCGATGTGGTTTTCCTCGGCAGTTTATTTTCTTCCTTCAGAGCTACTTGATAGGCTTCACCAACCGCTGTGAAGCTCGACTGGCTCAACTCATCTTGTATGGCATACTTCAGTCCGTTCACATATCTCGCGACAACTTCTTCTCCTTCATCGGTTTGTCCTGATCGAATCGAAAGTCTATAGAACTCTTTCATCTACTCCTTCACGGTCATCTCTTTTTTTTGAAATCTCTGCAACTTCCTGAACAAGGAAATCACATAGTCATTAGGCAAGAAATTTCCCTTCAGCTTGGCCACCATCTTGTCCCAAGACTTTATCTTTTCCTTTCCTTTCTTGACTCTGTTAGCCTGTACATTGTTCCACCACAATCAGGAATGACCCTTCAACCTCATACATGCAATTTTAACCCGTTTAGGATCGTCAATCTGCTCTATGTCGAAGTATGTGTCCATCTCCCCGAACCAGTCGATCAAGTCTTCTGGATCCATACTTCCTGAGTACGTATGTACATCCATCTTTTTCTGACCTCTCATCTCCATCAGAATCTTGATGACTTTGTCTTCTAGTTCTTCCTCTACTCCTTCCCGTGCTTCCACTTCTTCAACTTCCTCGCCGCTATGGTCTAATGAATCGGGAATGCATTTACGCCTTTTTCTTTCTTTGATCACTGCGACCTCACTAGTCAGACTTCACATTATTCACATGCAATCATCAAACATTTCACGATCAACTGTGATTGCAGTGCCATGTGCTCTTCGTCCTCAGACATTAACACCTCTGTGAGCCATTTTCAACCGCACCTGAAACTCCCACTCATCCAATCGCAACCGGAATTTACTATTGTGCACAACTCAACCCAACCATAGCTGGAGCTGTTCACACCTTCACAAATTCTTTCTTCTCACAGGATTCTTCTTCTCAACACTGGATTCTTTTCCAGCTCTAATACCACCTGGCGCAAGGGCGGTCTCGACAAGGGGCCTCTTGCTTAACAATAACACACGATGCTCACACAAACTAGGTATTAACTGGATGTCAGAAGCTGTATTCTATTACTTCAATCAAATTATAGTGTTACAATAAGCAATGTAAACAACTAAACTAGTCTGCCTCATCCTGTTACAATATACAGAAGTAAAATGGTGTGTTTCTCTTCATCTGTGACCTTCTCCCTCTCGCAGTTCTCTGCTGAACGTTGAGCAATGGATCTGATCACCTCCTCTGTTCCTCTACACTAATATTCTACTCTAATTTATTGTTGCTCTTCCCGAGGTCACTCTGTTTCCCGAGACACTCTTCCTCTGTCCGCTTAATCCTCCAGATCCTGCAAAACTGCAGTTTTCAGCGCCCTCTGGCCGTGCTGCACAACCTTTTCCTGTGGTGACATCTTTCATCATCCCAACCACCTTCATAACTGCTCATAACTTCCTTAGCAACCACAAACGGCTACCAAGTACTTCGTCTTGACTCGTGCACTTCTTTGACATTGCTATAGTAGTCGGCCTCATGTCCTTCCTCGACCATACTCCAGTTCGTCATCCCTCGACTTTACTTGTTGGCTTTTCTTAACTTCCTCGGCTGCCAGTCTACTCCTTCCTCCACGCTTGTCTTTTGTCGCAATTTGCCGGTGTCGGGGTTTGACAACATGTCAACCTTCGACGCCTTTGCACCATTTCTGTCGTCTGTCGACATCAAACTTGTTGACTTTCGACCTTTCTCTCGTGTCAACCACATATCGACAACTTTTTCTCAACTGCTTGGCTTCGACATCCAATCTTCCTTTCGCATGAGTGGTCATCGACAATCCCGCTGGTCGACTTCTTCTATCGATCAACTTCAACTGTTTCTCCTAGGCCCCAATGCTCCTGCATCAAAAGTGTAATGATGTGCTCAACGTGGAGCAAGTGGCACTTTAATAAAATAATAAAATATATGTAAATACAAAATTTACATTGTCGATCCTAACCTAAAGTTCAAAATAGGTACATTAATTATGTGGGAAACTTGGAGTTGACACATAACACTTTAATAATAAAGAATATATAAAGTTCAAAACGACTATGAGGGAGAGGTGTAATTAAGTTCTCAATGTGAAGAATGTGACACTTTAATAAAATAAAAACTATTTTAAGTAAATAATTTTTTTACAATGTTGATCCTTACCTAAAGTTCAAAACCAAATAGATATATTTTCCAATTAATTAAAACGAGGATATTTCTTGCTATGTAGGAGTTGAGTCATCATTAAATTATGATTTATATACAAGGGATTTGAGCACATACAAGATATTTACATATTAAAACAGTATAAATTCATGTGAACTCTAGAACTACCAAGCATCTAGATGGATAAAATCCCTAGAGGTGCAAGCTTTTCCTTAAATTTTGTTCTTAAAGAAAGGTTTGCACCTCAACGGATTTGATCCCTGGTGAAGCTTTCAAAGTTATGATGGAGTAGTCTATTTAATTTTTTTTGGGTAAAATCCAAATTTTTACATATTTAAATTGTATTTTTGAATCCATAAATAGATTCAGCACCCTCAATTACGCCCATGACACCCAAATTATGCAATTTCCATATCTAATATCTATAATTCTAAGAGGCAATCATAGTTTTTTCAAGATATTACATAATTTGAAAAATATTGATACTCTACAAGATATCGACATGACAACTAAGACAGAGAACAGTAACGATTTTCCCTGTATGTAAACGGAAGCGGGAACGTAGGGATTTTTGCCACTCCATCTCGATCAGTCGTTTGTTTAAGGTGCTGAAGAAAAAGAGAAAAGTACAGAGATATTTTGAAAAGCAGGGAGATTTGTTCATTTAGTTGCAGACGAAAACGACATTGAAAAGCACAGAGATATTTTCTTTTTAGCAATAAAAATTAGGGCAAAGCCGAGATATTTTCTTTTCAGCGATAAAAATTAGGTCAAAGTTCAGAGCTAACATTATCCATCGAATGGGCAGCATTGCTGCCTGGATTGGGCATAAGCCTTTGGATCTAAAATATTTGAAATTCAACTACTTAGAAACCACCCATCGTACTATTAAAGTGCTCAGCGACTCCGTAATTCTACGCTACTGGATCGTTAATATTCGCCGAAAATTAGTAGGTGAAGTCGACAATGAAAGGAACCCGCGCAATCTCTGAGAAAAGAAAAGTAGGTAGATTGTCGTTTCTTCACTAGCGCCACCATCCACTTAATTCCCCTCTGGCATCAATGTTGACTTTCACAGTAATTTATTTCTGAAATATACTTTTTAAAAATACCCACTACTACAAGGTGGGGACCTTTGAGACGATTTTTTCAGAGAATATTAACATATTGTCTGGAATATTGATTTGAAATAGTTTTCAAGTATTTAATAATAATTATTGTCCAAATCTTCTATGCTGAACTTTTTCAGTTTGGAAAATGCAAAGTTTTCTAAACTCCTCTAGAAACTCAACGCACCCTTAACAAATGGGCCATATCCTTAGTCGGAGTTTGAAATCAAATTTTCCGGCAAAGGGAATAGGAATTAAAGAAGCCATGTGGACAGGTAAATTACACTTTCATTTCAAATCTAGTTCTTATACTTTGATATCAAATTGATTTGTTCCTTTAAATTGGTTTTCTGAACAAATGAGTTATGTAGATGAATATATATTCTGCTCCACTTTGCACACAAGTCCAACAATGGGCAAGGAATGATGCCTTGGATTTAGAGGATGCCAACATCTCTTCAGTCTTAAAACAATAGCACAACCGTGGAATATATGGGCATTCTCAGGGTGTGTACTGATGGTCTTCTAAATTTATATGTTCTAAATAGCTCTTTTGAAAGGTTAGATATTTTCATTAATGGGTTTTCAAGATTGTTTGTGGGAAAATATCCATGGATCTTTTCTTAGATCACTATTTTATGTGTAAAGATCTTTATGAAAACAATATGGCTTTGCTCGATGAATCAAATGTCAATGAAATGTGCTAAATTTTGGATTGGATTTTTAAAATATATTGGAAACTGAAATATAACTAGTATAGTAATTTAGCTTGTATGAATATTGATAAATCAACAGTTAAGTTTATAAACAAGTTATTTGTTATTTTATTTTTTTTTATATATTGTATAGTTATAATCACTCACCAATATAAAATCAATTTCAACAATATATTTATCTCATTCTCCTTCAATTTAAAAAAAACATACTTACTAATTCAGCACAAATTATGAATTATAAACACCTACATATGAAACTACTAATCCAGATTTGTGTAATAAACATTTACCTTTCAAATGATGATGTCCCAACACATAAGCTGAAGACATAGTTACCGAACACTCTATTATAAACTGAAACAAGCTCTCTTGGCCATGAAAATTAACTATTGTCAAATAGATTATTGTACAACTCTTTCTCAATAATCAATTTCTTTCATTGCTTCTATCATTTGGTGGTATCATGATATTTTCACTTTGACACTTAAGATTGGTTACAGATTTATTGAACCAGAAGCAAAATGAATGAACTTAATGGGTTTGTGGTATAATGGCATAATTTGGTTGAAGTTGGAACAACTCAGAATTAGTAGAATATTAGGTATAGGTGTAATGCAATAAAGGTTCATACTAGTTCTAGTAGCCAATTAAATTTTGAAAATCAATTTTAAAAATCTAATTTTAATTATTTAAATAATTATTAGTAACTAAATATTGTATTTCATAATATTTTTTGTTTTTTAAATAGTAATTTTGATTCTAAATAATATATGTGAGATGTACATTTATGGTTTATTCTTATATATTTGACTAAAGGTATTATATATAAGAAATCTATTGCCATATTTTATTCATATTGGATTTTTCCATTACATATTTTTTAGTATCAAATAGTATCTTATTTACACTCAAATTATACTACTATGAATTGTAGTTTCAATGAACATACATTTTGAAAATTAAATTTTTATGTGTGCAAAAATCATGTGTCTATTGAAGTATGACCCTCACTAATGTTAAAGAAATGTAATTGCAAAAGATATTCTACTTGTCTATTGTATTATTGTATTCCTCCTTCGAGAGATGTCATTGATGTAATTAATAATTTAAGAGTCATTGAAAGAGTCAATGTAAACCCTAGGTCTTGTGTCATCCTAGAAGAACCCATAAAAGACTATGATATTATGTAATTGAGAGGTCGACGGAGTCAGTTAGGTGAAGTTGGCCCAGTTGGGGAAAGGTCACCTCAACCGAAGAATAGAGGAGGAGTACCTCATCTATATTTACTCATCTCACTCACACAAGTTGGCATAGGAGAGAGAGAGAAGTTTGCACAAGTGGAGGAGTAGCTGATTTTGTCTTGGGGATTATTTTTGTTCTTTGTGAATTCTATATTGGGGAAGATTTTGTCGGGGTTTTCACCCTTGTGGTTTCCCCGAGAAAAAAACATTGTGTTCTTGCTATGCTTGTATTTCTTTCAGTGATAGATTGTTTAGTGTTATATGCTAAACAAGTAAAGTCTAACATGGTATCAGAGCAGGCTTGAAATAAAACATTGTGCTTCTTCCATAACTACAGAAACTAGGGCTTCTTGTTCCGAGAGCTCCCTCCATAGATCAACTGAAAAAGAAAGTGCATCTAACTCGCCTCACTAGGGCACATCTTTATGTAGAAGCAGATTTTGATTCTGAGATTTTTTTTATTTTTGGGTTCCCCACTACAGCCGGGGATAAGTAGGGCATCAAGTTTTTGGATCATCTTCTCGCAGAATTGGGAGAAGGAGTACTTTTATCAACTCGCCTTGAGGAGGAAAATTTTCTCATCCATTTAGTTTTCCAAAATCGTGAAGCCGAAAAATTAGGGTTTCTCTCACAAACCCTAGGTCAAAGTAGAAGTAGTTTTTAGAAAGACAACTTTTCTAGTAAGTCTCAAATCTATTCTATTTCCATTTGAAGTACTCATTATATCAAGATGACTAGTAATAACAAGCTTGATGAGAAGCTTGAGGGAGATGAGAATTTCAAGGCATGGAAGTATAGAGTCATGCTCATCCTTGAAGAACATGACCTAGAAAACTTTATAAAGGAAGGACTTACAGAACCTGAGGGAGATGAATCCAAGGAAAGGAATAAGAAGAATATGGTCAAGGAAAAGAGGATCATTGCTCATTCCATCAAAGATCACTTGATTCCCGAAGTGTGTTCCAAGAAGACCCCAAAAAATATGTTTGATGTCCTAACCAACCTATTTGAAGGGAAGAACATTAATAGGAAGATGACCTTGAGAAAAAAACTCAAGGGAGTGAAGATCTTGAAGTCTGATTCCATGCACTCATACTTCTCCAGAGTTTCCTAGATAAAAGAACAACTAGAAGCTATTGGATACATGGTAGAGGATGTTGAAGTTGTGATGATTACTCTAAATGGTCTCCTGAGAGATTAGGAACCATTTGTTTGTGGCATTTGTGCTAGAAAGAAATTGATCCAATTCATACATCTATGGGAAGAGTGTGTGCAAGAGGAAGAAAGAATAGCAGTGAGAGGAGAAACTAAATGACAATGAAGATCAAGCTTTGGCAATGCATGCCAAAGGTCGAAGGAAAAGGAAGAACAATGTACGTTCCCGAGAGAATTCTCCAAGAAGACCTCAAGAGAAAAAGAAGTTCAAGAAAGACCTATGTTCAGCTGAATGTTACCCCTATCACAAAACAAGACACATTGCAAGAAATTGTCCAGTCAAATTTGGACTTCATAAAAAGCAGAAGAAGAGATTTCATGCTCATGTAGTGGAAGATAGTGAGTATGATGAAGAAGTCAAAAATAGAGAAGATGAAGACTCCAGTGAAGAATATGTTCTAATATCATCCCTCACTGGTTTGGTATCTCATGGAAGTTGATACTTGTCTAGTAGATAGTGGAGCTTCAAAACACATGACGGGATACAAAGAATCTATCTCACATCTCATTCAGAAGTTCACACAAAGTAAAGCTTGGAGATGACTATCAATATCCCATTAAAGGAATGGGAGAAGCATCTTACAAACTGGACTCTAGAAAGTCCATGAACATGAAGGATGTACTTTATGTACCATGTTTAAAGAAGAACCTTCTATCTATTTAAACATTAGATAAGAAAGGTCTTCAAATTGAATTTATAGATGGTGAAGTTCTTATGTGGCCAAAGGGAAAGACTATCAATGATGCATTAGTCATGGGAGTAGAAGAAGGAGGACTTTACAAACTAAAAAGTCACGCGGATACAACATTGATGACCAGTACCCTCATCCCTTGTGAGCTATGGCATATAAAACTAGCTCATGTACACTACAAAGCCTTACCAATAGTAAGTAAGGTGGTGAGTGGACTACCATAAATCCAGGTTGATCATGAAGATGTATGCAAAGGATTTGATCAAGGAAATAGTACTAAGAATCCATTTCCAAGCAGCGACAACAAAGCGAAAAGTATTTTGGATATTATTCACTCAGATATCTATGAACCTATGTCCACCACTTCACTAAGCGGGTATGTTTACTATGCTTCTTTGATTGATGATCATTACTCCCGCAAAACATGGATTTATTTTTTGAAGAATAAGAATGAATTCTTTGAAAAATTTAAAGAGTTCAAGGCTTTTGTAGAAAACCTCTCTGAAAAGAAGATAAAGATTCTAAGGACAGATAATGGATGGGAATACACTTCAGGTGATTTCAAGTATCTCTGTAAACAAGTAGGGATTAAGAGGGAGCTTACTATTCCCTATAATCCACAACAGAATGGTGTAGCTGAAAGGAAGAACTGAACGATCATAGAAGCAATGAAGTCCATGATCCATGACCAAGAATTACCCATGCATCTATGGGCATAAGCATCCAGAACCGTAGTATATGTACATAAAAAAATCTCTCATGGTGCTCTTGGCAAAAAGAACCTAGAAGAGATGTTCATGGGTATGAAGCTTGAAGTTAGCCATCTAAAAATATTTGGATGTCTTGTATTTATTCACATTCCAAAAGAGAAGAGATCAAAGTTGGAACCTTTAGGAAAGAAGGGAATATTTGTGGCCTATAGTGAGCAATCAAAGGCTTACCGTATATACATCCCAAGATTCCGCCAGATTGAGCTTAGCCGGGATGTTACATTTGATGAAGACACAAATTTCATCAAATCTAAGAAGACTCATGAGGATGAAGAGGAGCATGAAGCTCCTAGAGTTACAGAAACAATTAGAGTACCAGAAAGAAACTTTGAAGAAGAACCTATTCTAGATGATCATGACATGGCAGAACCTGAGACACTTGAGGAGACACCTCATGAGGATATTTTTGGAAGAAAATACCAACTTGGGAAAGAGAATTAATACAAGATGCAGGAAGGTATGGTACCCCAGAAGGAACCAGCACAGAGAGAAAGAGACCAAGGCCATACTCCAGTTATGTAGCCTTGATGTGTAACCTTGTTGAAGAGGAACCGACATGTTTTGAAGATGCAGTAAAGAAGAAGGAATGGTTGGATGCTATGAATGAAGAATACCATTCCATCATCAAGAATGATGTTTGGGATGTGGTACCAAGACCAAAGGATAAGTCAGTTGTTTCATCAAAATGGATCTTCAAAACAAACACTCAGTAGATGGAAGCATTGAAAAGTACAAGGCAAGATTTGTAGCGCGAGGGTTCTCTTAGAAGGAAGGGATTGATTATGAGGTTACCTTTTCTCCTGTGGCCAAATATACTTCAATTAGAACCATTCTTTCCTTGGCATCCAAGATGAAATGGAAGTTACATCAGATGGATGTAAAGACGGCATTCCCGATTGGGAAGATAGAATAAGAAGTATATATCGAGCAACCAGAAGGATTTGAAACGGAAGATAGAAAGTCACATCTATGTAAACTGAAGAAAGCATTGTACAAGTTGAAGCAAGCACTCATAGGATGATATGGAAGAATTGATAGCTTCCTAATGAGTTTGGGCTTTACCAAGAGTAAAGAAGATTCTAATCTTTATTATAAGATCATGAATGATGAACCTATGATACTACTATTGTACGTAGATGATTTGTTCCTGAAAGGAGAATACAAGCCCATCACAAAATGTAAGATAAGTCTTGCAATAGAGTTTGAGATGAAAGACCTTGGTTTGATGCATTACTTTCTAGGTCTTGAAGTATGGCAATTTCCAGATGAGATTTTCCTGAGTCAAGGAAAATACACAGTTGAGATCCTGAAGAGATTTGGGATGATGGATTGTAAGGCCATGACTACTATGATGGTGAAAAACTTGAAGCTCTTGAATGATGCTTCATCAGAGATAGTAGATGTCACCATGTATAGACAAATTATTGGGTCATTGATGTACTTGATCAATACTCGACCATATATATGTTTTGATGTGAACACATTGAGCCAGTATATGGAGGAGTTGAGGAATGTTCACTTGATTGCAGCAAAACATGTGATGAGGTACCTAAATGGTACGTTGGATTATGCGTCCAGATATGCTTCAGATAGTGAGTTCAGGTTGTACGGGTACACAGACTCAGATTGGGATGGAAGCGACGAAGATAGGAAAAATACTTCAGGATGTTGCTTTAGTTTTGGATCAAGTATGATCTCATGGCTCAGTAGAAAGAAACCCTCTGTTGCACTCAGTACAACAAAAGATGAATATGTAGCATCTTATTGAGCTTGTAGCGAAGCAATGTGGCTTCACAAGATGTTGGAAGGATTGTTCGATGCAGAGATTGATGCTACGGATATACTCTGTGACAAACAGAGTTGCATCAAGATGAAAGAGAATCATGTGTTCCATAATAGATCGAAGCACATCGAGATCAATTTCCACTATATCTGGGATATGGCGCATAAGGGAGCTATAAAGATCAAGTATGTTCCTACAGAAGAACAAGTTTCTAATGTGTTGACTAAGCCTCTGTATCGCATAAAGTTGGAATACTTTCAAGACAAGCTTAGTGTGGTCCAGAGGGACCTCTCTCGAAAGAGAGAATGATAGTTCCATTTCCTAGGGAACTGATGCCTAGAAAAGGATGACAGAAGATCAGTACTTTCCAACTGATAGAGTTCCTATCCTTAGAGATGGATACCTATCCATGGGTGACGAAAGATCAATACTTTCTAACTGATAGATTTCCTACCTTAGGGATGGACTCCTGTCTAGGGGTGACGAAAGATCAGTAGTTGCTGACTAATAGAGTTCCTATCCTTAGGGATGGATTCCTGTCTAGGGGTGATGGAAGATCAATACTTGCCGACTGATAGAGTTCCTATCCTTAGGGATGGATTCCTGTCTAGGGGTGAAAAAATATCAGTACTTGTCGACTAATAGGGTTCCTATCCTTAGGGATGGATTTGTGATGAACCTGCAATAATTAATTAATGCAAATACACAAAATATCAAAAATAACAGAACATAATCACTTTTATATTGATCACGGGCCACTTCGAGGGGGAAACCTCCTTTGAGCAAGCTCAATACAATTAACTTCACGGTGACTTCAATGACCTCAACACACACTTATATACTAAGTCTATGCCCAATACTATGAGTCAAAACCATGGGACATATAATACTACAGGACGACTTACAAAGCATATGCGTCCAATACTATGGGTCAATACTATGGGCTAATATAAACTACGGATCAACAAATACTATGGGACGACTTACAAAGCATATGCGTCCAACAACAATATACTAACATAGTAAAGAGAAGGGTTGACATAGGTTCCTAACATCCCCTCTCCCTTAGAAAAAGCTTTGTCCTCAAAGCTTTGGTTGGAGAAATTGCTGCAGAATCTGAAGGAGTGGTTCCCTGGTAGCATCCTCGGTTTGCATTTCGGGCCATTGACGTCTTTGGAGTGTCAAGGAGGATTGCTTGGAAGGCTGTAGATGAAGAAGAACCCTGTCAGCTACGTGGAAAATGCGCTCAGAACGGTGTTGATCGGCTTGTTGTTTCCGGCGAATTCTGGCCATGTGAAGATTGTCCTGGAGAATGAGAAGAATCTGATCGCAGTTTCGAAGAACCGAGTCAATTTCATGAACTGGGGAGATGCTAAGGGTGTATGGACGAAGAACTGGTGGTGTTTGTCCATAGACTACTTCATATGGTGTCCTTTGAGATGTGGTATTGCACCACCAGAGTGCTGCTCGGAAATACATAGAAATAGTTGGCGAAAGCTGTGTAGGGATGGGCAAGGGTTTGATCAATCCCGAAAGGAGTTTCGATTCCCCCTTGTTGACTTGGAAAGTATCATCGTTAACCACCATCTGTTGAATTGTCATTTTTAGTCCTGGCCAAAAGAAGTTACATTGTTCCTGGAAATACATTTTGCAGAACCCAGAGTGCCCTATTGATGAAGAAGCATGGAGTTCATAGAAGAGATAGCCCTGTTGAACATATTGCAACCAATTTGGAACAAGCAGAGAAAGAGCTGTAAGAGAAACTGGGTCATCAATTGTGCGAGAAGGAGCATCTTCCACCATATTGTCCTTACCCTTCTTGTAAGTGATCACATAGGGATAGCCCATGAGTTGGATAACCCATTGCAGGTGTGTTGGGGAGGAGACCCATTGTTCCAGAAAATTTTTCAGACTCGGGAGATCAGTCTTGATGCAGAAATAATTGCCTAATAGGTATGGCTGCCACTTCTGTACTGCATGCAAAATAGCCATCATTTCCTGCTGAGAGGTAGATGTGGCTACATTCTTACCGGAAATGTCTCTTGAAGGCAACAAGCTCATTGGTTCAACAAAGATACCTGCATATATATCCAAGGGAGTAGTGGAGACTGTTGATGGGTGCATTTGAATGGAATTAAGCTGAGCGATGACACCATGTGAATTCTTCTTAAGGATTTTTTCCAGGCGATGTAAACTGATGATGCAGAGAGACCCTGGTTGTAAGCCCCTAAATTTGTGTTGTGCCCCATTGACTTTAAACTGCATCCAAAGTTCAGCAAAATCCCATAAGATGGGGCCAAGTGTGCGTAACCATTGAACGCCCAAAACCACATCGCATCCGCCTAAGGGCAAGGAAAACATGTCAGAGCGTAGGTTATAATCTTCCATAGAGATACGCACATTGTGACACTTCCCCTTACAAGGTAAGGTGCCCCCATTGGCAACCATGACTTCAAAGTTGGAGCAAGGATGGACAAAACAATCAGCCTGTTTGGCAATTCGAGGGTCAATGAAGTTATGAGTGCTACCAGAATCAATGAGTATGGTAAGAGGGAGCTTCTTGAAGTATCCCCTAACCCGCATTGTTTGTGGGGTGGTGACCCCGGTTACAGCATGGAGAGAGATCTCGGGTGGGTCGTCCTGAGATGGGGTGTCAACAGGAAGGTGTTGCATGTCGACTGGATCATCTACTGTATCTGTAGCTTCTTCACCAAGTTCTTCACCAAGTTCTAAGGCAGGCAGAGAATCCACATCCAAGAGACAGAGCTTTTGTTGAACACATCTATGTCCCCGAGTGAATTTCTCATCACAATTATAGCAAAGCCCTTTTTCTCAGCGTGCCTGCATTTCTATTTCAGACAAATGCTTGATAGGAGTTGGTTAAGGAGCAGGCGTGATGGGAGGTCGTTGGGAACCCATATTTCTGAATGGAACAAAGGTGGGTTTGGAGCGTTGTTGAGCTGCGATCTTGTCCTCGGCCAACTTAGCCAACCCTAGGACTTCCATCATTGTGTTGGGACAAAACATTTTGACCTCTGAGCGGATTTCATCCTTGAGACCACTGATAAAACAACTCCTGTAGAATTCATCAGACAATCCTTCTATGTGATTGGCTAGTTTCTCAAATTCCATCTGATACTCTCTCACTGTGCCAGTTTGGTGAAGTTTAGTGAGTGCTCCTGTGAAGTCGTTAAAAGCACTAGGACCAAATCGTGGCAAAATGAGTTGGCAAAAAATCTGTCCAGTTTGGCTCAGGATGAGCTTTGATGTACCAACAGTACCATTGAAGGGCTTCCTGTTCCAAATGAAAGGATGCAACTGGAACTTTCTGAACATCAAAAGTATTATGCAGACTGAAATATTGTTCTACTCGGTATATCCATCCAGTCGGATCAGTACCATTGAAGCGAGGAAAATCAAGCTTCGGCCCACGAAAATTGCTAGAAGCAAAGAACCCGGTGGATGCAAAAGATTCTGGCTGTCTGGTATTGTTCATGGCTGAATGCTGCAGATGGATCCTGAGAAATTTTTCATCCAGATCTTGGAGTTTGGTTTGGATGGCTACCAGTGCTTCCTCCATGGTGTGTGCTCCTGCATAGGTGACAACCATAACCAGGTGACAACCATAACCAGGTTTTTTTTTTTTTGGTTGACTGGGTAGGAAAACAAAAACAGGAACTACTTCAGTAAGGGAAAAGTTGGATTTGGGAAAAAATCAGAAGGATAATTTGGGTTTGACTAAGTTTTGGACACTGTTGCATAGACAGGGAAGCAAAAATGAGGATTTCATAAGCGGGGTGAAAGAATGAGAAAATTTGGCAGAGGGGAACAAAGAAGCAGAATTCAGAAAGGAACTCTGTGGTAAAATTTGAAGGTGATTGGGTGAAATCTAAGGAAGTTATGGCAAACCCTAAAAATAGGCAAATGTGAGATTTCGGGCTGTAAGAAGGGGAATTGAGGATAGGGTCCTCAGGAATGAAATATGCAGAATGGAATGATAGGGGTTCCCTGAAAATTTCAAGGGAAATAGAGGTAAAACAAGGGAGATATGGAGGGAAAACTGGCTTTTTTTTTCTTTTTTTTTTTTCCAGACTGGAGCGGCTACGGCTCGGATTTTTTATTTTTTTTTATTTTTTTACAGACTGGAGTGGCTACGGCTCAAAAGGAATCTGGAACAACGCCGAACGGCTGGATCTGGAACAGCTTGCAAAATGGATCTGAAACGACACAGCAGTGATTGACAATAGTTCAGCTGAAAGTAGATATGGACCCCAGGTATGTGCGGCTTCCTAACAGTTCAGGGTTTTCACTCGGCCACCAATATTCTCTGACGGCTTGCGTATTGGGGCAGTACTCCTCACTCCACGGCTCAGGTAAAACTGATAACCGTTTTGCCACAAACGACAGCTCTTGGTTTACCTCACAGGTGGGAACTAGTCAATCAGGTAGGGGTCGTTGCCCTTTTCGCTGGCAGGTCCTCTCAATGGGCCAGCTACTTCGGGGTTCCTGTGGTACTCCTCACAATGAGTTTTAGGGCTTATGCCCAAGTACTTCCCACAGTTAAGCAGATAGGGATTATTCCCAAATCCGAACCTCCAACAGAAAAAATTTGGGCAGAAATTCCACCCAATGTTCAAAAACCGGATCTATATTGCTCAGAATCGCTATTATAGCATGTTTCCGGAAATGGAACAACCACTCTGCTTCTACCCATGAAAGCGGAATAGAAATCTGGGCACTTGGTCAAAAGATTTTCTCACCGCAATTTCCGCAGCCGTCACCGAAATTCTAAAAAATTGTTGATTTTAAATCCGCGATATCTCCACTTTTAGAACTCCAAATGAGATGATTTTTTTTTTGAAACTGCGTATTTTTTAAAGAGAAATTCAGATATGCAATCAGTTTCTTCTGATTTTGTGCAAAAAGTTTCAAAAATGGATCTGAAAGTCGCCGCCCAAAAAAAAGAAAATTTTTTCCCACTTGTGCCAAGGAAAGTGCTTTGATACCAGATGTGATGAACCTGCAATAATTAATTAATGCAAATACACAAGATATCAGAAATAACAGAACATAATCACTTTTATATTGATCACGGGCCACTTCGAGGGGGCAACCTCCTTTGAGCAAGCTCAATACAATTAACTTCACGGTGACTTCAATGACCTCAACACACACTTATATACTAATTCTATGCCCAATACTATGAGTCAAAACCATGGGACATATAATACTACAGGACGACTTACAAAGCATATGCGTCCAATACTATGGGTCAATACTATGGGCTAATATAAACTACGGATCAACAAATACTACGGGACGACTTACAAAGCATATGCGTCCAACAACAATATACTAACATAGTAAAGAGAAGGGTTGACATAGGTTCCTAACATGACTCCTGTCTAGGGGTGACGGAAGATCAGTACTTTCCGACTAATAGAGTTCCTATCCTTAGGGATGGATTCGTGTCTAGGGGTGATGGAGGATCAGTACTTGCTGACTGATAGAGTTCCTATCCTTAGGGATGGATTCCTGTCTAGGGGTGAAAAAATATCAGTACTTGCCGACTGATAGGGTTCCTATCCTTAGGGATGGATTCCTGTCCATGGGTGACGGAAGATCAGTACTTTCCAATTCATAGAGTTCCTATCCTTAGGATGGATACCTGTCCAAGGGTGATGGAAGATCAATACTTGCCGACTGATAAAGTTCCTATCCTTAGGGATGGATGCATGTCTAAGGGTGACAAAATATCAATACTTACTGATTGATAGTGCTCCAGCTGATGATGTTGTTGATGAGCATGTTCCAACAGAGGATGTTCCTGCTGATGATGTTGTTGATGAGGATTTTCCACTAGAGGATGTTTCAGCTGATGATGTTGATGATCTAGCAAAAGATGTTTGAGCTGATGATGTTGCTGATGAGGATGTTCAAGCATAGGATGTTCCAATTGATGATGTTGCTGAACCAGCAGAGGATGTTCCAGCTGACGATGTTGCTGATCCAGTAGAGGATGTTCGAGCTAATGATGTTGTTGATGAGGATGTTCCAGCAGAGGATGTTCCATCTCACAATGTTGTTGATCAAGCAGAGGATGTTGTTGACGATGATTCATAGGATGCTGTTGATGTTGATATTCCAGCAGAGGATGTTGTTGACGATGATTCAGAGGATGCTATTGATGGTGATATTCCAACTGATGATGATTATGCTGATGATGATGGCATTCCAACAGACTATGATGATGCTGATGAGGATGCTCCAACAGATGATACCCCAGACATATGATGATCCAAAATATTCCTATGACATATAGATATTCACTAGTCAGTTGTGCAGTTGTTGATGTTACCCATAGAATACCTTCCTATCTAAGAGGTACTATTAAAGAAATGTAATTGCGGAAGATATTCTACTTGTACTTGTCTATTGTGCTATTGTTTCCTCCTTCGGGAGATTTCATTGCTGTAATTAATAATGTAAGAGTGAATGTAAACCCTAGGTCATGTGTCACCCTAGAAGTACCCAAAAAATATTATTATCTTATGTAATTGAGAGATCGACCGAGTCATTTAGGTGAAGTCGACCCAATTGGGGAAAAGTCACCCCAACAGAAGAATATAAATAGAGGAGGAGTCACTCATTTATATTTACTCATCTCACTTAGGCAAGTTTGCATAGGAGAGAGAGAGAAGTTCACACAAGTGGAGGAGTAGTTGATTTTGTCTCGAGGCTTATTTTTGTACTTTGTGAATTCTATATTGAGGTAGATTTTTCCGGGGTTTTCTCCCTTATGGTTTCCCCGGAAAAAAAAATTGTGTTCATTCTATTCTTGCTATGCTTGTATTTCTCTCAGTGATAGATTAATTAATGTCATATGCTAAAGAAGTAAAATCTAACAATTACTCTCATAGGCTTCATTGTTGGTGTTTTATGATAGGCTTGGCTCTATTTGTGGGCATTTCTGAAAATGGCGGAGGGCGGTGAGAGATTCATTTGTGAATCTTAAAAACCTTTTTAACTTCTGACAAATAAAATGAGACCATTTTATGTTATATTATAGTTTTGATGTTATATTATAGTTCTGAGAAGTCGTTTGTCTAGGGTTTTCATCTTCTTGTGTATTGATCATCTCATGGGGATAATAACCATACTAATTCTTATAGGTCTCGGTTGGGTATAGAAACCTTGCTTCATAGTGTTCCATTTACATTGATTTATATATACTTTTTGGATAGTTATATTCCTCAGAAATTGCATAATCTTGTAATTGTCTATTGAACAGGGCGGTTCACGCCTGGGAAGCAATATAGTCTTTCAGAATGTTCAAATGGTAGACCCCGACAACCCAATAATAATTGACTAATACTATTGCGATTCACCAAAGCCATTCCCCAACCAGGTAGGTGGCCATTTTCACTCATAAATGTTTGATTTAATATCTTAAATAAACCCTCTAGTCCGTACTCCTAATAATCAGGGGTTTTGTTTGTAGACATTGCTGAAAAAATCACAGATATAAGATTCAATGGTATTTATGGAACTTCTGCAACCCAAGTAGGAACCCAAGTAGAGGTTCCTGGGTCAAACTAAGGGAACAATCAAACCGCCCAGCTGTCTCTTGTAATATATTATGTATCACTTATTTCTAATGGGTTTCAAATGCCATATATTGATTAATATTACACCAGGTGGTTCAATTTGTTAGAATGTGTCAAGATCGAGTAATTCTGAACACATGATTTCAAATCTAATGGTTATAGGTCTCGATTGGTTAAGGAAACCATTTAGTCAAGATTATATTTTGTCTATGTGGAGCATATTATATTCATAAAATAGGTCTAGCAAGAAATTATATACCATATTGTGTTTAGGTAGAGCAACACATTTATTTTCAGGTTTTTTATATTCATGAAATAGATGTAACAAAAGATTATATACATTTTTTAAATTATTTTTATTTGTTTTATTTGTTTGTTTTATAAAAATATAATCATATTTGTGTAATTTATTTTTAAGAATCAATATGTTAAGAATTTTATAAAAGTATCACATTCTTTGTTTTATAAAAGTGTATATGTTTGTGTAATTTATTTATAAAAATATATGTTTGTCTAAATAGAGCAACAAATTTATTTTCAGATTTTTAATATTCATAAAATAGATGTAACAAAAGATTATATACATTTTTTTTAATTATTTCTATTTGTTTTTTTTACAAAAATATAATCATATTTGTATAATTTATTTTCAAGAATCAATATGTTAAGAAATTTATGAAAGTATCACATTCTTTGTTTTATAAAAGTATATGTTTGTGCAATCTATTTTTAAGGATTAGTATGTTAACATTTTTATAAAAGTATTAGATTGTTTGTGTATTGAAACTATTATAATATACAAACAAATATATATTATTGCATATATCATATTTGTTTCTTTTTTGACATCCAAATGCATAAAATCAATATAGCTTAATGTAATGAGTATTTTAAAAATCTAAGATTTTAGTACAGTATCCTTCTCTCTTTTCTTGTAAGGAAAAAACAACTTTTTAGTAGACTATTTTTTTAGTTTTTCTTGTAAGGCTATAATAACTTATGCCTGGATATTAGTAATGGTATTGTGTTAATATTGATAATGGCATTATTTTATAAGAATAACAAAACATAAAATTAATAATTAATAATTAATATGGATTTAAGTAATAAAACCAATATTTAAAAAAAATATGGATTTAATTAATTAAATTAATATTAAAAATATAAAATTATTATTATATATTTGATAATACTCATGTTTCACAATCACTTATCTTTCTCTTAAATATTTAAAGAGTTCTAGTTCAATGGTAGAGTATTTGCATTATATAATGCACAAGGTTGGTGGTTGGATTCCATGGTGTCCTACCACAAATAGATACAAAAAATATTTGCACTTTATAATCTCTAAAGAGATAAAAATGATATGGAGAATCAATATTTGAGACAATACATATTTTTTGTCTCAATATGATTATAATTGACTTATTGTAAATTGTCTTTGTAGAGACAATAATCTAAAACATTAGTTTAAAGAAAATATTTAATACAATACACAATTTTTGTTTGTCTCAAATAGAGACAATAATTTAAGACACTCATTTAAAGACAATATTTAAGACAATATACAAGTATTCTTTTGTCTTAAATAGAAACAATAGTTTGAGATACTCACTTATTGACAATATACAAGTTTTTCTTTTGTCTCAAGTTAAGACAATTTACACAAATATTATCTTAATATT
Organism: Larix kaempferi; assembly: GCA_027924585.1. Lineage (NCBI taxonomy): Eukaryota > Viridiplantae > Streptophyta > Pinopsida > Pinales > Pinaceae > Larix > Larix kaempferi. The sequence continues at coordinate 11,827,857 of BSBM01000756.1, forward strand.
GTCTCAAAACACCCTTTTATGTAGTAGTGACTTAATGGTTATACTTCTTGATTAGTTTTTAATACATCAATATTTTTTAAATACATAAGTTGTAATATGCCATAGCCATACTTCTTATATTATTAGGGTAGTGGAATAGGTAATTATTAATAAGGTAATAGAATAGTTAATTGAGTGGTCACAAAGAAATGGCATTTCTTATTAGTTTAATTTAAAAGTTTATTATTTTTCAAATTTTACATTTAATTTAAACATTTTTTTATATTTTGAATGTGTTGTTGTGAAGAAAAAATTATATGGTAAAATTATTAACCTTTAAATTTTAGGTGTTAAGGGCTATTTATACATCATTTTTCATTATAGAAGTAGGGAGTTTGTTAAGGTAAGAACAAATTTGGTTAATGATAAAATCACTTTCTCAGAGTATGTATTTCAGATATCCACATTAGAGTGCACTTTAAAATATAGAGATTTAGGAATAGAAATTTATGAAAGTTTCTCTTAAAGTTTTTAAAGTATAGAAATAAAATTATAACGAAAACTAAGTGATGCCTTACTTTTTTAAGATTTCATTGACTAAAGTTGGACTCAATTAACTTTAATAACTATGATCATCATCATCGCTATTTATAATAAAAATGTGTTTTTGATTTCTTTATTATATTATTTTGAAGCTTTAAAAACAATAATCAATATTTTATTTTTAAAATTCACAATTTATAATTATTTATAATTTAAAATTAATATTTATAAATTTTTGTGAATATAAATTGAAGAATAATAAAAATATCTAAATTTTATAAAAAAATTGTTCACAGAACCACACACAAGCAAATGGTAAACAAACACCCTAATTAACATAATTTTATGTCATAAACACTAAACACAATGCCCAAGATTAATTCACAAAAACAACATTAAATGAATTGAAATATCCTTGTTTTGTAACATAACTTACGTCTAAATTATCATCTTAAAATGTCCTCTTTCCTTCTTTCATCTCCTCATTCATTAGTGTGACTAACTACGATAATATGATTTTCTTTCAATATTGGAAACAAACAAATTTATTTTAAAGTGATTACACACATTTTATTAGATCACATCCTTTAGTAGCATCTGGTTCTCCATTGTTTTCTATTTATCTCTACTTACTTTTATACTTATCCATTTAGACTTTGCCAAGAAGAATTTGCAAATTTATTTTAATGCGGTTACAAATATTTTATCATATCAAATCCTTATTAGCATATGGTTCTCCATTGTTATATATTTATATCTACTTACTTGTATACTTACTTAATTAGACTTCGTTAAGAAGTGTTCAGCTCGTGTTTACGAGGTGAAGGAAAACTTAGCGAAGCTAAATCCCTATCCTCTTTCTTTATCTTAACTTTATAGTTGATTAATGATATGCTTCTACAAATAATAATCAAATTATGAAAGCTTTTGTAACTTGTAGTCATGTTCATGGTAGTTATTAGATTTACAATATACTTACAATATTTACCATGACTAGCATTTGAATTAATTTATGAGTCTCAATAAGAAGCCTCATCTCAGAAAGACATAAAGATTGCAGCAACAACCCCAAGAAAATAGAGAAAGTGAAATGGATATGAAAACCTCCCAGAAAATTGCTTGTCTATGGCCATTTTTGCATTTTTACAAAGAGACTATGATTTAATTTACTCAATCCTTAAATTCGGCATGCGTGCAACTCAAAGGATGGAAGAAACAATAAAATATGTAACTAACTAAAAAATCGGGCTCCAAGGTTTATGAGGAAAGGGTTCCCTCATTAGAGGTGAGCTACTAGTGACACATGCTCCTTGGGGAAGGTTCCCTTATGCACCACATAAATTTCAATTTCATCTAGTTTATTTGGAAAGTCCCCATGAATTCCTCTTGGTTAATGAATGAAGCTATATAATGTGAAATGGATACTATAGAGGCTATTATTGAACTTGGTAGCATTGCAAGAAAAAATATGGTGAGGAACATAGCGATGTGCAGATGCATCATTAATGGTTGTGTATATGAAAGGAATTGTTCTACATAAAGAACATAATTTTGAGTTATGTTGTTTTTGTATCTTTCATGCTAGATGTTGTTGCTAGCATTAGAGTGCTCCCATCAGAAACTAGCGATATATAAAGGGGAAATGACAATCTAATTGAGATGAAAAAACCCATTGTGTCTATTATCTTACGATTACATGTCTTGAAATATTTAACTTCATGAATGGTATTGTGTCACTATCATTTGAGAAATTTTCCTTTAAGTAAATAACGCTCAAATCGTTTAAGTGAAAAATGCAAAACTTGAACTTTTGATATGCATATTGTATCTACCTATTTATGAATTACAAGAGCAATATCTGACATCTGCAATTTCTCATGTTCTATATCAGACTACTAAGGGAGGCATTTGACTTCTTCCCTTTAATGTAAATAACTTTCCTCAAGTGCTATGCATAAGAGGTATGTATTTTGTATGATGTGTTGACGAGAGGTATAGATTCTTATGCCATGTTTCTCCACATAGCCTTTCAAAGGGTGATTTTTTCCAATGATATGATCAAGAGAAGAACATGTTTGCAATAAGATGACATATGGAGTGTCATTTGTTACTATAGGATCATACTAAACTGCGCGTGGAGGTAGATCATTGTCATTGGAAGTGTCTTGCTTAGTGCAAGTTCTAGTTGCTATATGTGTGTGAGAAGATGTTACATGTACATTAGAATCAACATCATCATGTCTAACTATGCAAACTAGAATGACAATTTCTTCTTCAAAAGTTTATGTACTTCTATAGTCCCCTTTAAACATAGTATACTACAAAACGACAACCCGCACGAGTTCTCTTTTTTGGAGGTCACATTTAGTAGCTGTTTTTACCTATGTTTTTTTCGAGGTATGTTTTTGAGATATTGAATCTTCCTAGTTGTAAAGTATCTAACATTGTTATTTTCAAATGTGTTTTTCTTCTTTTTTTTCATTTTGTCTAAAATCTCTAATATTTTTTTAGATGGTGTTTTTTTTTAAAACAATGTGAATGAAGAAAACTAAAAAAATTGCCATGTTAAATTTTCCATGTAATTTTTTTTTTATATATCATGTATTTTTTCAATATTTGAAATTTTAATTTAAGTATGTAATATTGATTAATTAGAATGTTATATATTTTAAATACAATACAAAAACAATAGTTTTAAACATTTTTAAAGTTTATTTTGATGCATGTGTTGACGACTATACCTAAATAATATTATATTTTAACACACAACAAACAAATGTAGATTTAGAAGCTAGTTATAGTGAAAAACATATGCATTTTGGAAGTTTTTTCTTTAAACTTTCAACACAAATAAGACATTTTTAAGAACGAAATTGATTTAAAAAAGAGAAAATAGAAACATTTTAAATCATTTTTTAGCCTATTTTTAGATTTTTCATGCATAAAAATGATATTATTTGTCATAAAAGTGATATTTGAATTAAATTCAACACACAAAATAAACTAGATATTGGTAAAGAGCATATTAAAAATATTCACAACAATATACATAAATTTATTCTTAATATAAAATCTTAAAGTTGAAAAATTACAAATATATCTTCTTAAAAATTTGCAAAATGCAACATTTTCCTCAAGGACAGGAAACTACTCAATAATACCATGTATGCCAAATTCTTCATCGATATTATCATTTTCTAGAGCTTGGATTTCTTCTTGGAATTTAGTGTGCTCTTCCATTGGGTCTTCTATTTCTGCAAGTTGTCCAAAATATTTCTTTCCACCCAACCCTTTTATGGTGGTTGAGGCTCTTTTGACACTTTCAGCACATGTTATTCATTAAAATATATTTTCTTCAAACCAACTTCTTGCATTTCATCTCGAAGAATTTTAAAAGCATTAATTCTTTGCTTAATAAAATTGTATTATAGTGGATAGTTTTCAACGGATATGCAATTTATTCCATTTCATAAGGGGCATGTTATTGTTGTACATAATCACCAAATACAAAAAAATAATTACATAAAATAGTATAAAATAACATAAATTTAAAAATTATATTGAAGAATAAAAAATAACAGAACTTGAAGTATTATTTCATTTGTAATATCTTAAATCTTACCTAAACCCGAGAACAAATCTAAAACCCAATCTCCTTCTCTTGAAAATGTATCTATGAGATATAATTAATGCGTGTGGCTTTTGGTAAATGTTTACAGTATCTCCTTTCAAATCCTTTTCCTCGTATGTTATTTTTCTTCCCATGACATTATAAGTTAATATTTGACTATGTTTTCCTTCACTCTTTCCATTCATAACAAGTGAGTCATAAATATTATCTTTTGTCCAGCTTGTAAGATGTATGTTTTCGACATCACTTATGAATGCATGTTCACTGTTGGATCTAAGAATATTAGGCTTGTTCCTATAACATAAATAAATAAGAACTCAATTAACTTGTTAATAAATAAAAGTGATTTCCAAATTTAAACACTTAATGGTGCACTGCAAATATCTTAACAATAAAGTTGTTTCCTTGCACTTTCTTTACCCTTGAAAGATTATAGCATTTCTCCTCCTTGTACATCTAAATGGAAAACAAGAAATCTCTAAAGTAGCGATGTTGTGACATCCACAAATCCCGTAACCACTTTATTGAATGATTGCTAAGTATATGGCTCACAATCATCAACAATGTTTTGGATATTGTAACCATGAGGGATATATCGATATTTTAATGTTTTATGTTCTATAAAATTTTGAGTTATAGATTCTATTGTTGTGGCTATGCATGCATCCTATTTCTATGTTAAATCAAATTATGAGAAAATTCTATCTGGGAAACAATTAGAGTAAACAAATTTGAAATGAATGTATTATTCTAAGAAGATCTGAAAAGTATGAACCGATCTAAGAAAATATGTAATATATGTATTATTCTAAGTAAATATAGAATAATACAATTGTATTTTTTATATGGTTAAGCCTAGCTGCTACATTGGGAAGCAAAATCTGGTACTATTGTATTTGTATGTGGTTAATCCTATCTGCTACATTGGGCAACATAATCTAGTACAATTGTATTGTTTTCATTGATTTTCCTAAAAGCCATATTGAGTAGTCAAGCTAGGATAAAAGTTAGTTGTTATGAATGTTAGAATTTGTATCAACCTAACTATGGCATCGGACCATAGGATCTACTACATGTAAGAATGGGAAACCAGAACTGAAGTATTAACAATGTAAAACTTCTACTATGTTGATGTATTTGTTACTTCGGAATGTATTTCATATATGTATATTGTATTCCTATAGAGATGTTATTATTCCTCTATACGGAAGTGTTTGTATTCCTATAGAGATGTTATTATTCCTCTATACAGAAATGCCATCATTTATATTGTAAGTGTCATAACTTATACTTGATGGGTTATTAGACCACCTTGATGGGGTTGGCCCTGTATGAGTCATGTGGGTAAAAGGGTTATTAGACCACCCTAGTGCGGGTCGGCCCTATCAGCATTATGTTATGTGGTTATGCTGAGGCCGACCTAGTAAATGTTATTAGGAAAGTCAAGTCATGTATAAATAGAGTGCGGGAGGCACTCTATTTGATCATTCACTTTCTTACTCATACTCTCATTGGAGAGTGGCGCACTTGTGGAGGAGGAGAAGCTGCTGCTAGGAGAAGACTATCTCTTATGCTTGGGTTGTATCATTTCTTTATCTATCTCTAAGGAAGTTGCGGGGTTTGTCAAATTCTTGGTTTTCCCCGGTGAAACTCTGTGTCTCTTATGTGCTTGCATTATTGTGTCCATGATTGATATGCTGTAGATATGCTATACATGTTATTCTCTCAGTTAAGATCCTAGATCAGATTGAAATTTCTGAAAAACTAACATGGTATCAGAGCCAGGTTGAAAGAAGGCATGGTATGGCATTTATGATACTTGTTGCACTGCGAAGCTAGGGCTTGATATAGCAAAAACCTGTCATCATAGTACTTTCACTATAAATCCATTTCAGCTAGGGTTTGGGATCTGAAACTCATACAGGTCAAAGATAAGATCCCCATGTACCTTGTGTCCGAAGCAAAACTTCTAATTCATTTTACTTTGTGTTTTATGATGTGTACAATCTAGGGTTTCTGCCTCTTCCAGATCTGAGTCATAAACAGGTGACCTAGGAAAAAAGGTCATAACTTGGGCTAGGAAGATCCAAATGAAATTTCGTAAAAAGGGACAGGTAGGGAACAGACTGTACTTTCACATGCTAAAGGTTCAGAGGCTGAAAGTGAAACAGTGACACGTGACACTCCGTACAAGTTCGCTCTCCTGTTTTATCCCATAAATAGGTCACGTTGAGACACTTGGAATAACTCTCTCTTAGAGAACCCAATTGAGGTGAGACGGGGTTGGAAAGATGACAGGTTGGGATACCACAAGTAGAAGTTTCAGACCCTGTGGACTCATAATTTTGGATTTACACCAAAAACAATTAGGTGCATATTTCTGTCAAAACAGAATTGGATTTTGAGCAGCTTCATTAATGGCTCCGGGAATTAGGGTTTCGGAGAAACTTGGAATTTTTGTAATCGGAGACCACGGATGAATGCTACTCATCAAAATCGAAATTTAGAGACCAATTTCAAATTTTTTGGTTGGGAAGAAGGCCGGGATTGATCAAACCCTAGTTCGGGACTTTGATCGAAAAAGTGGAAAATTAGGGCTTCTGCAAAAGTTGGAATTTTTGAAGTCTGTGACGACAGCTGGAAGCTCCTCAGAAAAATCAAAGTTTAGAGCTTTGGATCGAACCTTCTGGTTGGGAAGAAGGGTGGGCTTTATCAAACCCTAGTTCGGGATCCTGTCGAGAAGATCCGGAAGTTTCAAAGGCAATTTTGAGGGGTGAAACTTTGCATTTTTCAAATTTTGAGTATACCAGCTTGATCATCTCATCAAGGTGCATCTTTCTATCCTTTTAGAAGTTTGAAATTCAAAGTTTTAATTTTTAGGGTTTCTATGACAAACCCTAATCCAGCTCCAGATCGAGTTTCTCAAATCAAGTGGATTGGGTTAATCCTAAAAGAGAATGGATTGGTCACCTGCATAAGTGAAGAAGTTCCAGTTTTAGTGGGAGATAAGGCTAAGGCCTTACATAAGAAGATTAAAAGCAATCTCGGCAAGTATGACTAATCCAGGTATGTTTCGAGATCTATTCATGATTAAGTTTATGGTATGTTTGTCTTCATTAAGGTTAGTACAATCTTGATTAACTTTAGTCTTGTTGTATCACCTTAATAAAATTATGAATGCATGATAAAAGATATTCATTGATTAGGGTTTTGACACTTATGATTGTACTAATGCTTTGTGGTGTTGTATGACGTTGATGTTGTCCGCTAACATGAAAGGTACATCAAGAAAGACAAATCATATTCTAGTTCAAGAACATATGACCATGTTGACATGAAGACAAAGGTTCATCCATTGCCATGGATCACATAGAAGATCTACTTACGAGGTATGTATAACTTGGTTCTATAATGGTTAACCTATGAGATATGCAGGTTACCAACACAAGTCATTGAAGAGAACAAGAAGACATTATGCGGGTATGTTAGACATAACTAGCTAGCATGCTAATCCAGGTATGTTTTTCCTATATCAAGTTAGAATCCTACCTTGTGTTAGGATCTCTTATATAAGTATACATGGCATGATTGATAATGATTATTCATTGAAGTTAGTAATCATGGGTTTAGGCTTATTATGCTTCTCACTTTGATTGATGATATGACTAACCAAAAAAGTCCCATGGTCAAATAGGAATATGCATGAGTAAAAGAATTGTGATAAATTATCTGTGTATGAAATGAACTTGACCATACATGTTTAAGATTAATTAGAATCATAATGTTTTTTATAGTATTAAGATTATACTAATGAATGTATGTATGAGACCTCGAGGATAACACAATGATGATACTAGTAAGTATGCATATAAGTTCAAAGACAGGTAATCCAAGAAGCAAAGATCAAGAGGGAGCACACTCTAGTAGTTCCTGCAAGGAAGCAAATATTGAGAGGGAGTCCACCCTACAACCTATCCAAGATAAATATTTGAATTTTCATTTATTGTATACTTGTTTGTTTAAATAATATTGTTCAATGATGTATATGCTTATGTTCCTAGACTTAGGGTGTGTATTATGCATATTAGAATAATTGCATTAATGAACAGTATACTACTAACATGCATCTAATGGGTAAGTGGCCTATGGCACTGTACAACATTCTATTGATACTTATCTAGAATGAAACCTCTTTGCTGACATGTTGGGAGTTGTGCACACTCTTAACAATGTTCTGGTAGAGATTGGAAGGCATCTAGAAAGTTACGGGATATGGATAAGTGTTGTATTGAAGCATTGGCTAAATAATTGCATGACTGTATGACATATTTATTTATGTGTAAGAATTTGTTCTGAAAACTATGAGATGTTTTCTAATCATGCAATTTAACTTGTTTTGTAGGAAAGATCGTATACCATCACCTACAAAAGAAGAACTACAACATTTGTTCCAGCAATGAAGTTCAAACTATCTATTGAAGATATTGAAGAATCTGAAGTTGCCAAGATACAGGATACAGTAAAAGGATGCCATGGTCAAGAAGTACCAATCGATCATGTTTTGGATGTGGTCCCAAGACCTGAAGGGAAGTTTGTTGTGACTTCCAAGTGGATCTATAAGACCAAGCATGCTGCAAATGGTAGCATGGAGAAATAAAGAGCGAGGTTGTAGCTCGTGGCTCCTCCCAAAAAGAGGAATTGACTATGAAGAGACTTTTGCACCTGTAGCTAGATACACTTCCATTATATCAGTACTTTCTCTAGATACAGTGATGAAATGGAAGATACACCAGATGGATGTCAAGACAACTTTCTTGAATGGTGTAGTCGAAGAGGAAGTGTATGTGGAGTAGCCACTTGGTTTTGAGACACATGACATGGAGTCATATGTGTGCAAACTGAAGAAAGCCTTGTATGGCTTGAAGCAAGCTCCTAGAACTTGGTATGGTAGGATAGATAGCTTTCTATCCAGTTTGAGCTTTACTAAGAGTAAAGCAGATTCCAACCTTTACTACAAGGTTGAGGAAGGCAATCATGTGATACTACTCTTGTATGTGGATGACCTGTTTGTAACAGGAGAGGATGGATTGATTGCCGATACCAAGAGGAATCTTTCTTCCAAGTTCGAGATGAAGGACTTGGGTATGATGCACTACTTTCTAGACATGGAGGTGTGGGAGAGTGTAGATGGAATCTTCCTTGGACAAGGGAAGTATGCAGTAGAGATCCTGAAAAGGTTCAGGATGATGGACTGCAAGGCCATGGCCACACCTATGGCATCGAACCTGAAGCTTCTGTGTGATGCTTCATTTGATCGGGTTGATGTCACTGTGTATCGTCAGATGATTGGGTCCTTGATGTACTTGACGAACATGAGACCAGATATTTGCTTTGCGGTGAACACATTGAGCTAGTTCCTGACGGATCTGAGAGGTGTTCACCTGGTTGCTGTAAAGCATATTCTGGGGTACCTGAAGGGTACGGTTTATTATGGGCTCAAGTATGATGCAAATCAAAAGTTTAACCTCCAGGGTTATGTTGATTCAGATTGGGCAGGAAGTGCTGCAGATAGGAAGAGAACATCTAGGTATAGCTTCAATATGGGATCAGGTGTGATCTCTTGGTTTAGTAGGAAGCAGTCCTGTGTAGCACTAAGTACAACCAAACCAGAGTATGTTGCAGCTTGTTCGGCCAGTTGTGAGGTAGTATGGATCCGGAAGCTACTGTCTAAGTTATTTGATCTCTCGTTGGAGGTTATTGGTATCTTTTGTGACAACCAGAGTTGTGTGAAGCTATCTGAGAACCCGATGTTCCACGACAAGTCGAAACACATTGAGATCAAATATCACTATATCAGTGATATGGTGCAGAGCGGAGCAGTGAAGCTCCTGTATGTTGCGACAGATGAGCAGATTGCAGATGTGCTGACGAAACCACTAGCCAAAGTGAAGTTTGAGTACTTCAGGGAGAGGCTTGGTGTTCTTCAGATTGGCGACACTTCAAGGCAGAAGTGATGGACACATTTGCTGGAAGCCATTCCAAGCATCGTGAGAGGAGGATCCTTCCCATCACTATGGATGTAAGCATTGGATGATGAGAATCAGGACGATGCTCCAGTTACTGCTCTGTATATGCATCATGTTGGATGCTTGGTATGATCGGTTGGATCATGTATATGTATATGCATCATGTTGGATGCTTGTTATGATCAGCTGGATCATGTATATGTATATGCATCATGTTGGATGCTTGTTATGATTAGTTGGATCATGTATATGTATATGCATCATGTTGGATGCTTAGACCATGTATCTATATATGTATCAAGTGGATACATTGTATGATCAGGTAGATCATGTATGTTGATATATATCAGGTGGATACATTGTATGATCAATTGGATCATGTATCTGTGTATGTATCAGGTGGATACATTGTATGATCAGGTGGATCATGTATGATGATATGTATCAGGTAGATACTTGCTATGCATCAGGTGGATGCATTGTATGATCAAGATGATCATGGATGACGAGCTTTAGGATGTTGCTCCAGATGACATGCATCAGGATGATGCAGTGATGATGATTAGGATGACCATGTGTACATCAGGATGATGTATGTTGAGTATCAGGTTGATACTCAGCGGCCGTGGACAGGTTTTGTAGATGAGCATGTAAGTTGACCTGGGAGATCCGACAGGTAGAGCTGTGTGCTCGTAACAACCTGGGATGCTCTTTCAAGGCATTGCTCTGGGAGGACATATAATAGCGCCCTGGGAGATCCGACAGGTAGAGCTGCGTGCTCGTAACAGCCTCGGATGCTCTTTTGAGGTTTTGTCCTATGGCATGTAATGTGTCCTTGGGAGATCCGATAGGTATAGCTATGTGCTTGTAACAGCCTGGGATTCTCTTGCAAGGTTTTTCCATGACCACATGTAATGTGTCCTTGGGAGATCCGACAGGTAGAGTTGTGTGCTCGTAACAACTTGGGATGCTCTTGCAAGGTTTTGTGGTGAGATCACATGTAATGTGCTCCTGGGAGATCCGACAGGTAGAGCTGTGTGCTCGTAATAGCTTGGAATGCTATAGCTAGGTTTTGTGATGGGATCACATCTAATGTGCTCCTATGAGATTAGACAGGTAGAGCTGTGTGCTCGTAACAGCCTGGGATGCTTCAACCAGGTTTTGTGACACACGTAATAAGTCCTGAGGATTCCACAGTATGGCCAGTGATGAAGACCTGTAGAACTTCCTATGACGAGTAGATAAGAGATTGATTGAGATAGCAACAGCAGTGATGATGACGATGATTCGATGATGATGACTCGATGACGATGATCCAGTGATGATGATCCAGAGAAGAAGACTTGTGCTAGCAGATCTGTGTCGAGAAATACCTTCCTAGTTAAGAGGGAGTGTTGATGTATTTGTAACTTCGGAATGTATTTCATATATGTATATTGTATTCCTATAGAGATGTTATTATTCCTCTATACGGAAGTGTCGTAACTTATACTTGATGGGTTATTAGACCAGCTTGATGGGGTCAGCCCTGTGTGAGTCATGTGGGTAAAAGGGTTATTAGACCACCTTAGTGGGGGTTGGCCCTGTCATCATTATGTTATGTGGTTAAGTTGAGGCCGACCTAGTAAAGGTTATTAGGCAAGTCAAGTCATGTATAAATAGAGTGCGGGAGGCACTCTATTTGATCATTCACTTTCTCACTCATACTCTCATTGGAGAGTGGCGCACTTATGGAGGAGGAGAAGTTGCTGCTAGGAGAAGACTATCTCTTATGCTTGGGTTGTATCATTACTCTATCTATCTCTGAGGAAGTTGCGTGGTTTTTCACCTTCTTGGTTTTCCTCGGTGAAACTCTGTGTCTCTTGTGTGCTTGCATTATTGTGTCCATGATTGATATGCTGTAGATATGCTGTACATGTTATTCTCTTAGTTAAGATCTTAGATCAGATCGAAATTTCTGAAAAACTAACATACTATAGCTAGGAAAGATCTGAATATATAGACATGAATGTTAATGAAATAAGCATCTACTATATCTATGACAAGTTAGCTGGATTATAAAAGAAATGAAATAAAATAACAATCTACAAGATATGTATACATGATATCTACAACCAAAACAAAATGAAGATCTAGCCTAAGAACTACATGCCTAAAGTTTCTCAACCCGCTCTGTAAATCAGGGTGGCTAAACTGGTTGACCTCCTCGACTTGTGTTAGACTGGATGATATAGACCTAGGTTTTGTCGCCCTAGGAGCTCAAGAATCAAAGGTGGATAGAAACTCATCAGGAAACCCCAATAGTATACTAATAAAAGAAAATTAATACCTAGCATGTAATTTTTACCCAAATGTCAAGTTACGAATGTTATGCAGCTAACCATATCAACATTTATAAGTACATAATAAATAGAAGTTTTCCTAGATCTATGACTGCCCTAGTTGGAAAAAGATAGTCAATTAATAATAATATATAGTCTAGTTAATAGTACATTAAAGTTATTGTACAAGTAAATTTTACATAGAAATTAGAAAGTAAAAATATTTCTCCTAAGAAAACTATACTATTTAAGAAAAGGGCTTGCACCAGCCTAGATCTCAACATAGATGAGTGTCGAGCAGTTGTCTAGCAGTCCCACATGGGATTCACCTTGTTGATATATCTTATCAAATTCATTCATAAGGGGGGGTTTTTTAATTGTGAAAAGTAAGGTCAATATATTATAGGTATTGGGGGGTGAGCAGTAGGGTATGGGGGGTTTATAGGAATTGGGGGGTATAAAAAATGATATCTAGTAAAAATAGGGAATATATCATCAAAATAAGGTTTGTTTAATATGAAATATGTATTGGGATGGGGATCAACAAAATAATTTTGGTAAGTATTTATCAATATCTAGTTAAATTAGGGGTATTCTTCAATATCCCATGAACGAAGGCGCTATGGCATAGTTTCAATGACTGAAGACCCCATGAACAGTCCTAGACCTATGACCATCTCCTTGGAAGAGTGTACACAACCTGCGTAAAGATGTATAATCAATTTGGACGATAAAATCATATAAAACATATCACACAATTCACGAATCATTGTTAAAATACATCGCTTACCTGGGCTGCTGAAGTGATTCCCATTGGAGGATACGTGTATGCAACATGCATATCTAAATTAGTACTACATACTAAAATATCAGAAGGTATTTATGAGATAAAATAATTAACATAGCATACATGTAACATTGTAATTCCTTGGCAAAAAAGTATAAGTGATAAATAGACCTTACTCAACTATATACATATGCGTTGGATAATAATGTGTTTATACAATGATTATGATTAAACTATACAACCATGGACATAAATTCTAAATTAGATCTAAAGGGATATAATTATCTATAACTCAGTTGGTTGGAGATTCAGATTCTAAGACCAACGTAGTCGAGGTCGGAGGTTCAAACCTTTCGGTCCTTCGGGGTTAGGATCCTATACCTAGAGCCAATGGGGTGAGGCACATTTGAGTGGGACCTCTAAGAATTATTACTATGGATGTAGTGATCCCTATATATATGTATGTATGTATATATGTATGTATGTATGTATGTATGTATTTATGTATGTATGTATGTAGAGTGCATCAAAAGATTAACTATATATACAAATGAAAAATACTAGAAGATACCCTCTTCGATATGAAGAGATCCTGGAAGGAAAGTGCAAGTGAGTCAAAATAGTAGACTATAAGCAATGTGCAGGTATCAAACAAGTCATGTTACTACTATTAGACCATAATAAATGGACAAGTATCAACAAGTAATGCTACAACTGATAGATTTTAGATAGTAGTCATAAGATAATCAGTCTATATTTAACCCAATCGATTCACAAGAAATAAATTTAAAAGGGAACCACGGGTGAAGCTAGAGGTACCATTGTTTGCATGCAACATAAATTGAAAGTAATACTATATATTTTTATGCAGAACGAGCTCTTCATTCATCAAAGCATATTAAAGTTGTGGACTCTATGGGAACACTTCTATTGGGTGAGGAATTCCCATGTTATATATATTTCTATATGCATGAGAGATCGACCCTAGATTAGATCACATGATCCAAGATGGGATCGATCCTCTACCAAAACAACATTAACCATATGAGAAGAAGACTACATCTAACATGAACCATTAATTGTGGCTCCATGATAAAGAGGGATATAATTTATGCTGAATGTATCTACCAATAGCTATTATATTTTTACCATTCACGAAAGCAAAGATTAGGTTCAAAAAATGCTAGTTTGAATGGTTCATACCTTATCCAAATTGTGAGACAGGTGGCAAAGAAGCATCCCCTTTGAAGGACGTGAGGTTTGGTGTTCCATAGTGGCTATCCTCTCCTCGTGAGGTAATTTCCTCCCTGGAAAAATAACCATAAGTGATCCCATGGCCATGCTCCTCTCCATAGAAGCAATCTCAAGCAGTGGGAATGGGGAGAAGACACACAATCATAGGCGAAAGACTAAGCTCTCCCTCAATGTGTTAACTCTCTGATAGAAACCAATATTGACAAAGCCTCGGTGTGGGAGAAGAAGTGATGCTCAAGCATTAGTGTGACCTCACATAAATTGATTTGGGATGATAATATGTTGTTTCCCTTGGGCATGGATGAAAGCGTGGGATTGGAAGGAAAAATGAAGGCAGTATTTGTGGCTTTTGTCCATGGGGTCTTCACTCAATTAAACTATGCCATAACAATTTAATTCATGGGATATTAAAGAATACCACTAATTTCATTATGTAGTCTGCACTCTGGTTGAATATGTCATTTTGTTTCTACGCATCTACAAATTCAACTGATACTACACATCTTCTGATGAGCTGTTGTTCTAAATTCATGCATCAATATCGGATTAGTCTGCGAAACTTCTGTGATATTACC
The DNA here is from genome assembly GCA_027924585.1 of Larix kaempferi. Taxonomy (NCBI): domain Eukaryota; kingdom Viridiplantae; phylum Streptophyta; class Pinopsida; order Pinales; family Pinaceae; genus Larix; species Larix kaempferi. Next base: position 11,842,973 of record BSBM01000756.1, read on the forward strand.
GTTATGTATTGGTGCGATAGTATTTAGATAATATGAAACCTTATGTGCATCATCTGTGATTCAACCTTTTGGTTCTTTGCACTTGTCTTAGATCATCCTTATCATAATGCACATCCTTTTATTGTGAAACAACTCTATCTTAGCGTATCAGATAGATTGATTTACTTTGTGCATCACAATATATACTTCGAGTCAGCCTTCGTGCACTTGTCTTAGATCATGTGTGACTTTATACGAACTATATGTGATACTTTCATTCTGTTCTTACGTACTTGTGCATCCTCTATAGTTATGCATTTATGTCTTCGCGCAACAATCACAGATAAACTACATAATTATGTGCACCATAAAAAATTATATTCTTCTATCCGTGCACACTTGGCTAACTGCTATATCATGCTATTCTGGTTCCACAAGCCTTTGATTCCCCAAAATAAGAATCTTGCTAAATCTCTATCTTCCATTCTCGAGCTTACAAGATTCCTTAAATTCTCCAACTTGGATTTTTATTTACAGTTGTCCTGCGCAAGTATGTCCACAAATTGGTTGTGGCTTCCCTTCTTCCTTGATTCATGGTTCATGCTTACACCACTTGTCATGTTCTACCCTACTGAGGTGTCATATCTTGTTGGCCTTTCACAGACTTGGTCCTTTGTTTAGTGGGAATTGTGCCCTTGTGCTGTGGTCTTGTGCCCTTTATTTACCATCACTTGTGGGACTTGCACACTTCATTTATCTAACCGCTCTTTTCTTCTGGTAATATTGCACGCTTCAACAACTTGAGTGCTTCTTCCAATTGGTTATTATTGCGCACTTTCAGTACTTTCTTACATTTTTAACCACTTCTTATTCCAAGCCTCTTGCACACTCTGAACCTTGTCCAACCATGTATTTGGAATATACCTTTGAAGTAGTATGACTGGATGGACATGATACCTCCACTTGTACCATATGTACTGAATGTGTTCCTTATGTAATTCTTTAAATGGAATATACTTTATGTACTTTTGGAATCTTAGATATACTTCTTATGTACTTCTTCAAACTAGATTTCTTATACTTCTTTAAACTCGCAGAACTCGATATACTTCTTCAAAGTGGATTTCATATATTTATTCAAACTGGAATAGGAATACCGAATCCTCTTTAACATCATTTGACATCAATGACAACCAAAGTTCAACAATCTCCGCATTTTGAGTTGATGTCAACACATCATGAAGCTGTGCATAATCATATCATGAAGTTGTGTGCTTCGTCTTTGCTGGTTGTAGTATTCACCCTATGTGTACTACCCCTATGTTCTTTCCACTTTGAGCCTTTTCTCGTCTGTGCATTTGGATTTCAGTGCTCTTCTGTTGTATTTCATTCCTACGCAAATCGCATTCTTCATGGTATTTGTTCCCCTTTGACATCACTGGCAAAGAGGTGCCATCTGTGAGAAATTATAGGTTCTCCTTTCTTCATTTTTTCACTAGCCTCATAAATATTCTTCCTTTGAATTACTCCCCTGTCTCCATGCTCCATTATTTTGTTGGGGTTTATCCACATATTTTAGTTACCTTGCAATCTATACACTTAACATTGTTTCTGTAGCTATCCAATCTATACACTTAACAGTGTTTATGTATCTATCCAATATATACAATTTACATTGTTTTTGTAGCTATCTCATATACTCTCCCCGTGTATAGTTTATATCTTCATTCTATCTTGATCTTTTGTTCCTGTCATACCCATTAATCAATCATACTGTTTTCTTTCATGCAAGATCTTCCATCTTCCTATCATATTCATTGCACACTGTAGAGTTACATCTGATTCCGGTTTTGTATTGTATTCCCTTTCAATTTATTCTAGCATCTAATTGTTCCTTTTGTCGCATTTACTGCGTTGTGAACAAACATCGTTACCTTTTCTTATGTCGCATATCTCGCCACGACAACCAAATATTGTTGCACACATTTCCATCTATCCTCCAACTTGGAAATAAAGCGATGTGACCAACAATACATGTGGAAAATTTGACGTGTCACATTCATACTCGAGTCTTTTGGGAAACATAATTACGGTCGCACGAAATAATGAATTAGATTTTTTCCTTTTTTCGTCTTTCCCAAATTCATTAACTCATGCAATAACTTTTGACATCTCGATAAATAGCTCCAAATCACGCGATCATGAATGTCATTAAATCCACATCTCTTCAACTTAATTTTTGTGCAGAAGAACTACCTTGTAGTTCTATAGATGAGTTGCGAATTTCTTGGTTCATCATCCTTGCTCATTCATTGTCTAGCTTGTTCTGCATCTTGTTGCTTTTTAAATTTCCATCTTCTTCAATCATGTCTTCCTTCTTCCAGTGGTTTAATGATTCCCTTAATAGTGTTTGCTTGGTGGTTTAGTTGCAACAAGTAGAGTTCACTTAAATGAGAGTGGACATGGGCATTTGGAAATCCCAATTCAATAAGTTTGAGTTCAACCACTAGTACACTCAGTTGCAAGTCAATCACAACAATGGAGAGGGATTACCCAATCAGAGCAGGCAATTTGACTTTATAGAGAACCAACAAAAATAGATTCTCGACATGCTGGACCTAATTCAAACTAAACCATCCATTATACATGCATCATATTCAAGTTTGGAGCTTTGTCTTCTGTATCCATCCTCTGAATTCAATGTTCCAATTCCAATGGATCTCGAGCTTCGTCTTGCACAACAACCAGTCAGTTAGGATGTGAATTTACACCTTGAGCTATGGCTATGAACTATCCTCGTAATTCTCAATTTTTCTTGATGCGTCTTCCGTCGTCGTTTTTGAAATTCAATTGCCTTTAATCCTTGGCATGAAGCCTTTTTTGTACTTCAATTATGTATTATGTGATAGAGAGCTTATGTAATTTTGTAAAGATAAAAATTTTGAATACAATACCTACTTCATTCATGTATCTGCGCAGACTCATGTTTGTTCTTCAACAATAATCATTTGAATGTTTCTTTATTTTGTTACATGTATGTGCACCCTGTGTGATAGTTTAAAATCAACACATCATAGAAAATAATTGAATATACACGCACATTCTTTTGCGACAGAAAATTAATGTGACAATCAACTTCAAATATTCTCTAACTGTAAGCTTCACTAACACACTCCTTGAATTCCTAATAAGAATCGTGTTGAATTCAAGGATCTCACTAAATCTCTTAGAGATCAACAATATGGGTAGCAATTTCTTCCTGCTTGAGACGTACTTGGTTTTTTATCATTTTCTGTGTATGCTTGAAGAATTTTCCTTACCCATAACTTCAAGTGCACACTTCCATTGTGATATTGAGCCTTACTATCTTCCCTTTTTGTCTTGGTACTGCGATAATTGTTGGGTAGAATATTCCCATCTAGACAGTTCATTGTTCTTTGACAATACATAGCCTTGTGCCCAAATCCAACACATGCATAGCATCTCATAGTTTGACAATATTTCACAATGTGACCAATGTAATTGCACCTTGTGCACTTCATTGTATTAATCCTTCTTCTAGTAGTGTCACAAAAATATTTATAATCACCGAAGGAATTATCATACCTGAATGACTTCATTTGATTCAGAATGTGTTTTTTGTCGCAGAGCTTCTCAATAGTTTTGTTGTAACCAAGTCTCGACTTATCTATTGGTATCCTTTGATCATTCAGAATATTATTCAGGATAGATGTTCTACTTTTGAATTTATTATTCATCTCTTCTTCAAGATAGGCCTTGGTAATTCCCGAATGTGCGTAGTTTGAGGTATCACTTATGATTTGATCTTGAGCTTGTTTCTTCCCTTTTACCTTAGTCAATTTTTCTTCTAATTGATAAAAATATTTATCCTTCTTTTCAAGTTGAATTGTCAGTGATTTAATTTTCTACACTGAATATTCCAAAGATGTCTTCAAAACTTATTTTTATTCTTCAAGCATTTTGATTTTTTCTAATGTGTAATTCAATTGTTTCTCACAGTTCATTACTTGTTCACTAACCTGTTTTTTCAAGAGATTCCAGAATCACCTTAGCTTTCTTGTCCTATTCTTCATACTTTGATAGTTGGTCCTGCAAGAGTTTACTCTTCCTTCTTGAATTCTTCAATTCATCCAAGGAACTGACCAGTTCACCTTCCCGATCAACCTCCACAACTTCTTCCTCTTTGGATTGAATTTCTAATTTAATTTCCGAGATAGGATTTGGAGGTGTATTGAAGGATCCACTAAAGAAATAATTATTTAGTGCTCTAGGTTGACTTTGCGCAACATATGTGATCTTCTTGACATATGAACGATTCTTTTTCTTTTCTTCACTGCTTTCGTCTTCCAAAAAGGCCAGGAATAATACCTATTTTGGTTTATCATCGCAATCACTTTCTTCGGATAAATTTTTGTCTTCCTCAGTATATAGACTCTACCTTTGTTTTGGAACTTCCTTCTTGCTCTTAGATCCATCCTGAGTACGTTCCATCCTTCATTCAGTGGAAATAGATTCCTCCCCACTATCACTATCTCCATCTTCCTTGCATGGACACTTCGAAGCAAAGTCTCCTATCCCTCCACATCTGAAACATTTGAAAGGAAATTTATTCTTATACTTACCACGTCCACTTTTCATCTTTCTCACAAAGTTTGATTATTCTGCATCTGATTCATTGCAGGAGTCTTTGTCATGTTCATGTTTATCTTTTCGAATAGATTTAAAAGGAGCTTCTTTTATGATGGGATTTTCTTTATCTGTTCACATATCATACGCACTCAAGATCCCTTGAACCTCATCCTTAGTTAGATTTTCAAGGTTAGATCTATCTTCTAACACAGATACCTTTGCGTCAATTCTTGGAGGCAGAGTTCTTAGTATCTTCTACACGACTGATTCTTCTTCTAATGTAAACCCAAGAATCTTGATGGCATTAACTAACTCATCAAATCGCAAGAAGTAAGAAGGAATATTTTCTTCATATTTCATTTTCAAAGATTCATATAATCCATACTAATTTTGCAACTTTTCCTTCTTTACTTTCTCATCACCTTCATAGAAATTTATGAGTTTATCCCAAACATCCTTAGTTGAGGCACAATGCATGATTTTAGTGAATTCAGTATCTGCTAACCCACATAATAGTGCATTTTTTGGCTCTTACATTGCATTCATACTGTCTTTTCTCAACTGGATCAATTGGTGCAGTTTCTAGGACATTATAACCATCCACGATGAACTGCTAGACATTATCTCCAAGGGATTGTAGATATACTTTCATTCTTATCCTCGAGAAGGTGTAGTTGGTGCCATCGAATCTTAGTGCCTTGTTGGTGGAGATACCTTCCTTCTTGTCCATATTTGTGCATGGATCTATCTTCTAGATGATAAGTTGTCATTGAATACACCCACTCTAATACCAATTGTTGGAATTTTATTAATACTAAGAGCGGGGGTGAATTAGTATTAGTGAAGGTATGAACAATTCTTACTTCATAACATATTGAACTTGAACTTAAGTTATGCGTTCACATAAACAATAACACTCATCCACATATGTGCAAAATATAGAGCACACATATTTTTATGTGGAAAACCAAACGAGAGAAAGCCACAAAATGCTCTCTTATAATGTAAATATTACATTCATGGAAGCATCATCTTCCGAATTTCTCCAACACCAACTGGAAGGAGGCACTGACCCCCTAGTTTTACAGGCTACAACCTGAAGGAAGCACCAACTCCTTGATTTACTAGATTCAACCGGAAGGAGGCACCAACCCCCTGCTCCTTTCCCTTTCCTACCACCCTGATATGAAAGAAGAAGATATTACTTTGTTGTTCTTCTGATCCATGCACTCTTCATATTAACTTATGTTCGTTCTCCTGTGAGCACCTTCTGTATGTTGTAATATTCTTGTCACTATACTGGATACTTCACTTGACTTCACACTTAACTTATTACTTCACAACATTACAACTAACTCCATACTCCACAAACTGTGTGTTGCTTCATCATATTATGAAGTCTGTGCTTTGGTTCAATATGTTGTTCTATTTCTGCGCATCTGCAACTTCAACTAATACTTCGCATCTTCTGATGGGCTGTTGTTTTGAGTTCACACATCAGTATCATATTAGTCTGCGCACCTTCTATGATATTACTGTTCTATCTTGGTGCAATAGTATTTAGATAATATGCGACCTTCTATGCATCATATGTGATTCAACCTTTCGGTTCTTTGCACTTGTCTCATATCATCCTGATCATATTTCTCATCTTTTACTATGCAACAACTCTATCTTAGTGCATCCGATAGACTACTTTAATTCTCTTATCAAATATATACTTCAAGTTAGTCTCCAAGCACCTATCTTAGATCATCTGTGACTTTATGCAAACTTTTTGTGATACTTTCATTCTACTCTTACGTACTCGCACATCCTCTCTAGTTTTGTGTTTCTATCTTCATGCAATTGCATAGATAAACTACATCATTCTACGCACCATCAAAAATATATTCTTCTATTCGTGCACACTTGGCTCTATGCTAGATCATGTTTTTCTAGTTCCATGAGCCCTTGATTCCCCAAAATAAGAATCTTTCTATATACGTATCTTCTAGTCTCTATCTTAAAATCTTGCCTAAAATTTCCAACTTGGCTTCTTATTTATACTTGTCTTGCGCAGATTGTATGTCCACAATTTGGTTGTGGATTCCCTTCTTCCTTACTCCATAGTTCATGATTCCTCCTCTTGTCATGTTCTGTGCTGCTGAGGTGTCATATCTTGTGGGTATTGCGCATACTTGGTCCTTTTCTTAGCGGGACTTGCACCCTTACTATGTGGTCTTGCACCCTTGATGTAGTGTCACTTCTGGGACTTGCACACTTGACTTCTCTAACTGCTACTTTCTTCTGGTACTCTTGTGCACTTAAACAACTTGAGTGCTTCTTTCGATTGGTGAGTCTTGCGCACTCTCGGGAATTTCTTATATGTTCAACCACTTTGTGTTCCAAGTCTCTTGCGCACTCTTGAACCTTGTCCAACCATGTCTTTGGCATATACCTTTGAAGTAGTATGATTGGGTGGATTTGAGGCCTGCACCTGTACCATATGTATTGAATGCATTTCTGATCTAGGTGGATATTGGTGGCCACCCACCGTTCCAACTGGCTCAAAACAGTTTTATGGCAATTTTGGTATTATACTATTTTTAGCAGTTTTTAGGGTCCTGAACTTCCGGGGCGATTTTGAGGCCCTAAACGACCTTTTTTGGTGATTTGGGGGGCCAAACGGTTGCTAGCGACATACATTTAATCCCAGTCGAAAGTTGTAAATCTCGGATAGACCTTTCCAACGGGCTACCGAGCGCCCCAAACGGAGATCGTATGCAAAAGTTACGACCCCGGGAAGTTGATGTACTAACTTACCCAAACAGGGCCCACATGACTTTTGGCGCTTCATCTCCTAGGGTTAGGTTTTTGGATGTCTAGGGTTTTTAACATTCCTATTTATTGTAAAAGGCCTTAAGAGCCTCATTGTAACCATCTTCTTGCAAAATGAGAACAGCCGTCACATCTCTTCTCAGAGATAAGCCGCCACCATTCCAGCAAGCTTGTTTTCCGCTGCATTTTACAGTTCTAGCTTATTTCCTTATTGAATAGAAAACCAGTTTTACTGTATCTCTGTTATTTTGTGTTAAGCATCTGATAATAATCTGTATTCATTTCGTTCTGCTCATAAAATCCGGATCAATTTCTTATGTACTTCTTTAAACTGAATATACTTGATGTACTTTTGGATATACTTCTTATGTACTTCTTCAAACTAAATTTCATATACTTCTTTAAACTGGCACAACTGGATATACTTCTTCAAATTGGCTTTCATATATTTCTTCAAACTGGCACAAGAATGACTGAATCCTCCTTGATATCAGTTGATATCAATGACAACCAAAGTTCAACATTTACGAGATATTCCCTATTTTTACTAGATACCCCTTTTTAAACCCCCCTAATACCTATAAACCCCCCATACCATACTCCTCACTCGTCCAATACCTAAATTATATTCACATTTTTTTCACAATTTAAAAACCCCCTTTATGAATGAACACAATAAGATATCGGTCAACAAGGTGAATCCCCTGTTCTTTTTTCAGGCTTGGAAAGATATGAAAGTTTCCCATAACCATGCCATAAAAGTAGTAACATTCTCCCTCGTAGGAAGAAACATCTCCTAAATCATAGCCAAGTTGAACAATTGCAAAAATGGTGGTGGATGGGTTCGATCTATCCTCTGTGTTTTTTCCGAGATTGGCAAGCTATGAAAGTCACCCATAACCATGCCATTAAAAGTAGTAACATTATCCCTCGCAAGAAGAAATGTCTCCTAAATCATAGACAAGCTCAACAACTACCAAATTGGTGGTTGATGGGTTCGATTCATTCCTCCTTGTGGATTTCCACAATGTCTTAGTACATGGGTATAATAATTAATATTTTTTTTTCTATGTTAACGCCCTAGGGCTACAGCTAGGTAATGAATGCTAATTATGTATGGGTTCTCTAGGGGTGTGTAGCATATATCAATTAATTAATTCTTGTATACTATATGCATATATATGTGTGTGTGTGTGTGTGTGTGTGTGTGTGTGTGTGTGTGTGTGTGTGTGAAGTCTTAAGTGGCATTACTCAGTGATAAAAGAGCTATATGCATGATCTATGCTTTTTCCATAGATGAGTAAAGCATGAAAAAGATAATGATCTTAAGTTAACCCCTCGATTGAACGACTAAATGGGATCCAAATGTAGTCAAGTTAGGCAAAATAGTCTGGCTAGCAGCCAGATCTTAACTAGGAACATGTAAGTAAAGATTGAATAAATATATTGGAATTATTTTTATATTTTTGAGCTGTGAGTAACCTGGTTATTGACAAGTTGACGAAGAGAAGTGTAGCATATTACATTGCATGAAAATTTGTAGCAATGTAAGTCCTTAGTAAAGTAAAGGTATGCACTCGACTAGGAATATCTCGTCAGGAAAAAAATGAGTAAGCTTGGTCAGAGTCAAGTAAGTTCTCCTTTGAGAAAAGGTAAGTGCTCTCTCTATTTGTTCTTGTTATATTGTGACTTAGTTAGAAAAAAAACTGAGTATCATGGGTGTACATTACAAAGTTGTATCAGATCCATGGTTACAGCACTTGGAACTTATGGACTCAACTTCTCCATGGATATTTTAAACTTGCAACTAATAAATTGTTTGAATTTTAGGTAGCAAGAAGAAGAAAGGTTTGAAAAGTAAATAGGTAACTCAAAAATATTGAAACACCTGAAAAATAATGACTGAGGTTCTTAGTCAACTTTGGGCTGGGGAATGATCCCCACTTGAAGAAAATGTGTGGTTTGGGTTGAACTCAGACCAAAGAAAAACAAATCATGTAGTGATGTTAGAAACAACAAAATGTTTGCAGGAAGAACTATAGAGTTTCAAGGACAACAACATAAAATCTGTGGAAAACCAATGTGAGATCAATGTTATCCTATTGTAGAACCTAACTGAAATCAGAAATATACTATAGCTTGCTCCTACCTTCAACAATGGAGGAAATAAGTAGTCACAAGAGAAAGGTTCTTGGAGTAACGAACCAAAGACAAAACCCCCCATAATAGGAAGATGAAAAATTATCTAGTAGAAAATAGGTTGTATCGTACAACTCACATAGTGAAATTACAATGAGATCACCTCCCAAGAAAATTCATAATCATAAATTTTCAAATGAAATTTAGGGGGAGTTCAGAAAGGTAAAACCACATACCTTTAACGGCATGGTGAAGACGGGTGAAGAGAGTGGATCCTGGTTGCTGGGAATGAAGAAGTACTTTCAAATATACAACTATGATGGGAACATAAAATCCCAATTGGATATGTATAATCTCACCGTAAATGCATCTAGTTGGTGGCAAGATCTAAAGGAAACTAAGAAAATTAAGGAGAAAGACCTTAACTAGAAAAAAATCAAGGGATACTTTAGGAAGAAATATCTGTTAGAAATATTTTATGACAAGAAGATAAAACTGTTCCATGAACTAAAGATCGAACAGTTGAATATGGTTGATCTGATTAACAAATTTATAGAATTTATATGATATATTCCATATAGTAAAGAGGAGAAGATTAAAATCCAATGATTCCTTAGTTGTTTGCGTCAACATTTTTGAGACATATTAGAGTTTGATTGTCCAAGGTATCTGGAGGACACTTTTCACAAGGAAATACTATGTTATGAAGAGAGCCATCATAGAGATGAGAATCTACAAAGACTGGGAGATAAGAAAAATAAAAGAGTTGAAGAACAGAAGAAGGGATACAAGCCATATACCTTTAGAAATAAGACAAAGTCATTTCAAACTAGCAATGATTTTGGCAAAAATAAATTTCAATAGAATTTTCCTACTCAAAGAAAAAATCAACCTGTTGAAATAGATAATAAAATATGAAATACCCTTTAAAATTTCCTTTGAATTATAATTTGTCTATAATAATAGTAAGGGTGAATTGATGGAAGTATTATATAGAAGCTTAACATGAAAAAGTGTTTAACTTATAATTGCAATTGAAGGAGTAACCAGAAAAGTTATTGGGATGGAAGCTAAAAATATGTATGGTGTGACCATTGTGATATCCTGGTTAATGACTCATAGAAATAAACTATGCATAATGTGAATTCTAGAAGCAAGTATGGGTTAATAAATAAAGATTAATAGTATACAAATGGCACTGCTAGTCCAGTAAGACTAGCCAAAACCTTATTAATATTTTTAGAACCTATATAGTGGATCTAAGCAGTATCCTCCTATGAACTATTGATATTAGTGAGCACTATGACTTCTAAATCAGAATTTAACATTAAATAAATGCATGAACATGGTGAGATAACTATGGTCTAACGATAACGATAACATGCAGCATGCTAATGTGTATGAATGCTGAAATATGATTAAGGTACCAGTAGTACCTATAAAGGTAAGAGTCATCTTGTAGGAGATGGAAGATCAATGATGGTAAGTAACAATAGAAAGTAATTGATGTCCTCACTTATTATTGATGTTTTTGTTTCAATTTTGGGCCTCTTTCCTATAATGACTTGTGGAGTTATTGAATTTGGGCGGTTGTGTTTTGAGAAAAGACTAGATAAGAATTATATATATATATATCCCAATCAATATATGTATTGCATCTATCAAAAGGGAATGACAGGAAAATGCATATGAGGATGAAAACTACATTTAGTTAATCATGCAAAGATTATATTAATTGTACTTACATGATTAGTGGGATACTTGAAAATTTTGAGTTCCTATGTAAATTCCATCTAAGGTTTGAATGCTTAGTTCATAATTAATGTGTAAGTGATAATGTGGCCAGGGAGTGTAGGACTACAATCATTGATAATTGGAATGCAACTAAGAACATTATCAAGTGACAACAATTGTAAGTACACAATTATGAGAAAGAATAATTCATATGAATTGAAAGATATGCTACTTCGTCCTTCAGAAAATGCATGTAAGAAGGGACTTGGTAAGGACAATAAAAGTAATTCCTCAGGTCAGGATCCAATTAGTATGGAAAGGTGAAAGGTTAGAATGGATGAGGAAGAACCTAATGCTATGATTCTTATAAGAAATAAGAAACTTAGAGAGAAGACACTAAAGAGATAATGCAGTAAATGTAAAGAATAATAAAATGAATCTCTCACCTACTAACACAAGCATGAGTGGGAGGGGGGCACCATGCCTAACAAACGAACTAAAATAATAATAATAATAATAATAATAACGATAAAGGAGAAGATGTGGAAGAAACGAACTTGGGTAGTAGAAAAGGGAAGGAAAAAACAAACAAAACAACTAACTATCTATGCACCAATTATATATTTGGTTTGAAAATGTGCACCATTGTCAAATTTATGAAATGAGTAGCTAGAATAGAATGATGAAAATAAGCCAGTGTGTTAACTTGGGTATTTTTTACAATGATTAGGAATTTAGCTTGCACACATTATGCACATGGAGTAAATATTGCATGTCTTAAATATGAAATGTGGAACTAACCTTTCTTATATGCTCTTCATCTATGAAATTGTAGCAATAGACCTTATTTCTTAGCGCCATTCGTCCTAATTTTATGCATATAACCTATAAACATATGATGGATATGAAATATGTCTACAATTGAATGCTGCAAAAAGATACGAGAGTTAGCTAGAATAACATGATGAAAATAAGCCAGTGTGTGTTAACTTGGGTATTTTTTACGATGATCAGGAATTTAGCTTGCACACAATATGCACATGGAGTAAATATTGCATGTCTTAAATATGAAATGTGGAACTAACCTTGCTTATATGCTCTTGAACTATGAAATTGCAGTGATAGACCTTAGTTCCTAGGGCTTTCGTCCTAATTTTATGCATATAACCTATAAACAAATGATGGATATGCAATATGTCTACAATTGAATGCTGCAAAAAGATATGAGAGTTATGAGGTGACCCCAAAGGGTTCACTCATATACAAAAACAAGTTGTACATACCAGGAAAATGCATAAACAAATAGTGTGAACGTACATGTTACACATTTACTAATTTGAATCACATGAAGGATTCTTCTCCTAGTAATGTATATGTGGTAATTGATATTTTATTGTATCTAGTGTGATTAGCAGCTGTGAAAGGTTAAATTATGGGTACCATAACTTGAATATCATTGCATGGGATGTTATGAATGTTTCAATGAAGCAAGTATCTAATTAGTAAGTATCTAATTAGTATTGATTGTTGTTTGGCTAAGTTGAGAACTATGATGCATAGGAAGGATTGTGGGAATAATTTTCTTGGAAATAATAAGGAGTGCAAGACCATAATAAAGGATGCATACCTCCATATAAAAGGACCAAACACAAAGACAAAAACCTCATTGTCATGATATATAGTTTCTTTATGAAACAAATTCAAAATCTGGACTAGAATTTTTATGCCATCTCATTGTAAATGTACATGTGTGATATAGGTGAGATGATTAATATTCTAGTGAGGATAGGTGATAGATGCTAAATATAGGAAATATCATAAGAAGGCCAATGCAAGGACACCTGACTCTATAAAAAATGTACTCATATTGGACAAGAATTCCTTGGAAAATGATGGATAACCTGAGGGACTGTTAACTCAGAGAAGAGGATGCTTGAGCCTAGATGAAAAATGTCTATATAAAAGAGGATAATTTCATGAATCTACTAGATGTGATTAATGACATCCATAGAATCCCAACATGGAGATTCCCTAGATGAACTGTGTTGGAGCTCGAAAAAGGATATTGGGGATATAACTTGAGGGACTGTTAGCTCAAAGAAGGTGTTATTGCTTAAATATTGCATACATCTAAGTTTTAGGATAATATTGTGGAAAGGAGTCATCAACATACATAATGCAACTCACCGAAGAAATCCTCATCGTATCTAGAAGAAGAACTGATTCACAGAATGCCGAAATCAGTCAAATAAAACTACATGAATAAAAGAATTGGAAACTCACGGTATTAGTGTGACTAATTTGTATAGTCACCCACGTGTACCTGTATTAGATTTATCTCAAAACCCGCACGATTTTTAAAACAGTGAAACCACATATTTTCGTGGTGCATTGAAGCCTCAAGGTGGCTCTCTTGGATCCAAAATTCGAATAGGGACTCCTCACATACTTAGGGTCATTAAATATCCCTTCTCATGTACGTGGGAAACTGGTTCAAATGATGGAGTGTTCGCATATGGATCCAGATGTTCCTTGGCCTCCATTTTTCCTATTAAAGGAATCCATGTGCATGCATTCTATAGGAGAAAATCATAGCAGCGTTATGTTCTTGGAATTACATTGAGAGATCCACTTTCAATTTACTTCCTCCCTCATATTGGTATACACAAAGCTCATTTTTTCTCTTTCCCTAAGAGGCAAGTATTTCTCCATTGTCCTATCCATGTTATCTTGCAATAGTGTAGACAAAAAAGGACCTCCCTAAGGGAGATTGTTGGCTTACCTTGAAGCTTGCACCTCCTAGCTAGGTGACACTATTATATTTATCTAGACCATTTGGGAAATAAAAACTTGGTTTGGCATACTCTTGTCTTATCTTGTTTGGTTTACCTCTTAACCTCACTTTTATTTCTAATTTTGTTTATTGTTTCTAATCAAGAGTTTGCTAGGCCATTTTGGGTTTTGGTTACTGAATTCTCAAACACAAATACGGGGTCCTTGCTGCAACCTCAAGGATACTCTCATCGTGGGAATGTTGTCTACCTTTGTGGCTATTTTTCCCACAAAACTATTTTATGGTGACTTTACTCTTATTTTTGTTCAATGCATGTTAGATAGGTTGTATTTTTCTAAATAACTTATTTTTGTCGTTGCACAAGTACAAGAGCTTAGTGTCCATCCTCTTAGCAATCAATATTCTGTGGTCCTCTATCCAGGGTAATTTTTTTATCAGTAGAACATTTCTCGACATCTTGCACACGCTACATCACACATAAGACACCTTGACAGAAGCACGAGTCGCATAGTTGTATTGTTATGTAACCCACACAGTAAATACGCGTGACTTTATCTTCACTGTAACTTCCCTATTAGTGCGATTGTGGTTTGAATACCCATGAAAACATATCTTTTATTTGAATTTTATATCTATTTTTGCAATCATCTCTAGATTCAAAGGATTCATAATGAACCAGAAAACATAACTCACATGCAATTTAATTTTCTTTAGTAATTAAATAATTTATCTTAAGATAGGTAGTAAAGAAGTTCCTTCTTAAAATAGTTTAGGCTAAAATACTTTGACGCTTTCAATGGGCCTCTTAGTACTCACTAGTGTCTGAATGATTGGGCTTTCCATCTCATTGGAATTGTTAGTTTAGGAAATTAGATTTTAATATCTCTTGTTATAAATATTTTGCTTCTTGCTTACTTATTTGTTTTATGCAAGATAGTTTAGTTCATTTTCATCACACAAGCAAAGGACCTAAAGACTCCTTTACTTGAAGTATGCTCTTTTCCTTGCACTCCTAGTGATCTTGGAAAATCATAAAAGGGTGATAGGTTTTAAATACCTCATTTTCAAACATTTACTTCAATTAAGGATCTTAACTAGTTTTTATTTGGTTATAGTTTTAATAGAGTAGATTCCCATGTATATTTAATTTATGCTCTCTTATTTAGTTGCAAATTTCAATTCCATTTGCTTTCCAAACACGTGTGATTTCCACTTAAGAATACACTAAGCTACGTAAAGACTCTTTCACATCTAGTATGGTCTCCATATTTCACGTTTCGTGATTTGGATGGATCAGAATCATATAAAGGTTTCAAATACCTCTCTCACACTCCTTAATCAAATTTGGACCTTTTTAAAATCAACATTTCACTTGTAATTCTTAACCAACTAAATCCTCCACGGGAGGTCACAAAATAAAATTTCAGTTAGGTACGATTGATGGGGATAAGTATCCAAATAATTCCCACCAATATTATACATTATTTGAAACATAGCATTGTTGAATTATAAGGTACTTTAAATCTTGCTATAAGTAAGTGTCAAAAGACATCCTCGATAAGAAGGTGTGGTGTCCAAGGATGTGAAAACTGAGCTATAGTTGTATCTTCTCACCACAAATATTCAATAATATTTTTGCGGAGATGACACTTTACCTCCTGGGAATAACCACTTATCCACACTTTATGTGGGTATCTTAGTGGCCAAAACCTAGGATATCACCGGGAACAGTTGTGAGTGTAATTGAATCCTGCATCGGATCTTGTTAGTTAGGAATTTTTCTATCCCTTTCAGAATGTATCCCCAACATAATTACTATATGATTTACTCTATCATACCTTTAATAGCCAACATTAAAGGATTTCATCACCAATGGCTGATGAGCTATCGGAATGTCCAGTGACTTTTAAGAAGAAAGGACATTACAGCTTATAGGGAATTTATATATATTTTTAGAGCTGGAAGCTCCTTGGAAAAATCAAATTTTAGAGCTTTGGATCGAACTTTTTGGTTGGGTGAAGCTCCAAGAAACTCAAACCCTAATTGAGGGTCCTCCCTAGTGAATCTGGGAGATTGAAAAGCATTTCTGAAGGGTGAAACTTTGTAGTTTTAAATTTCTGAGTATACTAGGATGATCATCTCATCAAGGCATATCTTTCTATTCTTTCAGAATTTTGAAATTCACATTTTGAATTTTTAGGGTTTCTCAGACAAACCCTAATCCAGCTCGAGATCCAGTTTTCAACAATCAAGTGGTAAGACCTAAATCGTTTTCTATTTCCATTTGAAGTACTCTTTAAGATGTCTCACCACACCAAGCTTGAGGATAAGCTTGAAGGGGCTGATAACTTCCGAGCATGAAAGTATAGGATTGGGTTAATCCTAGAAGAGAATGAGTTGGACAACTACATAAAGGAAGAGGTTCCAGTTCCAGAAGAAGAAGAGGCTAAGACCTTACACAAGAAGAACCTGGTAGAGGCTAAGAGAATCATTGCTGATTCTATAAAGGACCATCTCATACCCCATGTGTCTTCCCTAAAGACACCTAAGGAGATGTTTGACTCCTTGACGAAGTTGTTTGAAGGAAAGAACATAAATCAGAAGATGACTCTGTGGAACCAATTGAAAGGGGTAAAGCTTCAGAATGGAGAGACCATTCAATCCTACTTTTCCAAGGTCTTTCAAATCAAGGAACAACTTGAAGCTGTGGATGAAGTAGTGGAGAATGGTGAAATTGTAATGACCACATTGAATGGCCTACCTAGGTCATGGGACTCCTTCATCCAAGGAATCTGTGCAAGAAGAAAATTGGTCTCCTTCAATAGACTATGGGAGGAGTGTTCACAAGAAGAGGCTAGGCTTGTGGCCTGAGAAGAAAAGATGGGAAATGAAGATCAAGATCTCATAGCTCACACCAAGAAAGGAAACCTCAAGAGGGATCCACCTCATTGCAATAAATTTTCTCACTACCATCCAAAAGAGAAGAAAGATCTGAGATGATTCAATTGCAATGAGAAAGGACACTTTGCCTCAGATTGCCCCAAGAACAAAAGGGGCAACAACAAAAACTTCAAAAAGAAGAAGAAGAGCAACAAAAGGAGATATCATGCTCATGTTGTTGAGGATGATGAACCTCCCTAGAAGAAGGCTAGAGCAGAAAGTGATGACTCATCAACTGAAGATGAATATGTTCTAATCTTTGCTCTCACAGGTACTATCTCTCATGGATGTAATGATTGGCTTATTGATAGTGGGGCTTATAAACATATGACTGGGTTTAAAGAATCTTTCATGGACCTATCTGAACATGAGTCACCTCACAAGGTGAAACTTGGGGATGACTATCAATATCCCATAAAAGGAAGTGGTGAAGCCTCCTACAAACTAGACTCTGGGAAGTCTATAAAAATGGAAGATGTTTTATATGTACCTAGACTTAAGAAGAATCTTCTCTCCATATCATCTTTGGATGCAAAGGGAATGAGAGTTGCATTTGTGGATGGCCAAGTACTCATGTGGCCAAAGGGTAAGACCATAGATGATGCAGTAGTGATTGGAGAGCAAGAGGGAGGATTATACAAATTGAAGGGACAACCTGAACATGCCATGGTACATGAATCCATGGAGCCAAGTGAAATTTGGCATAGAAGGCTTGCTCATGTGCACTATAGAGCACTACCAATTGCAAGTAAAGCTATAGAGGGTCTTCCTGAAATCAAGACAAAGCATGAAGGTGTTTGCAAAGGATGTGCAAAAGGAAAGAACATTAAGAAGGCATTTCGAAGCAGTGAAAGCAAAGCTAAAGGAATCTTGGAAATTATCCACTCCGATGCATGCGGTCCAATGTCATCCAGTTCTCTGAGTGGGTATGTATATTATGTCTCCTTCATTGATGATTTCTCTAGGAAGACTTGGGTTTACTTCTTGAGGAAAAAAGATGAAGTGTTCGATAAGTTCAAGGAATTCAAAGCCTTGATGGAAAATCAAACTGATAAGAATATCAAGACATTCAGATCCAACAATGGAAGAGAATTCACTTCAGGTGATTTCAAGAAGCTATGCAGTGATTCAGGGATTAAGAGGGAGTTGATTGCTCCTTACAATCCACAAAAAAATGGAGTTTCATAAAGGAGGAATAGAACTATTATGGAAGTAGCATGGGAAATGCTTCATGATCAAGATCTTCCTATGCATCTATGGGCAGAAGCAGCTAGGATAGCTGTGTATGTGCAAAATAGAACACCTCACAAGATATTGGACAACAAGACACCAGAAGAGGTCTTCTCTGGTAAGAAACCTGAAGTCAGCCATCTCAGAATATTTGGTTGTCCAGTATATACACATATTACAAAGGAAAAGAGGACTAAGCTAGATCCTTCAGGAAAGAAGGGCATCTTTGTGGGGTACAATGAAAACTCGAAGGCTTACAGAATATACTTTCCAGGGTTCAAGAAGATTGATGTCAGCATGGATGTAACATTCGATGAGGACTCAGCCTACATCAAATCAAGTAAGACACCTGTTGAAGATCATGAAGAACCAAAGGAATCCATATTTCAACATACCACTATGAATGAAGCAATTCCAGAAGCAACCCGTGAAATTGAAGATCAACAAGAACCTATAGATCCAGCTCGTGAGAAGAACTCTCACAAGAGGAAACCTGCATGGGCTAGAGAGCTCATCCAAGATGTAGAAATATATGGTATTCCAGAAGAAGAACAAAGAGAAAGGAAAAGGACAAGGTCACACACTAGCTATGTTACCTTGCTCTGTGACATTATGAACAAAGAACCTTCCAATTATGAAGAGGCAACGGAAAAGAAAGAATGGAAGGATGCCATGGTCAAGGAATATCAATCAATCATGAAGAATGATGTTTGGGATGTGGTCCGAAGACCAGAAGGGAAGTCTATTGTGACTTCCAAGTGGATCTATAAGATGAAGCATGCTGTAGATGGTAGCATAGAGAAATACAAGGCAAGGTTTGTGGCTCATGGCTTCTCTCCGAAAGAGGGGATAGATTATGAAGAAACGTTTGCTCCTATAGCCAGGTACACTTCCATCAGAATAGTACTTTCTCTGGATGCAGTAATGAAATGGAAGATACACCAAATGGATGTCAAGACAACTTTCTTGAATGGTGTAGTCGAAGAGGAAGTGTATGTTGAGCAACCACTCGGTTTTGAGGCACGTGACAGGGAGTCATATGTGTGCAGATTGAAGAAAGCCTTGTATGGATCGAAGCAAGCTCTTAGGACTTGGTATGGTAGGATGGACAATTTCATATCCAGTTTGGGCCTTACCAAGAGTAAAGCAGATTCCAACCTCTACTACAAGGTTGAGGAAGGAAATCCGGTGATACTACTCCTATATGTGGATGACCTGTTTGTTACAGGAGAGGATGGATTGATTTCCAATACCAAGAGGAAGCTTACTTCCGAGTTTGAGATGAAGGACTTGGGAATGATGCACTATTTTCTAGGCATGGAGGTGTGGCAATGTGCGAATGGGATCTTCCTTGGACAAGGGAAGTATGAAGTAGTCCTGAAGAGGTTCGGGATGATGGACTACAAGGCCATGGCCACACCTATGGCATCGAACCTGAAGCTTCTGTGTGATGTTTCATCTAAGCCAGTTGATGTCACAGTGTATCGTTAGATGATTGGGTCCTTGATGTACCTGACGAACACAAGACCAGATATTTTCTTTGCTGTGAAAACATTGAGCCAGTTCCTGACAAATCCGAGAAGTGTTCACATGGTTGCTGTAAAGCATATTCTGAGGTACTTGAAGGGAATAGTTGATTATGGGCTCATGTATGATGCGAATCAAAATTTTAACCTAGAAGGTTGTATTGATTCAGATTGGGCAGGCAGTGCTGTAGATAGGAAGAGCACTTTGGGGTGCTGCTTCAGTATGGGATTAGGTGTGATCTCTTGGTTGAGCAGAAAGTAGTCCTGCGTAGCACTGAGTACAGCTGAAGCAGAGTATGTTGTAGCTTGTTCGGCCAGTTGTGAGGCAGTATGGATGAGGAGGCTACTGTCAAAGTTATTTGATCTCCCATTGAATGCTACTGGTATCTATTGTGACAGCCATAGTTGTGTAAAGTTGTATGAGAACCCAGTGTTCCATGACAAGTTGAAACACATTGAGATCAAATATCACTATATCAAGGATATGGTGCAGAGAGGAGTAGTGAATCTCCTGTATGTTTTGATGGATGAGTAGGTTGCAGATGTGTTGACGAAACCACTAGCCAGAGTGAAGTTTGAGTACCTCAGAGGGAGGCTTGGTGTTCTTCAGATTGAAGATATTGATGACCTGTGATGAAAGAATACCTTTCTAGTTAAGAGGGACTATTGATGTATTTGTAACTTCAGAAGATAATCTTCTATGTATTACATTTGTACTGTATTGTATGTCCCACACAGATGTACTATTCCTCTGATTGGAAGTGTCGTCATTTGTATTTGTAAGTGTCATCATGTGCATCGACAAGTCTCATCATTTGTATTGATGGGTTATTAGACCACCAGTGTGGGGTCGGCCCTGGTTAGCACATGTGGTTGGGTTATTAGGATTTATTAGCAATTCGGCCCCAGTGGATTATTGGAAGGTGAAGTCAGTGTATAAATAGAGAGGTTGTGTCTCTCATTTAGATCATTCACTCACTTCTCAAGCTCGCATAGCTAAGAGAGAAAGTGGTGCACTAGTGGAGGAGGAGGAGCATCGGCTAGAGACATCTTATTGGGTTTGATCATTGTGATCTTGTATTGTGGCTTATCTTATCTCTGAGGAAGTTGTGGGGTTTTTCACCTTCTTGGTTTTCCCTGGTGAAACTCTGTGTCTCTTGTGTGATTTTTTTTGTGTCTATGATTGATATGTTGTAGATATATGTTGTACATGTTATTCTCTTAGAGATCCTTATGATAATGAAATGAAATTATCAAAAAATTAACACAACATTTGATATAATATATGCCCAATATGGGTATCTTTATACCATCCTTGTTGATGCCCCCAACATTGTTTGGAACATCACATTCAACTGATGGGATTATCGGGACTATTTCCCATCAAGGAAATATTCCCCCACCTATGAATTTGTATCATCCACTATGGCACTGCAATACCCACCAACAACACCTGTAATAGTGGCGCCTACATTTGTAACAAATCCTCCATTTGGTTAGCTATCTTATGGACCACATAGTCGTACGTACTTGAATTCTATCCAAGCACCTTATGTTCCTCCATTACAAATGACACCTCCCTCTCTTACCTCTGCATTATATAGAGCACGTAATGCATATCTTCCTATGGCCGGTACAATCCATATTTTCCATTTCTTCGTCCTTCTATTCCTTATCCCATGCCTCAAATGGGGGTAATCTAGTACAACTTTCTCCCATGTAATAAACTCAAATATTTGAGCAGCTAAACACAACTAATCCCTCGAATCCTTAGATCCAGTGAAAGAATAAATAAAATAATAGGAAAAATCAATAGTAGGGACAAGGGAGAAATACCCCTCCCCAACAAAACCAGAACATGGGTAACTAGAATGAGGGGGGGGGGAAATCACCCCAAACAAGGAAAGAATTCCAAACTTAGGACCAATTATCCTTGCTCCATGTGTGGAGAGTATGGGCACTACAAACACCATTGTCGATTAATTTCTGAGTGCAAACAAATGCTTGAATCAAATAAGTTTGACACACCCAACCCTCCTCAAGCACCTAATGCACCACAACCCTAGCATGTTGAGTTGTTGCAACCCTTTTCCAATCACAGTGTGGTTACCCAAAAACCAAAGCCACGTCCTCAGGGTGATGGCACGTCCTCTCAGAGTATTTACATGAAAATGAAAAAATTAAACCTCCATCCCTATGCCAAATGTCATGGCATGGCTGAATCCCTACAAGGGGAAGATGTTCCCACCAGCTTTAGTGTACCCTTGCAAATACCCCTCCCAAATTGGATCATATCCGAAGGGTCCCAAAAAGACTACTTAGATAGACTACCTACCATAACCCTCACATGAAATATACCCACAACTATAATATCGTGGATGATCTGGATCAACCACCCACCACCATGTCAACATTATAAGTTCTCCAATGTTGTCCTTCCCAAAAGAAGGCATTGCTTAACTCCTTAGGTGTCGTCAATCATTCTGATTTGCATCTTATGACCTTTGATCTTGACAAAGGAAAATAATGACTAACCTCATCAGTTTCTTTTCAAATCCCCATCACAATCAAGAACATTATTATTCATCGAAGCATCTTCGATGTAGGAGCATCGACTTGTGTGATGTCCACCCATGTATAGAAGCATCTGGGTTCACCAAAACTGGTACCTTCATTTATTTCTCTCTTCTCTTATGATGGAAGGCCATCAAAGACTTTAGGTTTGTACAAGAATGTTCCCATTAAGCTAGGGGGGAAATGGCACTTTTAGATATTGAGGTAGTCGATGCAAAATTGACTACAATATGTTAATAGGGTATAGTTATATGTAGGCCATGAAGGTGGTATCCTCCTTAGTCTTCCGCATCATGATGTTCCCTCATAATGGGAAGATCATCACCCTTGAAAAAATCAACTCAAATGACCCACACACAAACACAAACCCAGATAACATATTTCCCACCATAGGATCGATTAATTCCCCCTAGTATGTTGATATTGGTTAAGGGATTTACAAATATTTCAATTTACTCTAGAGGCATACTAAGGTCCTCCACTCGAGCTCCTTGTATCTACAGATTTATGATCATGTGCATTATTTTCACCTATAAAGATAAGTCACAAGCCTCGCCAACATCAACATTAGTACCTCCTACAATTTGTGGCATCAATCAAACCTTGAAACCACCGGTGCCAGCTATTTTTCAAATCCATTTCTTGTGTCTCCCCACTAGAGTACAAGAAACACCAGTAATGGATCAACTCACATTACCTGGGATACTTTTGTGAATACCTATGTGGAACCTTAAACCACCTTACCTACAGATGGATTCAAATCCATTATTCCATTATGAGTTTATCCTGGTAGCACCCACAAGAGCATCATCTGAACCTCCCATGGAAACAACTCAATCTGTGACTCAACCACCATCAATTGTCACTAATACTAATACTTGGGGCATATAGAAACCCAAGTTGAAATACCCTATATTACCAACTAATGCACCTTCACTTCATGTCATTCCACCATGCTCCCTATGTGAGAAACAAAGACCTGCCACTAACCCATGCCCCACCTTGTCAATGCTCAGGAATTTTCTTAACACCCTGGTTAGCATAACCCATGCCCCAAACAATCACCACGGGGTACACCAACCGTGTCAAGTACTCCCAATACTAAGATGAATACAAAGTTATTACAAACCAACCATACATGCAAAATATGTTCTCAGTTTTGGGATTACACCCATCTTTATCATACACTCCCCCAATCCAGGGATGAATTAGAGACTATTATCCTCACACACCCCCTAACTGAAAGGACTCCTCCTGATCATCTAGACACAACCTCCATCAACGTTGTCGCTACATATATGCCAGAGTAGGGGGCATTAATGTAAGAGGAACTAATGCCAGAAGCATCACCACCAGATACAATGTCACTACTGACATCGCTACTAGCAGGGTAATCCCATGGGTGTTCATCATGTAG
Source organism: Larix kaempferi (assembly GCA_027924585.1). Lineage (NCBI taxonomy): Eukaryota > Viridiplantae > Streptophyta > Pinopsida > Pinales > Pinaceae > Larix > Larix kaempferi. The sequence continues at coordinate 11,866,776 of BSBM01000756.1, forward strand.
GAACCATACCCATATGATTTCTAGCAGAACCAACATCGTCATACCTAACCATGCTAGTCAACAACTAATTCTAGTGCATGAGCTCAACCTACTCTCGAGCTATTGGTCCATGTAAATCATGTGTAAAATTGATGTATTACTCATTTCAGTGCCCCATATTATGCGTAGAATGATAATTCCATCTAAACAAAATGAGGCTTGAAGATAACCCTCCTCCCCTTATGGTATACCCACCAAGGTTACCCATGGTAAAGGTTCTCCTCTCAATACCAGAGACGACTAATCATGGTCGTGTCATCAACATGTCATCATTAGCTAGTCTAATCACTAGTGAAAACACATCATCATGTGCATTGTATGAATACCAAGCTTCACCAACAAAATCATCCTCAATCATGTAAGACAACCGTGATCTATAAAACAATCCTTAAACACCAATATTGCTATGTTGAAGTGTTGGTTATCCTTGGGAGATGCAAAACTCTCCCATGCAAGTCAAGTGATTTGGGATACGACACAGACATGCAAGAAATATATCATTTACATAAGTTGCACCATTTTCCACCACTAAAGGTCTCTACAGTCAAGTAGGTGACTCCATGATTCACCCCTTGCATTGTCCCTTCCATTTTAATACAATGTAGTATTTTGTTTTACTCATTCATGTTTTTGATCTCATATATTTAAAATAATACCAAATGTTATTTTCATTGTAGATGTTCACTTCCTAATACTACTTCATCGAATTTGTCGATGGCACGAGTTGTTGGTCAAAGAATTTGGTGTCATCTTCTTGGTCCATTTATACCCCTATTCAAACTCTATACCAAACAGGTGGAGTCTCCTTGGGAAAAGTTACTAATAACCAAGAAGAATATGATGTGGTCATTGGGATATTGAACAATGTCATTCACATCAAGATACAGAACTCGCATGTTCATTTGGATTCCAACCTAGTTGTCTTGCAATTGAACAATGTATTTGGTGTCCTCAATCTGCTTCGCTTTCACAAGTATTTGCGAGTGTTCCTCCTAGTGTGATAGTTTGAAAACATCACATTCAGTCATGTACTTAGGAATGATAATGCATTTTCCGACCATGTCACTAATGAGGTCCTCGATCGACACCTGCTACATCAATAATCAAAATGATCCTGCAAACAAATACATCATATATGTCTTTACCATCTAAGTCATGTTCTAGTACCTACAGCTACACATCAATGTAAAGATATATATTAAAAACATCATCATATGTATACATCACATGAGTACATCAAACCACATAAAAGAGATGAAAATGATAGTATACAAAAAAATAATGAGCCTTATGGGGGTACATAAAAACCTGCTTCCCATAGGGTACGTCAATAACATCTAGAAAGTGGGGATTCTATCCCTATACAAAAATAGATATGATTTCCCTGCACTAAAGTAATATCTCCCAATAATGGGACCCAGGGTCCCAAAATAACCAAAGGAATTGCTTCACGTGTCGATGTCGTTGGTGGACCTCCTAGACATCATAGACTTGGAGATATCCCTAAACCTATTGGTGGAGGACCCTATCCTCCCTAAAATCCTTGAGCAAGATGCCCCACCACTATATCCCTACACATCACCTAGTGCCATCTAGGTCTGCACTGATAGACCTACCACCTTTTCAAGTTGATCATCGCCCAGATCATCCATTGGACACTCCTCCACTCCCACCATCAAAACAAAGAGCTTCCTCTCCAAATTGACTAGCACGATAGTGCTACGGTCCTCTAAAGAATCCCTACCAAATTCTCCCTTAGTATCCACATAGTTACTACCCCAGTAACCCCACCTGCTTCTCCCCCTATAACCCCACCAACTACTCCCCCTATCTCGTTCCTCCATCATCATGCCACCTATGAAGCTAAACCCCTACAAAAGGAGGGGGCATATTAGCTGTTACAACCATCCCAATGAACTGCAAGGGCCTGACATCTATGTCACAAACACGTAAAAAGAATCATTACCGAACATACATATCAACATGTGCATAAACTATCAAATGTACAAAATATGTATCAAGAAAATAGTACACATACCTCTAGCATCCCAACCATGAACACGTATCGATATATCGAGGTCTCCTTGGAAATCTATCTCGCTCTATGGATATTTATCCATGGTCGAATTTGCCTCTAGATCTAAAAATAGCGTGGAGTAAAAATCATCCCCACCTCCCTGCCTCCAACACAAGGCATCACTCATCTCGAGTAAGCCATCCAAAATTCCTGAGGCCCCCTCAGGGGCATCACCACCGATGGATAGAGAGATGGAAATCATTCAAAAATTTATGAGCATATCGCACTTACATACATAAACATCTTAGAACCACTCCAGATGATATCTGATAATAGACACATTAGTTGATGTAGAATCATCGATTTCTAGGCCACCCTATGTCCATCCATCACCCGCTCAATGAGAAAGAGTTGGCTGTCAGTAATCCTGTTGGGGATGATCATCCCAAGAACCCCTACCACAATGGTATCCACATTGTTGGATGGATAGATATGTAATCCGAGAGATCCCAATATGCCTAGGCACCCGATCTAGAGGATGAGAACCACAGTATTGATCAATGAGCTTATCAATAGTGCGATGCCACCCCATCGAGGGGATAATATCATCCCTCACCCCACAGATAGGAAATATTGTCAAGAAATATATATATACTGAGATGTGATGCTCAATTTCTCACCACCCACCTGAAAGCACCCTTGATCAGGATCCTACATCTCCATAATATCCTAAAGTAGAGTGTTTCTCAATCGCACAAACGAGTACTGAAAAACTTGAGCATCCCTGCATCTTGCAAAGCCTACAAAACCATTGCATTCCCAGTCACAAGCTAGACCAACTCATCATAATGGAACTCTTTCCACTGTATGTATTCCATCATTGCGATCACAAGGTACATGTAGCCACAAAAATGGACTGACAAGAGTCAATCCTAGCATATCATAAACAAAAAATTGACTCAAAAGAATGCAAATTTTTCCATGTAAAGTTGTGCTACCTGTGCATACATGCAACCACTCATCCATGCTATACATCCACATGGGTTAAACACACCTTTAGTCATGTGTACCGTGATTGTACCAGACTTAGCCATGTGACAATATTGTGAATGACATACACAGTTCAATCATGCAACCCATGCGACTGTTCATTGAATAGTCGTCAGTCTAACACTTGGAAAAAGCTCGCATCTCCCATGCAATGCATGCCTTTCAAGGTGATAGTACATACCCCAACTTCAAATATACTAAAGCATTTTCAAAAAAATCCCTTAATCCTGGACATATCAAATAATACTTTGTGGTTGATTCGATATCTGTTGTTCATGGCAATCTGATTTCTTTTTTTACGAATTGTGTAACAAAACTCCATTGAAATCGAAAATAATCAATGGTTTACTGGTAACAAATCTTCTAGTATCTGCAAACAAAAAAACACACACACAACATAGTCAATAAAATATTATGTTTCAATGTTTCTAAGTATATTGCTTTCATTTTCTGCAATTTTTGAAACAATGTTTGAAACACATCACTAGATACATGATACTATGTCCATAAACAAATGAGAATTCCAATAAAATTTACATCAATTAAATGTAGAAGTTGTCAAAAATATACAAATCACTAAATGAATTGTTGTTTGTATAATATGAAGGTCATTTGATGTTGAATGTATGTAACCAACGCTCCATTTTTTAATGAGGCATGAGATAAATGAATGAAGGGGTGATCAACCCTTCTCCTACCTAGTATTATTTTCGTAATAGTTCTAGATTGCAAGAAGGGTGGCTCGATCTTTCTTGCGTTCACCATTCTAGATATAGGTGAATTGTTGGATATTGGTGTTCACAATTATCTACTAAACGAAGGGGCAACCAATCCTTCTTGTCGGAATTAGGATAAATATTGTTTATATGTTATAACTTAGCCTATGTCCTAATCCCTACCATTTACTGCAGAAGTCGGTAGTCGGGAATTGTCATCCCAGTCTTCGTAGATTAAATATTTTTACATTTCTCTATTAAATGAAGGGTCGGTCAGCCCTTCTTGTGCTTAGTATTTTTCCAGTCTTCACCTTTCTGTATATACATGAATTGACGGCCCAGCCTTTGTAGGTTGAATATTTGTACAATTCCCTCATAACTGAAGGGGCAGCTAACCCTTCTTCTTCCCAGTATCATTTTCATAATATTTCTAGACTGAAAGAAGGGTCGTCCGATCCTTCTTGTGTTCACCATTCTGGATACAGGTGAATTGCTGGATATTGTTGTTCACAATTATCTACTAAACGAAGGTTCGGTCGACCCTTCGTGTGCTTAGTATTTTTACAGTCTTCACCATTATAGATATACATGAATTGACGGCCTAGCCTTTGTAGGTTGAATATTTGCACAATTCCCTAAAAAATGAAGGTTTGGATGACCCTTCTTCTGCCCAATATTATTTTCATAATATTTCTAGACTGCAAGAAGGGTCGGTCGATCCTTCTTGTGTTCACCATTCTGAGTACAAGTGAATTGCTAGATATTGGTGTTCACAATTATCTACTAAATGAAGGGCGGTCGATCCTTCTTGTCAGAAGTCGAAAGTCAGGATAATATTGTTTATATGTTATAACTTAGCCAATGTCTCGATCCCTACCATTTACTATGAAATTCATGTTGATTAATTTGTTGGAATTGAATTCAACAAGAAGGAAGATATGCCTGCAAAGGAACAAGTATCACATAATGAATAAAACACATATTTCAATAAAATTGGAAACATTTTATTCCAAGGACATTAGCAAAATTGAGTTTTTTAGTTGTTTTTTATTCTAGATCCACTGTTTAATTCCAAATTTAATGAAATATGTGTTATAAGGATCACAATGTCAAGAAGAAGGAATATATTACCGCAAGGATGAAGGATCATGCAAGGAAGAAGGATCACATGATATGTCTGCAAGGAAGAGGAATATATTCCCGCAACGAAGAGGAAGATATGCCCAGGATATAACATATGTCCGTAGGGATCTTGCATATGCCCGTAGGTTCTTTCATATGCCCGCAGGAAACTTGCATATGCCCGCAGGCTCTTGCATATGCCCGCAGGTCTCTTGCATATGCCCGCAGGGGTCATGCATATGCCTGTAGGCTATTACATGTGCCCGTAGGATCTAGCATGTGCATGTAGGCCCTTGTACATGCCCTAAAAAATTACAATATGACTGCAGGATTACAATATGCCCGCATAAAGGCATAAGCATATGCTCGCATAAAGGCATAAGGATATGCCTGCAAGGACCATAAACAAATTCCCGCGAAGCTGAAGGATATGCACACAAGGCACTTAAATCATGCCCACAAGGGGCCCAAGGATATGGAAATTTTATCTTTCTACGGGAATCTAACGCATCGTATAGGAATCCTACTATGGGGTTGTAAGTTTGTTGATATCTACAACGGACATGAAAGCCACAAGAATCTGCCTGGAAATTTTGGGGATATCAAGGACTGGATTAGTAATTTAACTAATCTGTAAAATACAAAAGGACAGGATTATCCAAAGGTCATGATTCTCAGTTAGAAAGGACTCAATTTATTTTGAAAAGGTGTGATTATGAATGGACATGATGTTATATCTTTGTTATTGTTGAAAAAGAGTATTTAAATAGAAGTTCGATTTGGAAGTAAGGGGTCTCTAAAGGGAAAATCATAAAAGCATCAAGAAAGGAAGCGATCAGGAGAATGAAGAATTTCCAGAGGTAGAATTGTTGTTCATTGATGATTATACAAGGATGACTTGGGTAACATTCCTCAAAGAGAAATCAAAAGCTTTTCAGAAGTTTAAAATTTTTAAAGCAATGGTTGAAAATGAGACAAATATGAAAATCAAATGTTTAAGGTCAAATAATGGAGGAGAGTTTACCTACAACGGATTCAATGAGTTTTGTGAAACCCATGGAATTAAAAGGCAATTTTCATCTCCAAGGACTCCTCAACAAAATGGCATTTTGGAAAGAAAGAATAAGACAGTCCAAGAAGTAGCCATAACTATGCTTAATGAAGAAAAAATTTCAAATGCATACTGGAGAGAATCATTATACACAAATGTTTATATACTCAATAGAAGAAAAATCAGAGTAAATAATGACAAGACTCCTTATGAACTATGGTATGGAAGACATGTCTCTGTCAAATATTTCAGAGTGTCTGGTAGTAAGTGATACATAAAGTGGAATGAAGATGATCTTGGTAAGTTTGACTCGAGAACCGATGAGGGAATATTTATAGGATACTCATCCACCAATAAAGCATATATATGTTACAATCAAATACTACACAAGATCATAGAGAGTGCATATGTAAGAGTAGATGACATGAAGCGAAGAAGAATTATAACTCAATATTATGAGATAGAAAATAATGATAAGGAAGAAGAAGACTCACAAAGGAAAGAGGATTTACAAGATGAAGAAGAGATTGAACATGAAGAAAAAGAAGATGAGGTACATCAAGAAAATGACAAAGAATATTATCCAAGATTTGATACAAAAGAACCATCAAGAAGAGTTCAAAGAGATCATCCTTAAAGTCAAGTTATTGGTGACATCAGTACTGGAGTTAAAAAAAGAAGGTTATTATATGATCAAGAACAAGCATTACTTTCTTTAGTAGAGCCTAAAACATTTTCATAAGCTAACAAAAGTGATGTCAATGGGGCGTTATGCAAATGTTATTGGGACCAAGTGGATCACATTTGCATTTGCATAACATTCTTTGCTAGCTTATGCAAATGTTGCCCTTGGGAAACTATAGGAAGAACAGGTTGCCCCTTTTTTGTTTCCATCAATGCCAAAGGGGGAGAATGTTGAATAATATGTTGGAATTGATGTCAGTAAGAAGGAAGATATGCCCACAAAGGAAGAAGGATCACAATGTCAACAAGAAGGAAGATATGCCCACACAGAAGAAGGATCACACAATATGCCTGCAAGGACGAGGAATATATGCCCGCAACAAAGAGGAAGATATGATCGGGCTCTAGCATATACCCGCATGGCTCTTGCATATGCCCGCAGGCTCTTTCATATGCCTGCAGGAAACTTGCATATGCCCATAGGCTCTTGCATATTCCTGTAGGCTCTTGCATATGCCCGCATGGCTCTTTCATATGCCCACAGGGGTCATACATATGCTCGCGGGCTCTTGCATGTGCCCACAGGCTCTAGCATGTGTCCGCAAACCCTTGTACATGCCTGAAAGGCTTACAATATGACCGCAGGATTACAATATGTGCGCATAAGGGAATAAGCATATGCTCACATAAAGTCATAAGGATATGCCCACAAGTACCATAAAGAAATGCCTGCGAATCCTAAGGATATGCCTGCAAGGGGATTAAAGAATTCCCGCAAGGGGCCTAAGGATACAAGCATTTTAGCTTGATACAAGAATCTAATGCATCTTAAAGGCATCCTACTGCGGGCATGTAAGTTCGCTAATATCTACAACGGACATGAAAGCTACAGGCATCTGCGTGAAAATTTTGGGGATATCAAGGAGTAGCCTAATACCCATGAGAAGACTTGTTACAACCACAGACGGTGCGACAATCATTTGGAAACTCATCCAGGAGTGAGCCGAACTGGAAACACCCAAAATAAAATTAAGCCACAACTTCAATCGTCTCTGTCGCATACGCATGCTTGTACGCTTTTGATATCGCCACTTTTGAAATTTGTTTTTGCAATTCTCCGATATGATAAATATGATAATGGCACTTTTAGAACCTAATTTTTCCCTTTTGAAGATTACTTTTGACACTTCCAATACTTAATTTTGAAATTTTAAAACAGATTTTAGCACTTTCAAACTATGATTTTGCATTTTTGAAAACCAAACTAGTACAAACAAACATTCAAGTTTATTATTTAACAAAATACTTTCATTTTATTCACAATTCGCCTCACATCACTCATGCCATTTAGGTGCAGCAAGAAAGTCCAGAATTGATCTAACAATAATGTGTCATTGACATCTTGGAAATTGTAATTTTTTTTTATAATACAGTTCCCTTCCTCGTTACAAACATTTTTTTCTTTAGAGTTATCTACAATCACTGTATTTGTAGTATCCCAACCATGGATCAAAATTTCCCAAACTTTGTTTAAAGGCTTGAGAAATACATAAGGATTTCCATCACCCTGATAACCCTCTCTGGCTATGCAAGAACAATATTCTTGTGTTAAAATTACTCTAAATTGTTCCCTTTTAAATCCCGTTCTTTGTAATAATGTTGGCAAAAAATTGTCAACGTTTTTTTGTTGTGCAGATGTCCATAAACCAAATTCAAATATACTAAAGCATTTTTCCAAAAATTCCCTTAATCCCAGACGTATAAAATAATATTTTTTGGTTTATTCGATATCCGGTGTTCATGGAAATCCGATTTTTTTTTATTAAATGCGTGTAACAAAACTCCATTGAAATAGAAAATAACCAATGGTTTACTAGAAACAAATCTTCTAGTACTATTTGCAAACAAAAAAAACACACACACAACCCAATCAATTAAATATTATATTTCAATGTTTCTAAGTATATTGCTTTCATGTTCAACAATTTTTGAAACACATCACCAGATACATGGTACGATGTCCATAAATAATATGAGAATTGTGCAATAAAACTTAAATCAATTAAATGTAGAAGTTGTCAAAAATATACAAATCACTAAATGATTTTTTTTTGTATAATATGATGGTCATTTGAAGTTGAATGTCTTTAATCAATGCCACATTTTTGAACGAGGCCCAAAATAATTCAACAGAGAACACAACATTTTTTTATAGTTATTTCTCTCTCTTGTGAATCGTCAAATGTCCAACTAGTTGGCATTTTCAAGCAATTTTCCTTGCTATTATCTGCTGAGTGATATTGCCCTTCATCTATAAACAACATGTCTGTTTTTTTTTATATATATCCATATTGGATAAGTACATCCTTGAACAAATTTTTTTATATGTTCAGTACTTCACCAATATTATATTATGCAGACATTGAGTAATTATAAATAGTACTTATTTTACATTGCTCTCGACCCCAAATAAATACAAAGTATTCATTCTTCAACCATTCAAATATACGAAGGAATTTTTTAATTTCCATGTTTTCGAGCGAGGAAACCCACAGAGAAACGTCAAAATGTTTTGTGGAAACACTGATAATATCAGGGCTCAACATCCATGCATATTAACAATAGCAATTATGGACAAAACGAGGTTGTTTGGAAGAATCTTGAATGTTGGATAACATCCGAACTCCAAAGAGAAATCTATCTACTCCCGGGACCAATAGTTTCTTTTGTGGTGATATTCGGAATGCATACAAGAACCATGACTATATATATAACAACAACAACAACACTTTGTTCATGAAGTCAATGATCACAAACATGCAACTGTAAATGAAGATGTTGATTTCCAAAGGTTAATACAAAAATCACCCAAAATTTCACAGATTCAAATGATTTAATAAAAGCATCACACTGAACTAATAATATGTTAGATTCAGACGAAAATAGCAACGTCACTGAAAAAACATAAAACACATTGAATGATTTAAAATCTCCGTAGGTTACATATAGAAACGGGCAATGATACGTTACATTTGATGGTTGTCACTCAATTAGAAGAATGCATTGAAGGTTATGATATCAGTTGATTCATACATTTTACTAAAACCTTTTCAAAGTCAATGTACCAAATCACTATCTGTCCTAGCAGATGATGCAATAAAGGGCTTACTCAAAATACAGTTGTCACATGGATGTGATTTCACATCATCACCCTCCAAAACAATCATTGTTGTATTAATTTACAAAGTTTTCGTTGGGAACTCCTCCCACACACGCTCCATATTTTTTGTGTATTTCCTTCTTTATCGTAGGCACATCTCTCTCGAAACCATACAAATAAAATTTGTTCCCCATATGATTTTTCTGCATTTCCTTCCCTCGAAAATTTTGTAAACAATGACTTCCCCTCATTAACGCCACATTTCGATGACCAAATCCCAACATAAAATTCGGAAAGACATAATCTCAAAAATTTCATGGCATATATTTGTGACTCATACGAAGCTTCATTGTGCTTAAATTCAAATTCACCAACAGTACTTTCTTCCCCATGTTTTACTTTTTTCCCTCCAACAATATTTTTTTTATTTCCCTTTTTTTCTCTTTTAGTGTCATTTTCTGTGACTTTCTTGCGAAATAGAAAACCTTCCATTTCTAATATCAATAACATTTTTGTATGGGGATCTGCACAAAAATATTGCTTGTCATTATATATTTCAGAATAAATTTGTTTTATCAATTTAAGTAGAAAACATTCTTTGTCTTTTACTTGTCAATGCCAGGCCAACATTTGAGTGGTGAGTAACATTGTTGGATATACCGTGTTTTGACATGAAGCCCTCATCTAGTTCATTATTGTGCAAGCTATCGCCTGGTTCATTATTGTCCAAGCTCTCCCCTGGTTCATTATTATCCAATGTGATTTGTTGGCTAATATTCACGGACATCGTCGATGACAACTCTTGTTGTGGATGATCCACATGTTGAATAGAAATACAATCATCTTGACCTGGAAATTTGTAGGTATACATTTTATATAAAAAATTTCAAGTATTCAAGGTCACTATCCCCGTTCATAATTTAGTTAATTTAACCACGATCATTGAAAAATAATTTTTTACCTTCTTGTCCATCTTGTTCTCCAATTTGGTATTTCTTTGTGGATTCTCTATCACATTCAATGTCATCATTGGATAGTACAATTTGATTGGACGATACCTGAGTGTGATATTTATCTGAAGTTGTAGTAGAATAGGAATTTGAAGAAGTTATTGAACATAATAGATCAAGAAAAGTAAAATACAATGAAAGAAGACATCTGAAAATGTTAATACAAATACCTTGTTTTATACCAAATTCATGATAGAAACTGTTCATAAACAACTCTTGTTGTACTATCTCCATAATAGAAATAACTATTCTATTTGGAGACCTGATCAACGAACGATGATCTCTACCTTCTGCATACAACGAAAGAACTGTACCTCGAGAAGAGACCATTCTAGAAACTATGTGATCCCATAATTCATGTGTCCTTTCTTTTGCAAAAACATGTGATGCAGGAGCATCGATGATAAGCCAACAATGTGATTGTGTGTTCACATGTTGTGGCTAGCAAGAGGACAAGCTGTGCTGAAGTGGGAGAAAGTATGTTTATTAATTATTTTTAGTAATTGCAAATATGTAACCAAATAGTATGTGTCATTTTTTTAGAAGGTAGAGCACAGTGGTGAGTTGATGCTTCCTGTGTGGAGATCAAGCCAGTTAGCTAGTTTGTTGTAAAACAATAGTGACTCCTTCAGTGATGGAGAAAAGTCTTTTAGGAGTTTGTTGTTATGAATCAACCATTCAGTTTTTGGAGGATATTTTTGAATGGATGAAATAGGGGAAGATAGGAACAAAGTAGGGGGTTCGGAGGAGGTCGGTCAGTAGAAGTGAGAGCTTTGCGTAAGAAAGAGTCGGTGGATATTTTCCTGCATGCCAGAGGAAAATACAATTGTATAGATGTTTTTACTATCACTTAATGAAATTAGCAAGTTTTGTGTGTTAATGGTGTACTGTGCATTTGAATGAGAGATAAGCCTATATTCTATCAGGTGCGAATGTTAACTCGATGTCCGTGTGAATAAATCTTTGTCTTTGTGTTTGTATGAACACTAAGAACACCCAAGTCCTTTGTAGACAGACCATTAATGCGTAGCAGAGATAGTTTTTTTCATATTTAGTTTATCATCAGATCCGTACGAAGACTGAGCTGGATTAATCGATTCTCTGATCAATCCACGAGAAAATCACAGAGTCATAGTCGATTCAAACAATAGAGGTTGGTTGGCTCAGATCTAATCTGAAAGGAAAATCGACGATGGGGAAAGAATCGATCAAGTGAAAGTGCATCAAAGTTAGCGTCTCTGCAATCCAAGGCAAGGTGTTTCGCATTGAACGCAGATCAACGGACGAGATTCCATCCGCAAGAGATTGATGGTTGGATAGCATTCTGTAGAAGGAAAGAGCTTAGCCGTTAACAGTGAGACTTGCAGAGACTACATTACAGAAGAGTTTTGTGGAAATTTCTTTCAAGAAAGCATGGAAGGTGCACCTGCACTCCACAATCAGCAAGCTGCAGAAAGGAGCGTGCGGAAAGGTCGTTGCAGGAAGGAGACTACGGAAAGAAGTGTTGCGGAAGGGTTGTTGCGGGAATGCGACTGTAGGGAGATCGTTCTAGAAGAACACTGCAACCACGGAATGGAGTTGTTTCCGCAAGACTATTGCAGAAGGTCAGTTTCGAATGTCATAACGTTACGGAAATCCCATTTTCAAGGAAAGTACCACAAGTGAGAAGAACCTAGCTGGTTGTTAGCTAAGGTTGGTCGTCTGATTTCAAAGGATCACAATAATTCCTGGGAAGCAAGATGGATTGGATTTTGGTCACTCCCGCCTGCACCATTTGTGGTATCAGAGCGGGAATCCTCTTTGGAAGGCAAGAAGACAGATAGGAGGTATGTAGAGAAGCATTTGTGAGTTAAGAAGACTTGCATGCAGAACAAAAGAAGCTTAGAGCTTGTTAAGAACAATGAAGTTCCTGATAAGGAAGAAAACTACTTTGGGAGAAGTGGTGCAAGGTAAGGGAAAGAGGTAGCAGCAATTGGTGAAGTATCTCAGCAAGAAGATCACTGCATTAAGGTAGTGATGAAAGAAGCAAGTGGAGACTTCTAAGTGAAAGAGAAGTGTGGCCAGAACCTAGTTATTTTAGCTAAGTTTGGAATTTAGGAGGACAGTTAAGTGTTCTCAAGAGAAGGTGAGTTGAGTGTAGAATCCTATTGAGCAGTGGAATCTTAGAGAGAAGGTTCTATAGAGAGGACCTTAAGTTAACAAAAGTTCAGGTTCAAGGAGGAGAAGCTTGGTGAGGTAGTTGTAGAAGCGTGAAAGAGAAATGTTATTGCAGAGGCTTAGTGCAACTCACAATGAGTGGGAGGAAACTCATGGAGATGGAGAAAAAGATGACTACTGATAGTCATGGCATAGGTTCAGATAAAATCCACAGAAGAGAGAGAGAAGGTGCCAAGGAAAATTGCATATGGAAGTAGATGAGTGATGAAGAGTATGATAGAGAGAAGGCTGGGATAAGGGCCCATCTTGGAGTGTTGATGGGGCTGCTACAGAGGAATATGGAAGAACAAAGATATGGTTGGGTTATTAAGAAGAAAAGAGTCAAGTGGAGTTTGTTGCAGAGTAGGTTGAGACATAAGACAAGTATGCAGCCGAAAGAAGAACTCAAAAGAGTTGAGTTGCAGCATAAGATATGTGCCGGGGAAGATGGTTACTTATGTAAACTAGAACAAGGATCTATTCTTGGGGAGAGTAGTGATGATGATGAAGACATAGGAAAAAGAGGAGCCTATGTATATCAGAATGAGTAGCAGCAAGAGCAGATAACAGTGACTGAGAATCTGCTAGAGATGGGAGAGGATTTGATGATGAACACGGTCTTATTGAAGCCTGAAGAGGAAAAGGTGGAACCCGCCCAAAGGAAGGATTTATTCAGAACCATGTGTAAATTCAAGGGGAAATGTTGTAAGATGGCGATTGACAGTGGGAGCACTGACAATCGTGTTTCTGCAGAGATGGTGGAGAAGCTGAGTTTGGAGAAAACCAAACACCTTGTTCCATACAAGGTATCCTAGTTACAAAAAGGACATCAAATCCTGGTAAGTGAACAATCTGAAGTTGATTTGAAAATAGGAACATATAAGGATAAGCTTGTATGTGATGTTATGCCGATGGATTTTTTCCATATTATTCTAGGGATACCATGGCCATTTGAGAAAAAGGTGATACATGATGGTAGGAGAAACTGTCATAGTTTTGAGAAAGATGGGATAAGAAATGTTCTTCTTCCTTTACAAGAAGGGAGTGCGACAGAACAACAAGCATCTAAGGTCCTAATGTTGATAGGGAAAGAGTATTTGCAGCAAATTGAAGAGGAAGAACTTAATTATGATGTGGTATGTAAACCTAGAGTGGTAGTAATGAAGACCAATATTACAGACCTACCTAAGGAGATTTAGGAGATGCTAGGGGAGTTTAGTGACATTGTGGTAGATGATTTTCCTAATGAGTTACCACCGAAGAGGGATATAAGTCACCATATTGATTTTATTCCTAGAGCAAGCTTACCAAACAAGAAAGCATACAGATTGACACCTCAAGAGAATGAAGAAGTTAGAAAGCAAGTATAAGGATTGTTAGACAAGGGGTTGGTTCAGAAAAGTCTGAGTCCATGTGTAGTACCAACAGTTCTCACCCCAAAGAAGGATGGTGAATGGAAGATGTGCATTAATTCCAGGGCCATCAACAAGACTACCATCATATATAGGTTTCCATTACCCAGGATGGATGACATGATGGATTTCCTGAGTGGGGCAACATGTTTTTCAAAATTAGATCTGAATAGTGGATACCATTAGATCAGAATTCGAGAAGGAGATGAGTGAAAGACAACCTTTAAGAACAATGATGGGTTGTATGAGTGGATGGTTATGCCATTTGGACCATCCAATGCACCAAGTACTTTCATGAGATTAATGAATGAAGTCTTGAGAGATTTCATAGGTAGATTTGTAATAGTTTACCTTGATGATATTCTGATTTTCAGTAAAACAGAAAAAGAATACTTGAAGCATCTAAGATGTGTCTTGGAGAAATTACGAAAGGAAAATTTGTTGGTGAATGTGAAAAAGTGTACATTTCTGAAATTAGAACTAGTGTATTTGGGTTTTGTTATCTCGAGAGATGGATTGAAAAATGGATCCATAAAACGTGCAAGCAATCATTGATTGGCCTTCACCTCAGAGCATATTGGAGGTAAGAAGTTTCCATGGATTGGAAAGATTTTACAGAAAGTTCATAAAGGATTTCAGTGGTATTTGTGCACCAATCATTGAAACAATTAGAAAGGAAAAACAACCATTTAAATGGACAGCAAAGGCTAAAAGGAGCTTTCAGTTTTTGAAGAGAAAGATTACTAAGCAACCAGTATTGAAGCTACCAAACTTCAAACACCCTTTCCAGGTAAAGTGTGATTCTAGTGGAGTAGCAATTGGAACTGTACTCAGTCAGGAAGAAATACCTATAGCATATTTCAGCGATAAGTTGAATGATTCAAAACATAAATATTCATCTTGTGACTAGGAATTTTATGCTATTTTCCAAGCACTAAAGCATTGGAGACATTATCTGATGCCTAGAGAGTTTTTTTTTTAACTTTATGATAATCATGCATTACAATACATCATGCAACAACCTAAATTGAATCAGAAGCATGTCAAATGTGTTGAGTTATTGCAAAGCTTTACCTTTGTGTTGAATCACATCAGTGGGAAATCAAATCGAGTAGTTGATGCCTTAAGCAGGAGACAATTCATTGTGTAAGAAAATCATATCCAAGTCTTAGGATTTGAACATTTGAGAGGTTTGTATGAGGTTGACATTGATTTTCAGGAAGCATACAAAGTTTGTAAGAATCCCGTGGAATTGGACATAGATCCATGGATGGAGTATATGTTTCCATATGGTTTACTATTTAAAAACAATAGAATTTGTGTTCCCAAATGTTCCATGAGAGAGAACTTGATACAGGAGAAAGATAATGGGGAGATGGCAGGTCACTTTGGATGTGATAAAACCTTTGAACAGTCGAGCCATTTCTACTTTTGGCCAAAGATGAGGTCTAAGGTTGAAAAGTTTGTGAGCAGATGTAGGGTATGTCAACATTCCAAGGGGAGAAGCCAGAACATAGGATTATACACACCATTACCTATTCCAACTAGACCTTGGGATTCTGTGAGTATGGATTTCATTTTGGGTTTACCAAAAACTCAGAAAGGGAATGATTCTATTCTTGTAGTGGTGGATAGATTTACTAAGATGGCACATTCCCTTCCTTGTTACAAGACCAGTGATGCCACACACATTTCTAACTTGTTTTCTAATGAAGTTGTAAAGCTACATGGGTTACCTAAGAGCATTGTATATGACAGAGATGTAAAGTTCACAGGTCATTTCTGGAGGACCTTGTGGAAGAAGTTGGGAATCAATTTGAACTTTAGTTCAACATATCATCCACAGACTGATGGCCAGACTGAGGTGGTGAATAGAATTCTAGGTAACATGTTGAGAAGTATGATTGGAGAAAATCCAAAACAATGGGACAAGATGCTAGCTCAAGCAAAATTTGCATATAATGACTCACCAAACTGAAGTACAGGAATGAGTCCATTCCAAATTTTGTATGGAATACACCCAAGAGGGGTGTGTGAACTTCGTAATTTGGGTCAAATGGAAAAGAGGAGTGCAGATGGCGAGGAGTTTGCAACAAGGATTAGTGAACTAAAAGAGAAATTTAAAGCAAGGTTGTAGTAGAGTAACAATAGTTACACAACAAGAGCAGATTCTAGGAGAAGAGAGAAAAAATATGAGGTAGGAGATTTGGTTTTAGCACATATGACGAAAGAGAGATTTCCAAAAGGAGAGTATAACATGTTGAAAATGAAAAAGATTGGACCCTGCAGAATACTGAGAAAGTTTTCAGCAAATGCCTATGAGCTGGAGATGCCAACAAGGATTGGAATCTCACGTATTTTTAATGTTGCATACCTGTATACTTATGTGGCTGATGATACATGATAAATGGCAAGAGACATGGATCCTATAGAAGATATTCAATGGCTGAAGAAGATGCCTATGGCCCATCCATCATAAACTGAGTCTATCTTGGATACTAGAGTGGCAAAGAGTACCAGACAAAGAGACTACTTGGAATACTTTATCAAATGGAAAGGATATCCAGCAGAAGATTTTACATGGATGGATTCCAAAGACTTGGAGACAAAGGGTTTCGACCTAATTGATCTATTGAACAAGGGTTCAGAATTTTAACCTTGGGAGTCTGATGCAGGAGCATCGATGCTGAGCCAGCAATGTGTTTTCATGTTCACATGTTGTGGCTAGCAAGACGACAAGCTGTCCTGAAGTGGGAGAAAGTCTGTTTATTAAGTATTTTGAATAATTGCAAATATGTAACAAAATAGTATGTGTCAGTTTTTAAGAAGGTAGAGCATAGTGGTGAGTTGATGCTCCCCGCGTGGAGATCAAGCTAGTTAGCTAGTTTGTTGTAAAATGATAGTGACTCCTTCAATGATGGAGGAGACTCTGTTAGGAGTTTGTTAATATGATTCAGCCATTTGGTTTTTGGAGGATATTTTCAAATGGATGAAATAGGGGAAGATAGGAACTCAGTAGGGGGTTCGGATGAGGTCGGTCAACAAAAGTGAGAGCTCTGTGTAAGAAAGAGTCGGTGGGATATTTTCCTGCATGCCATAGGAAAATACAACTGTATAGATGTTTTTTCTATCACTTAATGCAATTAGCAAGTTCTATGTGTTAATGGTGTACTATTCATTTGAATGAGAGATAAGACTAGATTCTATCAGGTAGAGTTGTGTGCGAATTTTAACCTGATGTATATGTGAATGAATCTTTGTGTTTGTGTTTGTATGAACAGTAAGAACACCCAAGTCCTTTATAAATGGACCATTAATGCATAGCAGAGATAGTTTTTTTCATCTTTAGTTTCTCATAAGATCCAGACGAAGAATGAGCTGGATTGATCGATTCTCTGATCAATCCACGAGAAAATTGCAGAGTCACAGTCGATTCAAAGAAAAGAGGTTGGATGGCTCAGATCCAAGCCAAAAGGAAAATTGATGGCGGGGAAAGAATCGATCAAGTGACCGTGCATCAGAGTTAGCGTCTCTGCAAGACAAGGTGAGGTGTTCTGCATTGATCTCAGATCAACATACGAGATACCATCCATAAGAGATCGACAGTTACATGGCATTCCGCAGAAGGAAAGAGCTCAGATGTTAACGATGAGAGTTGCGAAAACCACATTGCGGAAGAGTTTTGTGGAAATTTCTTTCAAGAAAGCATCGAAGGTGCACCTGCTATCCGCAATCCGCAAGTTGCGGAAAGGAGCGTGCAGAAGGGTCGTTCCGGGAAGGCGACTGCAGGAAGATCGTTGTGGAAGAACAATGCAATTATGGAAAGGATTTATTTCCGAAAGGCTGTTGCAGAAGGTTAGTTCAAACTGTCAGAACGTTGTGGAAAGCCCATTTTGAAGGGAAGGACCGCAAGTGAGAAGAACCTAGCTGGTTGTTAGCTAAGGTTGGTGGTCCGATTTCAAAGGATCACAATAATTCCTGGGAAGCGGGCTAGATTGGCTTTTGGTCACTCCCGCCTGCACCAACATGGATTCTCAAACTATCATTTTTAACCTTGGGAAAAGGTAAATCAATCATTGGTAGGCCCTCATCCTTCCAATCCATATCCATTTGAAAACTAGACAAATTATCATCATCCCTTCCAATTATCCAACACTGTATAATAGAGAATCTTATAAACAATTCCTTGGATGAATCTCTATAAACTCCCTTGGTAGGATTTTGTGTTACCTTTTGTTTATTTCTTGCTAAAAAGTGTGAAATATTTAGAAATCATACAAGAGTTTTCCATATCAGCTAAAAAAATACAAGTAGATGTTGCTTCATTTGATTCTAAGTAGTGCAAAAACACAAGTATATCTTCTTCTGTCCAGGCACTATCACAATTACACATATCAACAACAACAAATTCACAGTTGATTGCCACACCAAGAAATGCAATGGATCTTAGTGTGTTGACCAAAGATGCAGGATAACAACATTGGAAAGAAAACTGTGAACTATATTTGACTCCGTCAATGGACATATCGATCCCCTCTTTATTGATATATATATTCAATATTTTATGAGCATCATTTGGTAATTTGGTACCATTATCCTCTTCATATTCTTTCCTTCTCTTTTTACTCAGAGATTTTGCTTGCTTTTCAGAGCATAAAATACTGCACAATTGCTGAAGATGATTTGGTGCAATTTTATAGATTTCAATGACATTATGGTCAGTGATAATCTATGATTGATGTTGATGTATATGTAACTTCGGAATGTATTTCACCTATGTATATTGTACTCCTATAGAGATGTTATTATTCCTCTATATAGAAGTGTCGTCATTTGCATTGGCAAGTGTCACAAGTGTCGTAACTTGCTGTGATGGGTTATTATACCACCAAGTGTGGGGTCGGCCCGGATTAATGTAACCATGGGTTATTAGACTCTTCTAGAGAAGTCGGCCCTGCTAGTGTAATAGGAAAGTCGGGACAAGTATAAATAGAGAGCGGGAGATCTCTATTTGTTCATCTCATTATTCACTTCTACATCACTCGAAAAGTGGCACACTAGTTGAGGAGGAGGAGCAGCTGCTAGTAGAAGACTATCTCTTGTACTTGGGTTGTATCATTGCTCTTTCTATCTCTGAGGAAGTTGTGGGGTTTTTCACCTTTATGGTTTTCCCCAGTAAAACTCTGTGTGTCTATTGTCTCATGTGATTGCTTGGTGTGATTGATATACATTGTTATACTTGATATGTTGTACATGTTATTCTCTTAGTAAAGATCCTAGAGTATATTGAATTAATACTCAAAAATTAATATGTTATCAGAGCTAACCTGAGAAGAAGACATTGTGCAGTGGTAGAAACTAGGGTTTCTTATTTATTGGGTTTCTCTCCATAGATTTTGGAAAGGCAGCAAGGTAGATTGACTCTACTCATCAAGGAGAATCTTTCTATCCAATCAGAATTCAATTCTCAGCACTTTCATTTTTGGCCCTAAAAATTAGGGTTTCCACACAAATAGGAATTTCTGAAATATGACATAGTTGGAAGCTACTTGGAAAAATTGAAGTTTAGAGCTTTGGATCAAGATTTTTGGTTGGGTGAAGCTCCGGGAAACTAAAACCCTAATTTAGGGTCCTCCCTTGTGAATCCGAGAAGACTAAAAGGAATTTCTGAAGGGTGAAACTTTGTAGATTTCAAATTCTGAATATACCAGGTTAATCATCTCATCAAGGTACATCTTTATATCCTTTCAGAAAGTTGAAATTCACATTTTGCATTTTTAGGGTTTCTCTGACAAACCCTAATCCGGCACCAGATCCAGATTTCTGTAAATCAAGTGGTAAGACCTAAATATTTTCTATTTCCATTTGAAGTACTCTTTAAGATGTCTCACCACACCAAGCTTGAGGATAAGCTTGAAGGGGTTGATAACTTCCGAGCATGGAAGTATAGGATTGGGTTAATCTTGGAAGAAAATGAATTGGATACTTACATAAGTACTGAGGTCCCTGTCCCAGAGGAAGAAGAGGCTAAGGCATTACATAAGAAGAACTTGGTCAAGGAAAAGAGGATCATTATTGATTCTATCAAAGACCATCTCATACCACATGTTTCATCTCTAAAGACACCCAAGGAGATGTTTGATTCCCTAACAAAGTTGTTTGAAGGGAAGAACATAAATCGAAAGATGACTCTGCGGAACCAATTGAAAGGGGTAAAGCTTCAGAATGGAGAGACCATTCAATCCTATTTCTCTAAGGTCTCTCAGATCAAGGAACAACTTGAAGCTGTAGATGAAGTGGTGGAGAATGGTGAAATTGTTATGACCACTTTGAATGGCCTACCTAGTTCATGGGATTCCTTTATCCAAGGAATCTATGAAAGAAGAAAATTGATCTCCTTTAGTAGACTATCGGAGGAATGTTCACAAGAAGAAGCAAGGATGGTGGCTCAAGAAGAAAAGATGGGGGATGAAGATCAAGCTCTCACAACTCACACCAAGAAAGGAAATCCCAAGAGAGAGCCATCTCATTTCAAGAAATCTTCTCATCACCATAAGCATAAAGAGAAGAGAATATGTTTTACATGTAATGAGAAGGGACATATTGCTATAAATTGTCCCAAGAAAAAAAAGGACAACAACAACTTAAACAAGAAGAAGAAGGGTACCAAAAGGAGGTACCATGCTCATGCTGCTGAGGATGATGAATCCCCCAAGAAGAAGGCTAGGGAAGAAAGTGATGTTTCATCAAGTGAAGATGAATATGTTCTAATCTCTGTTCTCACATGTACTATCTATCATGGATGTAATGATTGGATTATTGATAGTGGAGCTTCCAAACACATGACTGGGTTTAAATAATATTTTGTAAATCTATCTGAACATGTGTTGCCCCATAAAGTAAAACTTGGGTATGACTATCAATATCCCATCAAGGGAAGTGGTGAAGCCTCCTACAACCTAGACTATGGAAAGTATTTGAAGATAAAAGATGTACTATATGTACCTAGTCTCAAGAAGAACCTACTCTCCCTATCTACATTGGATGCAAAAGGCATGAGGGTTTCATTTATAGATGGCCAAGTCCTAATGTGGCCAAAGGGTAAAACTACAGATGATGCAGTGGTGATTGGAGAGCAAGAGGGAGGACTATACAAATTGAAGGGACAACCTGAACAAGCCATGATACATGAATCCATGGAGCCAAGTGAACTTTGGAATAGAAGGGTTGCACATGTGCACTATAGAGCAATGCCAGTTGCAAGTAAAGCAATAGAGGGTCTTCCTGAAATCAAGACAAAGCATGAAGGTCTTTGCAAAGGATGTGCAAAAGGAAAGAAAATTAAGAAGGCATTTCCAAGTAGTGAAAAGCAAAAGAAATCTTGGAAATTATCCACTCCGATGTATGCGGTCCGATGTCATCAAGTTCTCTAAGTGGGTATGTATACTATGTCTCTTTCATTGATGATTTCTCTAGGAAGACTTGGGCTTACTTCTTAAAGAACAAAGATGAAGTATTTGATAAATTCAAGGAATTCAAAGCATTGATGGAAAATCAAACTGATAAGAAGATCAAGACCTTCAGATCTGATAATGGCGGAGAATTCACTTCAGGTGATTTCAAGAAGCTATGCAGTGATTCAGGTATTAAGAGGGAGTTGACTGCTCCCTACAATCCACAACAAAATGGAGTTGCAGAAACGAAGAATAGAACTATCATGGAAGAAGCACGGGCAATGCTTCATGACCAAGATCTTCCTTTGCATCTATGGGTAGAAGTAGCTAGGACAGCTGTGTATGTGTAGAATAGAACACCTCACAAGATATTGGACAACAAGACACCAGATGAGGTCTTTTCTGGTAAGAAACCTGAAGTCAGCCATCTCAGAATATTTGGTTGTCCAGTATATACTCATGTTCCAAAGGAAAATATAACTAAGCTAGATCCTTTAGGAAAGAAGGGCATCTTTGTGGGTTACAGTGAAAGCTCGAAGGCTTACAAAATATACTTTCCAGGGTTCAAGAAGATTGATGTCAGTAGGGATGTAACATTTGATGAGAACTCAGCTTATATCAAATCAAGGAAGACACCTGTTGAAGATCATGAAGAACCAAAGGAAATCAGATTCGAAGATACCACTATGAATTGAAGATCCACAAAAACCTATAGATCCACCCCATGAGAATATCTCTCACAAGAGGAAACCGACATGGGTTAGAGAGCTCATCGAAGATGCAGAAAGATATGGTATTCCAGAAGAGGAACACAGAGAAAGGAAGAGGACAAGGTCACACACTAGTTATGTTGCCCTGCTCTGTGACATTATGAACAAAGAACCTTCCAGTTATGAAGAGGCAGCGAAAAAGAAAGAATGGAAGGATGCCATGGTTGAGGAATACCAATCGATCATGAAGAATGATGTTTGGGATGTGGTCCCAAGACCAGAAGGGAAGTCTGTTGTGACTTCCAAATGGATCTATAAGATCAAGCATGCAGCAGATGGTACCATAGAGAAATACAAGGCAAGATTGGTAGATCATGGCTTCTCTCAGAAAGAGGGAATAGACTATGAAGAGACCTTTGCTCTTGTAGCTAGATACACTTCCATCAGAACAATACTTGCTCTGGCTACGGTGATGAGATGGAAGATACACCAGATGGATGTCAAGACAACTTTCTTGATTGGTGTAGTTGAAGAGGAAGTGTATGTGGAGTAGCCACTTGGTTTTGAAACACATGACAGAAAGTCATATGTGTGCAGGTTGAAGAAAGCCTTGTATGGCTTGAAGCAAGCTCCTAGAACTTGGTATGGTAGGATGGACAATTTTCTATCTAGTTTAGGCTTTACCAAGAGTAAAGTGCATTTCAACCTTTACTACAAGGTTGAGGAAGGCAATCCTGTGATTCTACTCTTGTATGTGGATGACCTATTTTTTACAGGTGAGGATAGATTGATTGCCCACATGAAGAGGAAGCTTGCTACCGAGTTCGAGATGAAGTACTTGGGGATGATGCACTACTTTCTAGGTATGGAGGTGTGGTAGAGTGCAGATGGAATCTTCCTTGGACAAGGGAAGTATGCAGTAGAAATCCTAAAGAGGTTTGGGATGATGGACTGCAAGACCATGGCCCCACCTATGGCATCAAACCCGAAGCTTCTGTGTGATGATTCATCTGATCCGGTTGATGTCACTGTGTATCGTCAGATGATTGGGTCCTTGATGTACCTGATGAACACGAGACTAGATATTTGTTTTTCGGTGAACACATTGAGCCAGTTCCTGAGGGATCCCAGAAGTGTTCACCTGGTTGCTGTAAAGCATATTCTGAGGTACTTGAAGGGTACAATTGATTATGGGATCAAGTTTGATGCGAATCAAAAGTTTAACCTGCAGGGTTATGTTGATTCAGATTGGGCAGTCAATGCTGCAGATAGGAAGAGCACTTCTGGGTGCTGCTTTAGTATGGGATTAGAAGTGATCGCTCGGCTTAGCAAGAATCAATCCTACGTAGCATTGAGTACAGCCGAAGCAGAGTATGTTGCAGCTTGTTCGGCTAGTTGTGAGGCAGTATGGCTGAGGAAGCTATTGTCTGAGTTATTTGATCTCCCATTGGATACTACTGGTATCTACTATGACAACCAGAGTTGTGTGAAGCTGTCTTAGAACTCGGTGTTCCACGACAGGTAGAAGCACATTGAGATCAAATATCACTATATTAGGAATATGGTGCAGAGAGGAGAAGTGAAGCTCTTGTATATTGCGATGGATGAGCAGGTTGGAGATGTGTTGACAAAACCACTAGCCAGAGTGAAGTTTGAGTATTTCAGAGAGAGGCTTGGTGTTCTTCAGATTAATGACACTTCGAGAAAGAAGTGATGGACACATTTGCAGGAGCCATTCCTGGCATGCTGAGAGGAGGATCCTTCGCATGGCTATGGATGTAAGCGTTGGATGATGAGCATCGGGATGATGCTCCAGTTACTGCTTTGTATGCATCATGTTGGATACTTGTTATGATCAGGTGGATACATTGTATGATCAAGATGATCATGGATGACAATCTTTAGGATGTTTCTCCAGATGATATGCATCAGGATGATGCTATGATGATGATCAGGAGGATCATGTGATGATGTACATCAGGATGATGTATGATGAGTATCAAATTGATGCTCTATGGCTGTGGACAGGTTGTGCAGATGAGCATGTAAGTTGACCTGGGAGATCCAATAGGTTGGGCTATGTGCCCGTAATCAGTCTTAGGATGCTCTTTCAAGGCATTGATCTGGGAGGACATGTAATATTGCCCTGGGAGATTCAATAGTTTGGGATGTGTGCTCGTAATAAGTCCTGGGATGCTCTTTCGAGGTTTTGTCCTATGACATGTAATGTAGTCCTGGGAGATCCGATTGGTTGGGTTGTGTGCCCGTAATAAGTCCTGGGATGCTCTTTCAAGGTTTTTCCATGACCACATGTAATGTAGTTCTGGGAGATCCGATAGGTTGGGCTGTGTGCCTGTAATAAGTCATGGGATGCTCTTTCGAGTTTGTGTGGTGGAAAATCCTAGATTTGTTCTAGGTCCCATCCAGTATGAAAAAGGACTAGCTCTGTGGCAGAAATCCTAGATGCGTTCTAGGTCCCATCCAGTATGAAAAAGGACTGGCTCTATGGTGAAAATCCTAGATGCGTTCTAGGTCCCATCCAGTATGAAAAAGGACTGGCTCTGTGGCGGAAATCCAAGATGCATTCTAGGTCCCATCCAGTATGAAGAAGGTCTGGCTCTGTGGCAGAAATCCTAGATGCATTATAGGTCCCATCCAGTATGAAAAAGGACTAGCTCTGTGGCGAAAATCCTAGATGCGTTCTAGGTCCCATCCAGTATGAAAAAGGACTGGCTCTGTGGTAGAAATCATAGATTTGTTCTAGGTCACATCCAGCATGAAAAAGGGTTGGCTCTGTCGATGATGAAGACCTACAGGTGGCAGGCCTACATCCAGTATGAAAAAGGACGGGCTCTGTAAAACTTCCTATGACGAGTAGATCAGAGATTGATTAAGATAGCAGCAGGAGTAACGATGATGTTGATTCGATGACGATGATTCAGTGATGATGATCCAGAGAAGAAGACTTGTGCTAGCAGATCGGTGTTGAGAAATACCTTCCTAGTTAAGAGGGAGTGTTGATGTATATGTAACTTCGGAATGTATTTCACCTATGTATATTGTACTCCTATAGAGATGTTATTATTCCTCTATACAGAAGTGTTGTCATTTGCATTGACAAGTGTCGCAATTGTCGTAACTTGCTGTGATGGGTTATTAGACCACCAAGTGTGGGGTCGGCCCGGATTAATGTAACCATGGGTTATTAGACTCTTCTAGAGAAGTCGGCCCTGCTAGTGTAATAGGAAAGTCAGGACAAGTATAAATAGAGAGCGGGAGATCTATATTTGTTCATCTCATTATTCACTTCTACATCACTCGAAAAGTGGCACACTAGTTGAGGAGGAGGAGTAGCTGCTAGTAGAAGACTATCTCTTGTACTTGGGTTGTATCATTGCTCTTTCTATCTCTGAGGAAGTTGTGGGGTTTTTCACCTTTATGGTTTTCCCCAGTAAAACTCTGTGTGTCTATTGTCTCATGCGATTTCTTGGTGTGATTGATATACATTGTTATACTTGATATGTTGTACATGTTATTCTCTCAGTAAAGATCCTAGAGTATATGTAATTAATACTCAAAAATTAACAATTGAATAGTTTGAACATCGTGAAATTTGAAATATTCAACGGTAGAATGCATGGTTGACCTCTTGTCCTTGATTTGATTGCAATATTGATATAAAGTATTTGCGCAAACATTTTTTTTTGACTGATGTGCTCATCCAAACTGATCTGTTGATGATATTGTCTGCCACAATGGTCAATTCATATTCATCAAGATCATGCAATGGTCTAAAAAAATTAGATCCATGATTCTTTATTTTATTTTGAAAAAAATCAACCTGAGTGATGTTCTTGGGTGAGCATGGCAAGGAACCAATTTTGTAAAGCTCGAATACAGACATCCATTTGCTCCACAGTTGATCCGATGTCAAAAGAAGAGTTATCTTGTCTTTAAGGTTGCCATTTGTTTGAACAACAATATATATCCATACATTCAGCTTGGAAAGACTGCAAACATATAAAATTGAAGATAATATTTAATTTGCTAATTTCATAACATGGGAAGCAATCTAAAGACTTTGATTGATAAGAAGAAAAATTATATACCTTCCAAGCATCACTAAAAATGTTTCCATTTGCTGGGCGGGATGGCCTACCGCAGGATATCCATTTCTCCCTTGCTTTTACAACTTGAGAAATGAATGGAGTGTCTGCAAATTCCTTGTTTGATAAATTTTGTTGTTTGCATAATTTGCTGATAATGTGATGAGGAATATATTTATGTAGAAGACAAGTTGTTCAATGCTCATACCTTGAATGGACTGATTGATATTTATCAATTTCAATATTTTTTTTCTGCGTAGAAATAGTATGTTGTCCACCCAATATATACAAATTTATTGAAGAAAAATTAATTTCATCTTCATTTCCAGGAAGAAATCTCAATTTGTTCTCCTTATCGAAAGGAAATAGAATAGAATCTCTCAAAGTTGTTGTAAATGTTGAGAGAAGATATATAACCATATTTTCCGTGACCTCCTCATCAACTTTTCGATATTGTAAATGTGGAGGCGCAACAACACATCTTGTTACATCAATAGAAAAAAATTTCTCATTGAACAAAAAGTATTTGATCTGCTCTTGTTGAACTTCTTTTGAACTTTCGAAGCTCTTTGTCGCTTTCCGCATCATCACTATAAAAGGAATTGATTTGAGTGATTTGAAGGAAGATCTAGTCACATATTTTTCAATATGATGGAGAAATGTTATTCTAAGGTAGATAAGGATCTTTTCATGGCCTACTTTTGTCAACTTATTTTCAATATTCATGTAATGCAACACATACAAAGTTTTCACAGCCACGATTCTTTTCTTCCATACCGACAAAATTCCTTTCTTCAAAGATGATGTGGTGTTAATTCCAGACCGATTAGAAACATCATACAAGGGAAAAACCCACCCTTTCTTCGCAAAGGAAAACAGATCTGAATCGGGACCACTTTTCATTAGATCAGGTCGAAAATTACAAACCATAAGATCAACCTGTAGAAGGAAACATAGGTCTCTCTCGGCCACTTCAACTTGAACATGCAATAAACCGTAAAAAATGGGATCCATAGATGTCAATATTCCAGCTTGAGCTGGACCTCCTTCCTCATCCAACCAGAATATATATAAATCCAGGTACAAATTATCCGATTCATCCATCTCGACATACCATCCATGCTTGAATAAACCAAGGTTGTGATCTTTTAACAAATCAAGTAATTAGATTTCCTGGTATTGACTAAGGCTCAACAACGCAAATGTTGACACAGTTCTATCGACAGGGGTTCACTTCGCACTGCTATCAACAAACACCAACCAAACACCCTTAAGCATCGACCCAGAAAGGTTTTACCCTTTCAAGCAACACCCGCAGAGCGAGTGAGGTCTCACCCGATATGTTCAAGGGGATGCAGGAACCAAGTTTCTGCAGTGGGTAGAAGACATGCATTAACCCTTACTTAGTCTCTATAGAAACCAGAGATATTCTTTCGCATTATACTAACAATTCACATATGAATTCAATATCTGCATCAACAGTATGTAAATACTATTCGCATCGAATTATATCACAGATTAATCAACAGAGAAACAAAACCTTAAACACATCTCATCATTAAGATAACATTCATCATTCATAACATGGCGACACAAATAGAAACAAAAAATAGAGACATAATTGAAAATCCTCATGCATTAACTCATCTCAAAATATGCGATACAACCCTCACAGGAACAGTTCCAAGCAACTCAATGCGAATCCATATACATAGAGAAAAACCTGCTGAAAGCAAAAAATACATAGATGTTGGTTTTCACCGGCTATGATCGATGCACTTAGGCTTACAAATGTGTATCTATTTATAGACAACTAAGACTATTACAAAATGAGAAAAATGACCCATTGTAACTAAATTTGACCAAAACTTGCGCTTTCGTCGGTTTCTTATCCTTCGCAAATGGTCCTTTCCTCCTCTAATGACCCCTTTATCATTGTTGGCTTATGCACTTCATGCGCTATAACCCCATGCCAATAGGCCCCCAACATAAAATTGTGGCTCGCCCTCGAGCCACCTCAGCTGGACACCTTTGGTACTGCTCTAGTTCTTTTTTGTGTACTTCTCGAGCTCATCCACCAGTCTATTGAAACCTCCATCATCAATCCCTTCTGCACCAGTAGTTGCACTCCATGCTTTCTTTTGTCTAGACAAAATTTCATCGACGTCACCAAATTGTGAAATAGGGATAATGCTCTGAGACATTTGTTTCGCGCATTTGATCATCCTTTGCTGAGGTTAGCTTTCCTTTTCCCTTGGTGCTTCTGTGGTCGAAGGGACCATGGTTCTTCTAGCAAATACAACTCGCTTAGATGTCTCGGGGGAGACTTCATCTCTTTTCTTCTATGTTTTTTGTGCATTTTCATCCGCCGGTTGCTCCTGAACACTTGTCATCCTTGCCCTTAGCACACCCTGGGTGCTTCTGCTAGAAATGAAATGTGCCATCACAAGCCGCTAATCTCACTTCTTTAATATGCAACTTCCTTACCCCTCTATCCTCGACTCTATAACATTCTTATCCCTCTATCCTTACTGTGACATTCTTATCCCTCTATATTTATTGCAACATTCTTATAATCGCACAGCCGGCTCACTAATTCTTCATAATGCTATCTATCCATCTTCTTGGATATTTATAACTTAACTTGCTCAATTCATGTCCATTGTGGCATATTTGTAGAATTATTACCAAGTCATTCGTTGAATATTTCCCTGATTTACCAAATTCTTCCATCGAGTGTGTCATCATCCTCCTCTGTCGCCTTTCGTCAATGTTGTAATCATGGTCTGATTTGAATGCCACATGCTAACCATCTACAAACTGCAACTGTCGGCGCTTACTCTTTCGCTTGTGACCTACATATCTTCAATGTCTTTTTCTTCTCTCTCTCTCTCTCTCTCTCTCTCTATATATATATATATATATGTATATACATATATATATATATTTTAACTGGTACGAACCATGTTTCAGTCACCATGCGCCTGACTCTGGCGATAGGGCTTCAATTGGATTCCATTCACTACATTTTTCATTAGTGTCTCGTCTAGCTTTTGTAACTGCACCGCACCTTTGTTAGTGATAAAATTTATAATATAAGGACCCAACCAATGCATCCACAGCTTACCTGGATGCTTCAGAAACTTACTGTCATATAGCAGTACCATATCTCCATGCTGGAAGTGCTTTGATTTAACATGGCGATCGTGCCAATCCTTCTGGAGATCCCTTTCTACATGGTTCTAGAATCCTGCGATAAACCTATCCTCATCAAGTTGTACTAACTGCACCAACCATTCTTTAATTTCCCCATCGTCGTTCATTTCTGTGGCTGCTGCGATGCGAAGACTAGGGATAATATATTCCATTGGCATCACCGCTTCTTGTCCATAAACTAACTTGAATGGTGTCTGGCCTGTCAAATGCTTACAAGTTGTCCTATAGGCCCACAATATTGCCGAAATCTTCAAATCCCAGTCATTGCAGTTTGTGTTACATACCTTTGCTAGCGCATGCTCCAATACCTTGTTAAATTATTCCACCACACCATTTACCTGTGGGTGATATGGGGTACTCTTGCGATGCTAAATTTGGAATTCTTCCCTAATTTCCTTAATCGTTTGGTTGACGAAGTGAGTGCCCTGGTCACTCATCAGTATCTTTGGACACCCAAACCTGGTGACCACATTGTCAAAGAGAAATCTTGTTGTTGTCGCAATTGTGTAGTCCTTTACCGGTGCAGCTTCAGTCCATCGCGTCAAATAATCAGTCGCAGTAATTATAAACCGCGAGCCCATCCTTTTCTTGGTGGGTTGATTGCTCCTACAAATTCAACCGCCCATTTTTCGAAATCTTGTAGCATCAGTTGAGGTACTAGCGGCATTTCATCCCTTCGTGATGGTTTTCCTGTTCTTTGGCACACATTGCAGCTGCTGGCATAGTCTGTAGCATCTCCATGCACCGTCTGCCACCATAGTCCAGCTCGAAGTATGTTCCTACACTACTACATATGGGCGGATTGTTCCACGAAATATTTCCACGTTTTCAACATTCGTGGGTTAAAAAAATTAATTTTTATATTTTTTGTTTTTCATGGCAGAAAAATCGTGGCAATATCCACGCTTTGTAATGTTCCACAAACTATCGTCGATATAGGGATGAAATTTTTTCATCATTATACTTTGCTTTCATTGCAACCACTCCTCTATTGCAATGATCTTCAAATTGTTTCTTTCTAGTTGGCTTCATGTGTATCTATCTAAAGGTGTGTACCATGGAAGCTTAAAAGTATGAACACCAATTAGAGAATGGTTAGGTCCACCCAAAAAGGGTTGTTAGATATATATATCAAAATGATCAACTTGATGCAAGGATTATGTTGATGTAGGTCACAAATAAGGATTTCCATGACCACACAAAAATGGTTGTGAGAGATATATATCAAAATGATCAATGCGATGCAAGAATTCATTTGATATAGGTCACAAATAAGGGTTTCTAGGACCCCCATTGTTTTTATCTGATAAGAGTATTACTCCCTCCTTTAACAATCAAAATTTTATCACCTTCCTTGTCACCATTTTCATCATTATTATTCATCATAATCGACAATATAAACACTATTTTTCCACCCAATTCTATCCGTATGACCTAAGGATGTAATAAAATGCCCAAAAACCTAAAAGTCAAACCATTAGATTGACCATATAATTAAGGTCACTACTTTTCCTTCAAAAAGCGTGACCTTGGTCACTACTATTTCCCCAAAAGGCATGACCTGGTCCTGAAAAGTGATTTGAAGTTCAAAAGTTCCATTTCTCTCTTTCATAACAAAGTAGTGGCCAAAAGTGGACACTACCCTTGACGTGGTCAAAATCAATAACAAATCTACCTTCCAAAACCTTAATTTATCCACTAAGAAATCAATGAGATTAATATAATACACATTAGTTAGATAGAAATTTCTATTGGCCACTCTTGTTCCTATTAAATAATCCCTTAGGGTCACCATTCCATAACAATTCCAATTTCATCAAAAACTTGTCATCACTCTACTAAAATTTCTACAGAAATAGAAGGATAGCATACTATACATTCTACTTTTTCCACAAAGGATATCCATCCATGACATTTGGCTGGAGATTGTAGGTCACAAAGGAGACACATGAACCTTCCCTTGGACAAGCTACAAATGCCCCATATCCTCTACCATTATACTAAGGTGCGACTCTGTAAACATTCTTTGTGATATTAATGAGAACAAATTCTTTCATTCTATTCATTTTATGTTGGCCTCTACTTATCCATGATGATAATTGTTTTCTTTCTACTTCTCCATGATGAACACATCATGTATTCCTTCATCATCTTCATCTTCAATATTTCAACTAGTTATCTACTTTGCATTTTCACTTAAACATATTATCCCATGACAAACACGTTGTGTATTCCTTCATCATCTTCCTATTCAAGATTTCTCTACTACTTTGCATTTTCATCTCAACAACTTATTCACTTTGGCAACATCAATGTTTCATGTTTTATTTGGTCCATTCTACTTTCTTTTCTTTTGTTGCAGATTCCACTTGACCTACAACAAAATCAACACAAAATAATATGGGATATTCATATTATATTATGTGCTCGTGTGCCCCTGGTTTGCAGGTGTACCTACGGGGGTGTATACCTATGATGTTCTTTTTGCAAGTCTTGCACTTAAATAATACTAATGTTTGTAACGTTTGGGGGTTGTCACCTTGAAATGCTTTGTTGGAAGTAAAAGTCCTTATTGAGCTTTCAAAGCATGTTGAACCTGCCATTATTTGTTGCCTTTACACAGTACTTAGGGTCCTTATAATACTCCTTGCATTTTTCAATTACTTCATTTGTCATGATTGCTCCACTGCTATAGGGATCATGACTTGTATCTAAAATTTGGTTTGGTGAGGGAAATATTAAAAGTAATTCTACCATAGCACATGGTCACGTTGCCAGCTAAGCCAGGGGTTTTCTTCTTGGTTTCTACACCATCGAGGGTTTCGATGTCATAGTTCATTTGTTAGAGTCTGTATGTTGGATGCGCCAGAGGGTTTCGTGGTCTGAGCTGAGCTTGGCTCATGGTCATCCCACCATGAAGGTTGCATATGCAGGAATGGTGACAACTACACACGCAAGTAACACCCTTATTGTCTTTCTTTTCATTTGAATTGATACGAAAACAAACTCAGGTTCTGACCGGTATATTTTTACTTACTTGGCAGGTAATAGTTTGGCCCTCTCCATTTGCGTGGTTACTAGTTGATGGTACAGGTTTAGACTTGGAGGCGTTTGCAATTGGTAAGCTCAGAGTCCACATTTCATTACCTCTTCCTCTCACCTTTGTGGAGTGTTTTGTGTTTTCTATGAGGAACCTTGTGAGCCCGATTGGGTTAACTGCGACTAGCATTAAGTTCCTAGAATCGCCATTGGCTGGATTGTTGCAAGAAATGTATTTATTGTCTAATGCAGGCCCTAGAAGGTCTTAGTGGAAGATTTTGGGTCATTCGGCTCAACGTCTGAAATTTCATTGAAGCTTATGGATAAAATAGTAATAATAATAACACCCAATATGAACTGGGATTTGCTTTCGAAACCTATGTCTGTTTAAAAGGGCCCGGGATTTACCTTCTATATAAAATGGCGAATGTTTGGTTCTCTATTTAATCTCTGCGTTTTCCTATGTATAAGATCCAAGTCTATGCGTAGAGGAAATGGGGTTTAAGAAGGTCGCCCTGTTTTCCTGTAGCATGAGAATCTATAAATGGTAACTGCTGATAGATATTCCATACTGAATAAAATCATTTTGTTATTCTGTGTAAGTGATTTAGTTTAAACGTTTCTATTTCCCAAGATACTTTTGCCTCATGTCTAAATTATTTTCATGGGACCTGGGATTTTGGAATTCTACCTGTGGTTTCGATACCTGACCTGGGCGTCTATCATTTTCTTGGTGTCAATGTGGGATCGATCCTTGGATTCCGTCAGGTTTCTAGAGTTGCAATATAAACCTTAGAGTCTGCGTCCATAGGGTTTGAGCAGTAATAATCATTGAAGGTTATGTTGTGTTATGATATGGTTTCAATAAATAGTGTTTACTGTGTAATGTTCCCATAATTGATTTCCTGAGTGATTTAAATTATGATCTTTGGTTCTTTCTTTACTACTATGTTTCTGGAATTTCATAAATAGACATACAAAAGAGTTTCAATGGGTGGAATGTTAAAGGGATTCGATCCCATTTCCTGCATTTGAAACCCAACGCTTGTTTTTATTTAATGTATGCAGTTTTGATGAAAGATGGTTGTGGTGCTGATGATTGTTAATTCATTTGATTGAAAGATGATTGTGTAAAAACCTCCTGCGTTTCGTTAAAGTTGTAAAGGGAATGGAATGCCTGAGTCTACATTTGTAAATCGTAATTTCCTTGATATGGTTGAAGCACTATATCTTTATAATGAGTTGGTCGATGTTAGATATTGTATAGTTGTTAATAGTAAGAAAGTAGACCTAGATTTAAAGATCAGCAATGAGTAATACTATTATAGTCTCCTTCCCAATCGATGTGTGGTGCATCTATGATATTAGATGATTGTTTGCCACTATTATCATTTCTATTTGGTGATTCTCCAACATAAAGAAGGGACGGCCCTAAATGTTTTAAAGAGAACCTAAGAAATCCCTACACAGTAACTAGTAAGAAAATTCGGACAGAAAAAAAAATATAAGTATTTAAAACAAGATAATAACTCTAAATTTATTCCTGGGGTGTTGTCTAGCACAGGCTAGCTTGGCTAGACCTACTAGACACTCCACTAGATTCTGGGCAGAACCTCAAAGTTGATAAAAAAATTGGTAATGGACAATGTTGCAGTATTTATCTACAACCAAACATCAAAGCTTCCAGCCACACTACACTTTTCATTATCAAAACGTCCCTACGATTCAACCAATTGTCAAACTTTACATCAAAAGAAACGCATCAAGTATTACAGAGATTCGTATTCCAAAAACATAGTTTCACATATCCACACATAGGTTCCCATAATTCAATCATCATCTGCATTTTATTTATGGGTGCCAATCCCAAATTTCATGGATCGAACCCCGTCCCCAATCAAGGGCGCATCACATCACAACAAATCTATTGAAATACACAGTAACCTTAAACTGATCCTATGTTATCCAAACCATTCATCTTTCTAAATAGTAAAATAGAAATTCATAGGACGAATTGGGATTTCATTCTTTAAAGACTCACAGAAGTCAAACACAATCAATACCATCGACAAACTTCAACAAACACGATTTATTCCCACTTTAAAGTCTTAACCTCACATATAGCAGACTTACGAAGGCCACAACTACACATGAGTACAAACGCAGGCTTAAGATTGCATCATAAAGCTTGAAAACTCTAAATGGGTACTTCCCCAATTCATGGTTCTAAAACACATAACCTAGGATAGGCCCCCATACTTTACAAAAACTGATAAACCACAAGTCTAGGTATCAAACCCCTAGAGTAGCTCATCTTGCCCAGGATCATTTATGACAATTTAGACTCAGGATAAAAGTATCACCGGTATCAACGAAATACAAATCTATCATTCAATAGCCCAATCGTCTAGCTACAGGATAAGACTATAATAGCACATACATTCTCATAAATTATGCCATAGGAAATAAATACGCAAGACAAAGCCATGGTATGTATCACATTTAATGTTTGGTGTATCATGTCTACTTTATATGTGTTTAGAAGATTATGCAGTCATGCAATGGTTATCTGTGTAAGCAACTTACATCTCGAGGACCAAATTCAACACAGGGACCACACAGGAGTGCTAAAGTTGATAGAGATCAAAATTATGTTATAAAATCTTTTACTGTTGCTTTAGCACTAGTCAGAAATTTCGATGGTAATTGTGAGGAAATTTTGCCTCTGTAGACCATATTGCTAAATTGAAAGGTAATGCAGGTGGCTTTTATTTTCTATAGTATAAGGTACTATATTTGTACCCACACTTCAGATCTGATCTTTGGTTTAATGTTGACGTGGAGATCTTCAACTATACCTCTCTTATTGTTATTTGATCAATAGAGAGAAATGAGGGATATTTTTATTTGGCATCCCACCACCCTTCCTTATACTGTGATGATGAACTTTCAGGTTATATTGGACGGCTGTACATTTAAGAGAGATATGTCTGGTTGTACCTTTCCCACCTTGTTTGAGCTATGATTGGTCTTGTGGTACCTTATCTTTCACTTGTGTTTAATGGGGTCATTTACCCTCCTTGACTAACTTTTTTAAAACCACCTTGTTGAAGTTTTGCTCTTATAGAGTACTATGGTTGTTTGGCCACATTTGGAGCATATCCTTGGTTCTAAGGGTCATGGGTGATAATGGCCAAACAGGTGCTAAAGTTCGGAGAAAAAAATACTGCTGACCTAAAAGTACACTTGATAGGTTTGGATGGAACAAATTACCGTGGACATCTATGTTGTTGTATTTTTGGTTTAATGTTGACGTGGAGATCTTCAACTATACCTCTCTTATTGTTATATGATCAATATGTTTATTCTGATTGAGTTATTAAATACTTGTTGTACCTTCCCCACCTTGATTGAGTTATTATTGGACTTTTGGTACCTTGTCTTTGACTTGTGGTTAATGCGGACATTTACCCTCCTTCATTTTTTTTATACCACCTTGTTGATTTTTTGGTCTTATACAGTACTTGACTTTGATCACCTGTGATCAATTGTGGTGTGCTGATAATCACTTCTTTTATGCTGAGACTTGGTTGAAGTTTATAATTTTTGTGACTTTATTTATGTTGAGTTATGTACTGTGCTTAACTGTCATTGACCTAATCAACTCCAGAGATTTCTCTCTCTGTGGTTTGTACACACCCTCTTGTAGGGTCAGCTGGTTCCTAGAGAAGACTGGCCTCTCTGAGGCACAAACTGTCTTTTCTGAAAGTAACACTTCTGAGTATAATTTTAAGAATAGTTTCACACCTAGGTTGGTATCTTAAACTATATCTCTATTTTTGTTATATGATATATATGCTTATTTTATTACATGTTACTGAATATTAATAGTTTATCGTTTTAGTTTGCTTGTTAGTGTAACTCATTATAATAGTTTTGAATATACTAAAGAGCCTATGTTAAGAACTTATGGGTTGTACATTTGGAGTTCTTGGTTTCAAGAGGTAAGTATATTTTAGACTAACTAATGTATATCCATGGAATACTTTTTTCTGGAAATTTGTTTTTATTGTTTCTATTGGCATTTGTGTTGTGGAACTAATGTGAATTTTGTTCACTATTATTAGCTAATACAGGGAGGGCACATACTAACTTAAAGGTGTTTGATTGTTATGGCATTCTTGTTTTTTTTTAAATGTTTTTTTGCACATTGAATTTTTGTTCACATCATTCAAGAAAATTTTATAACCCTGCACTGTAATCACAACATCTAACTGCATGGAAGTTGGGACATTGTTACTTTATCACATGTGCATGTGCTCTCTATTTTAAATAAACTTCAAACACATTTTTGTAACTATAAAGTCAATAAGTCTTTCCATCTCAAACTTGATTTAGACTATGCTAACAACTATTTTCTTTTGATCTGACTATGTAATATGCATTCTGAGTTATCAGCTTCCCTTGCATCAGACACGGGACCTTAGATTGATGTTGGTTTAGACTACACTATTACAACTTTTCGATCTCATACAACCTATAGATTAACAGTGAACTACATACTGATTTACAAAGAATAGCATATTAAGAGGCAAAACAACATGCACCAGTAGTTATACCTTTGAATGCAAATGACACAGATATAGACATAGAATGATCATAGAATGATATATAGACACTGTGGTAGAACACGTGATGATGTTGATTTCTGTGTGATTGCATATGCAGCTAGAAAATATATAGAAGGTGGCATGAAATCAAATGAAATTCTGGGTAACAACAAGTGCAAAAAGTTTCATGTGTCACATAAGAAGACGACAATAGATTATGGAGAAAATCCCATCTCCATGAAGTGTTGTATGGAGTCAGAAATATTACCACGGGAAATGTAAACATGGTTGTGCTACATGTAAAATTGTGTAATTTGTCTTTGTTTGAAGTTGTTTGGTCTTAAGTGAATACATCTTCCCATTTGAGTGCATGGTAATTGCATTGTTTGCATGTGGTGCCTATATAGTTCTATGGTATTTTTGGCAAATCCTCTTACATAAAGTGCACTTGACAATGAAAATTTATGCAACTCATCAAAATTTGCAATTGGGATCTTTATTTGTTTTGGTTTTTATTGAGTTGGTGCATTCATTGGATCAGGTGGCCTCTAACATGGAAGCTAAGTTGGGCTCTTCTATTGTGCCCTAGCTCAAGTATTTTGCAAGTTTGTTATCTTATGGTGTGATGTAGTTTTGAGGTTCTGCATTCAACCTGCACATGCCTTCTCTGTGCATTCTTTTTGGTGTGTTTCTTCCCACCTTTTTCATATCCGCACAAGTTAGAATTTATTTTGGTTGGATTCCTTTGTTGTAACTTAAATAATTGTTTGTTGCTACATTCTTAGTGTGCTTCTAGGAGACTTGGTAAACAAGGGCTTTGGTAGAGGTAAGATTGATTATATCAATTGACTTCAAAGTTTATTTAGAAATATTTTCAACCATTGGTTCCACTCTATTTATTTTCTATTCAATAATCCTACAAAGTGTTGCTTGTTCAAAAATACAGTGAGTGTTGAGAATAGAAAACCGTAGCATTGCAAACTTCAAATGATATAATTTGTG
This sequence comes from Larix kaempferi, assembly GCA_027924585.1. Taxonomy (NCBI): domain Eukaryota; kingdom Viridiplantae; phylum Streptophyta; class Pinopsida; order Pinales; family Pinaceae; genus Larix; species Larix kaempferi. The sequence continues at coordinate 11,905,370 of BSBM01000756.1, forward strand.
GAACAATTGTTTCCTATAGGGTATTCATGACAAGTAGAATTGTGATCTTATTTCCTTGTAGGGGTTTAAAGTAAAACTTTATCATGTCATTGCTTTAATGCAAGATACTAATGAAAAATGTACACTAAGGTCACATTTCTATAAAGTCAAATCTCGTACATTTTTCACTTCATATAGAAACATCAAAAATACATTTTGTATGTTCATTCAGGCACTCAAAATAAGTCCTTCCTCTCTTAACAATAGAGGGTTGAATTCACAAAGTCGTTTAAAAGAAACAAAACCTAAAGACTAAAGCTCTACTTAATACATATTTTTTCAAAAAACAATAAGAGAACAAGGGACACTCCCTTTCAACAAAAATCATTCATTGAAAACAAACCAGCTGGGTTTTCTTTTGAAGCCCTATCGCAAAAGAGAGTGTTTTTTATAATATTCAATCCGTAGGTATAGATCATTATTGACTGGAGATAGTGAACAGGGATTTCTATTTTCATCATTTAATGCTTTCCCAATGTTTGGGTACGAGTTCCAATCCTTCAAGTCCCAGCAAATAGCCATTTATCTTCATCTTGGTTCAAGTATTCTATCCTCAATGATATATTACCATAGAGGGAGAAGGACCTGAGGAAGAAGCTGAAGGCATGACTGTTCACCCAGATGTGGTGTTCAGAATGTGACAAGAAGGAGATTCTGGTGGTTACTGAAAGCTGGAGTTTTGATGGCGATCGGATCACCATTCAACTGCTATCCACATGTGCCTAAGACTGGGGCTTACAATTCTTCATGTTTATACATTTAGTTCAAGTTCTTGAAATATCTATCTAGGACTGTGTTTGTTGTTTACAAGCTCATGAAAAGTTTGATGATAAATGACTTTGAGAAAGTTTTATTAAGAAGTAAATAGAGCTAAGAAGTGAATAGAGCTAAGGTATAATTCTTTGTAAGACTAAGCTCATACATTGCAAAATGTTGTTTAAGCCTTATGATTATTCAAAGGACACAAGGAGAACATCAGTTATATCTTGAAGACAGAGCCTATTCTTTGTGACCAAATTGAGTTTGAGTTTGAATATTTGTGCCATTAAAAGACAAAAATTGAAGTTGAAGAATTGATTGTTGAAAAGGGATAAGTATGAAAACTACTTGAACAAAATTTATTTATGTTACTGCTTATCATAAAGACTTGGTAACTACTTTAAGGAATACAATGAAAGATTATTTGTTTGATGAAGTTTGATAGAATTGGAAACCATCATTAAAAGACTTGTTTACAGATCTGAAAGGAATCATTGATAAGGATTTGATTGTAGATTTAAGAGCTAGTTTATGAGAAGTGCTTTTAGTCTATCTGAAGCAAATCTATGACTGTATCGTCGCATTCAAATTTTATTTTTTTTAAACTTCCAGGTATCATCTCTATATCGACGCACATCATTGTAGGCTATAGAAATGTTTCGACATAGTTGTTGAACCTGCCACGAAATTTTGTGAATGCCAACGTGGATACTACGACGATGTCTCGTTGAACTATAAAATATCTTCCACGCATATGCTGAAATTGCCATGAAAGTTTGGGAATACATGCGTCGATACTACGACGAACATTCGTGGTAGGTTCAGCACCTGCGTGAAAATTTATAGGAGTTGTGCATCGATATAGCGACGCAATTGCATGGCAGGATTCATTTTCCATAGATATGCGAACTGTTGTGTTGTTGACATGTGGCAACAACGAAGCGTTGCTATTTCCATGACATGGAATTTTCATCCCTATATCCATGGATCTCTTCCCACAAAAAAAACAAACCCCAATCGTTGCAACAGGGATGAAAATTCGTGGCTATTACAATGCAAGTTCGTGGCAAATTAGACCATATGTAGTAGTGCTAGCAGTGGCACATCCTTTGTAGTGTCCTCCTGCGATCCCATCATGAGCTTCTACTAGTATTCCTTCCTGCTCATCCGAAAGAATGTATCGGCAAAGGATCTCGTCTGGCCCCATTTTGTAAAGATGTCATGCAATTAAATGAAAGTCGGTAGCCTGCACCACTAGATGCTTTTTTCTGGCTGGTATTCAATCCTTCTAGTGCGCATCCTGTAGTTAAGAATCGGATGATATGCTCATAATGGTCATCAACCATCCCAATTCAAAATAGCTACATGTCTGGTAAGTCCTCATCAATGCTTCTGGGTTCCTTTCCTGACTCAATTCGAGACATGTGATCAGGCCTTGCATTCAGTCGTCCCAGTTTCAAAATAATCTCAAAGTCGAATTCTTGAAATAAAATTAGCCAACGATAAATTCCCCCTCCAACAGAGGCTTGTTGACCAGATATTTCAATGCCGAGTGGTCAGTAAACATCTTGAAATTGCTCCAAGTAGGTAGTGGTGGAATTTCTGTAGTGCGTAGACCATTGCTAGCTCTTCCCTTTCTGTCATCGTGTAGTTTTTCTCTACAATGGACAGCTTCCTATTGGTGAATGAAATTGGGTGATCAATTGCCCCTTCTCCTGGATGATCCAATACCACCCATAGTGCAATTGATTATGCATCCACGTGAACATGGAATTCCTTTTTCGAGTCGGTAAAAGCTAGTATCGGTGTTGTGATCATCTTTGCATTTAGGATATTGAGGCTCTTCCGAAATTCTTCATTCCATTCAAACTTTGCATCCTTCTTCAATAGCTTCTCCATTGGTGTTGCGATCGATGCACACCCTCTGATAAAATTTCTGTAATACCCCGTAGGCCCCAATGTCGCCCTTAACTTCTTTACTGTCGTCGGAGGTGGTAGTTTGACAATAATTAAAATCTTCGTTGGGTCCCCTCCTTGCATACAATGTGTCCTAACAGGATTTCGATGGAGTGCAGAAGATGCATTTCTTTAAATTTAATGAGATATGATGCTGCCTACATATCTCCAGGATCAACCTCAGGTTTGCAACATGGTCCTTCACTAGTCCATACATGGTCCAATCATCCATATCTACTGCATGGAATTTGTGAATGAAATCTTTAAATGCAGAAACAACTAATCGTGAAAAGATTGCTGGGTTGTTTTTGAGATCGAATGGCATTACTATATATTGAAGGAAACCCCATTTTGTTACGAATATTTTCTTATGACGGTCCTCCTTCGCAATATTGATTTGATGATATCCTAAGAATCCATCTGTGAACGAGTATTTCTCTTGACCTCCAACGCCTTCTAGCACCTCATCCATGAATGGTGTCGAGAATGGATCATGTAAACATGCGTCATTCAATTTTCTTAGGTCGACGCAAATCTTGACTTTGCCAGTTTTCTTGTCATCGACCACCATCGGACTGATCCATTCAGATTCTTCTACCGGCTCTATGATTCCTGCATCCAACATTCACTCTATTTCATCTTTCACTCACTCCTTGTACTTGGGATTCAATCGGTAAGGTCGTTGCTTCACTGGTTTCGCATCAGGATTCAACGGGATCTTCATTTCGCCTAGTTCCCTGGAAATGCCTTTCATGTCCGAAAATTTTGTTGGTAACAGATCTTGAAATTTGTGTAGTAGATCCGTGACTTTTGTGATTGTCGCATCATCCCAATAATATCCTATTCTTGCGAACTTGGGGTTGTCCTCTGAACCAATATTAACTTTCTTGAGGCATAGCGGCTGCTGAAATTTTTTGAAGGGTATCTCGGGTGCTTCGATGTTCCAAATTCCTTCGGATTCTGGTGTATAAGTAGCTCATGGGTCATGTTCGTCATCTAGTCCTCCCATCATGTTGTAACATTCCAACAACATCTATGGCATCGTATTCCACTATAATCCCATTGGTTTCTCCATTGGGATTTCTTCAAGCACCTTCTCCCGTATCATTTGTAGTGCACTATGGATGAAAGGGTTTCATCCAAGAAGTTGAAAATCCGGCTAAAGTTGATATCTAGCTCCTCCCACGTAGTCATTCCATGTTATAGTTCGGTTGCGATGTAACTGTTCCGTGGTACCTCATCCAATGTATTGATAAACTCATGGACCCATTCTTTCGGTGGTCTCGCTCCCCATGCATTTTGACATTCTTCCAAGTGCTCCCTTGGGTCACTCCCTCCACTGTATTTCCTTCTGCTGTACCCTTCAGTTTCTCCGAACCTGATCTCCATCAGTTGTCGACATAGCAATCAACTCGTTATTGTCAACTTGCGACCATCGCGCTAGCATAGACTTTAATGCTTCCTCTAATTCCAGCAACCTCTACGGTTCTGCGAATCTTTCTTTAAATTCGGTGATGAATTTAGTTAGGTTGGGAAACTCCTCGTATGTTGTTAATTCATAGGCTTCTATCGCCACCCATCTCAGTGATTGGGTGATGCGTGCGCATCTCTGGAATGATACTTCATGTAGTCAATTCTTCCAGTTCTCTAGTGCTTCATCAAAATATGACGATGCCAAGCTACCACTCCGCCACCCCAGTTCTCCGTCAATGATGGGATTAATATAGTCTTCTGAGATATTGTACAAATTGTCCCATCCTTCCGTGAATTCGTCCTGCATTGGCTCGACATATCGTTGTCCTTCTGTTGGATCCAGGGGTGCGAATACCCTCATGTCGTGATTATCAAATGACATTGTTCTTTTATGGAAATTGATCACTTCTTGTTTCTCCATCGCCCAATATATCCCCAACAACACCAGATAGGGCCTCGTGTTATCGAATATTTCTATCACATCAAAATTTGCATAGGTCTTGAGTCCCTCTATTTCGACTGGGATGTGACATAATCAGCCGATGGGAGTGACCTTGCTCTGGTTCGCCAGTCGAAGCTGTACTAGGGACCATACCAGTTGTGGCTTCCCCATTGTCTCCCACATCTGTTTGGTCAAGATATTCACATCGGACCCCAAATCCAGAATAATGGAGTCGACATCAAATGCACCAATATGTGCATTCAACCTCATTTCCATTCATCTCTTCTTTCTATGTAGCCGATTCACTGTTCGAATCTGTCGTCCATATTCCTGTCGGCGTAACATGATAGCTATCTCTTCTAGCGCATCCTTGTCTTTCTCCAATTCCAAGCAAATTTCTAAGAAGGCCCTTAGAGTGTTGATCTTATTCTGTGATTTCGTCGTGTCGAATGCAGGTGGCATCTCATAAGTGGGTTCCTTCTGGCCAATCGGTGGCTGCCTCGTCCATCTCATTGTGTCTTGTGCTTCCAAAAATATATCCTTTTCTGCCTCCACATTGAATCAGACCTTTTTTCTTACTGTCGTTCGGACAATCGAATGTGGCATGTCTTCTCCTGTTGCAGCCCCTCCTCTGATCACTACTGCAACATTCACGGGTGAACCACTTATTTTTGCTAAAATATTCTGTACATTTGGAGGTGGATTTCGACCCTGATTTGGATTTGGTTGAGGTTGAGGTGGATTTTTATTTTTCCACTTCGCAATTAGCTAGGGACAATACTCAACACTGTGGTCTGATTCCCTACAATACGTACACTGTTGAACTGGGGTCAGATAATATCTTTGGTAGTGTCTAACTTGACCACAATTGTAGCACACTATTGGCCCTCGACCTTGTCCAAAATTTCATCCCCGACCTACACCTCCACCCTGACCTCCGTGGAATCCTCCTCATGGTTGGCCATATGGCTGTTGTTTGTACTGCGCAGTCTGATACTGTGGTTGGCCGTACTGTGGCTGGGGTTGACTGTACACCGGTTGTGGCTGATTATAATGGAGTTGCGGTTGGTTATATTTCTGATTGTAGGGTGGCTACTACTGACTGTACTACAGTTGCTGCTGAATGTGCTGCAGTTGTTATTGACTGTACTGTGGTTGCTACTACGTTGGGGGTTGTTCCTCTCCCTTCATAAAATATGTATCTGTAGTTATTTCCTGGAGAAAGTCGTACTCCCTACAATCCTTCTCTTCATGTCCAATGGATTGGCAGAACTTGCAGAACAAGTTGACTGGCTTCGACACCATGTTCTGCAAATATACAGATTGTTCTCGTTGATGTCCCCTTTCCTGAAGAATTCGGCACCATGGAATTCCTCCTTGGCTAAACGGATTTAGTGTGCCAGATTGTAGATACTCGCAGAACTCTAGGCACTGGTCCTTGTGGTATCCTTCCGATTTGCAGTGAGTGCACCATATCTCCTCTCTTACCTCTTTTCCATTCTTAATGTTTTCAAGTTGTATCATCAAATTTGCTAGCTGTGCCTGAATGTGATTCATTCCTAATCCTGCTTCGCCAACTGGTGAAGTCTCCAATTTCATTGCAATTTCCAGTGCTTCCGACTGAAATGTGATCTTATGTTGCATCAGTGTTAGGAACCCATGTCTTTACTTTGTTAGTATATTGTTGTTGGACGCATGTGCTTTGTAAGTCGTCCCGTAGTATTTGTTGATCAATAGTTTGTGTTATTGTTGTTGGCGCATATGATTTGTAAGTCGCCCGTAGTATTGTTGATCCATAGTTTGTAGTGGCCCATGGTTTTGACCCATAATATTGGTGCCTAGACTTAGTATATAAGTGTGTGTTGAGACCTATGAAGGCACCGTGAATTTATTTGTATTGAGCTTGCTCAAAGGAGGTTGCCCCCTCGAAGTGGCCTGTGATCAATATAAAAGTGATTATGAGTTCTTTCATTTATTCTATTTCGCATATTCTTATTAATTATTTGTTGCAGGTGCTTCACATCTGGTATCAGAGCACTTTCTTGGGCTCTCTGGGTGAAATTTCTGCCAAATTTTTTTTTCACATCTGTTGCAGGTTCGGATTTGGGAATAATCCCTATCCACTTAACTGTGGGAAGTACTTGGGTATAAGCCCTAAAACTCATTGTGAGGAGTACCACAGGAACCCCAAAGTAGCTAGACCATTGAGAGGACCTACCAGTGAAAAGGGCAACGACCCCTACCTGATTGACTAGTTCGCAGCCGTGAGGTAAACCAAGAGCTGTCGTTTGTGGCAAAGCAGTTATCAGTTTTACCTGAGCCGTCGAGTGAGGGGTACTGCCCTAATACGCAAGCCGTCAGACAACATTGGTGGCCGAGTGAAACCCCTAAACTGTTAGGACGCTGCACATACTTGGGGTCCATATCTATTTTTAGCTGAACTATTGTCGATCACTGTTACGCCGTTTCAGATCCAGCCGTTCAGATCCATTCTGAAAGCCGTTCCAGATCCATCCGTTTTCAATCCATTCGACGCCGTTTCAGATCCCTCTATTTCCACTCACTTCTGGGCCATTGCAGATCCTTTCCGAGCCGTAGCCGCTCCAGTCTGAAGAAAAAAAAAATAAAAAAAATTAATTAATTAAAATTACCACAGAGTTGCTTTCTGAATTCTGCTTCTTTGTCCCCCTCTGCCAAATTTCCCCATTCTTTCACCTCGCTTCTGAAATCCTCATTTTTTGCTTCCCTATCTATTCGACAGTGTCCAAAACCTAGTCAAACCCCAATTACCCTTCAGATTTTTTCCCAAATCCAGATTTTCCTTTACTGAAGCAGTTTTTGTTTTTGTTTTCCCACCCAGTCAACCAAAAAAAAAAAAACTCTTGGTTATGGTTGTCACCCGTGCAGGAGCAAAAACCATGGAAGAAGCACTTGCAGCCATCCAAGCCAAACTCCAAGATCTAGATGAAAAATTTCTCGGCCTCCATCTTGAACATTCAGCTATGAACAACAAATGGTAGTCCGAGTCTTCATCAGACAATGGGTTCTCTTCTTCCAGCAATTTCTGTGGTCTGAAGCTTGATTTTCCTTGCTTCAATGGTATTGATCCAATTGGATGGATCTATCGTGCAGAACAGTATTTCAGTCTGCATAATATTTTTGATGTCAACAAAGTTCCGCTTGCATCCTTTCATTTGGAACAGGAAGCTCTTCAATGGTACCATTGGTACATCAAGGCTCATGAAGAGCCAAAATGGCCATACTTTTTCCATCTCCTTTTGCAACGATTTGGTCCTAGTGCTTTTGATGACTTCACAGGAGCCCTCACTAAACTTCGCCAAATTGGCACTGTGAGAGAGTATCAAACCGAATTTGAAAAACTAGCCAACCACACTGAAGGATTGTCTGATGAATTTTACCAGAGTTGTTTTATCAGTGGTTTAAAGGATGCCATCCGCTCTAAGGTCAAAATGTTCTATCCCAACACAATGATGGAAGCCCTAGGGTTGGCTAAGTTGGCAGAAGACAAGATTGCATCCCAACAATGCTCCAAGCCCAATTTTGTTCCCTTCCGAAATATGGGTTCTCAATGACCACCTATACTGTAGGCTCCTCGACCAACTACCTATCAAGCGTTTGTCTAAAATAGAGATGCAAGCACGCAGAGAAAAGGAGCTTTGCTATAATTGTGATGAGAAATTCACTCGAGGACATAGATGTGTTCAACAAAAGATCTATCTATTGGATGTGGATTCTCTACCTTCCTCTGAAATTGGTGACGAAGATCCAAAAACAATGGATGCTCAGGTTGACATTCAGGAACCGCCTATTGACCCTTCGTCTCAGGATGACTATCTAGAGATATCTCTCCATGATTTAGCTAGAATCACCACCCCCCAAACAATGCAGGTCAGGGGTTACTTCAAGAAGCTTCCTCTTACAATACTCATTGATTTTGGTAGCACTCATAATTTCATTGACCCTTGGATCGCCAAACAAGCTGATTGTTTTATCCATCCTTGCTCCAACTTTGAAGTCATGGTTGCCAATGGGGGCACCTTACCTTGCAAAGGGAAGTGTCGAAATGTGCGTATCTCTATGGGAGATTATACCTTGCGCTCTGACATGTTTGCCTTGACCTTAGGCAGATGTGATGTGGTTTTGGGCGCTCAATGGCTATGCACACTTGGCCCTATCTTATGGGATTTTGCTGAACTTTGGATGCAATTTTCCCTCAATGGACAAAAACACACATTGACAGGATTACAACTAGGGTCTCTCAGCATCATCAGTTCACATCGCATGGAAAAACTCCTCAAGAATAATTCGCATGGTGTCATCGCTCAGATCCATTCCATTCAGATGCAACCATCAGCGGTCTCCACTACTCCTTTGGATCTACAACAAATTCTGGATCAATATACAGGCGTCTTTGCTGAACCAGTGGGATTTCCACCTTCAAGGCCAGAAGAACATCGTATTTATCTCCTTCCTGGCGGCATTCCTTCCAACATTAGCCCCTATCGCTACCCATTTCACCAAAAAACGGAGATTGAAATGCTCCTTTGGGACTTATTGAAGCAAGGTATTATTCGCCCAAGCACCAGTTCCTTTTCTTCTCTAGTTCTTCTTGTCCACAAAAAAGATGGGTCATGGCGCCTCTACATTGACTTCCGAGCACTTAATCACCCCACCATCAAGGATAAGTTTCCAATTCCTATTGTTGATGAGCTTCTTGATGAGCTTCATGGGGCTCAATTTTTCTCCAAGTTGGATCTTCGTTCTGGGTATCATCAAATTCGGGTTCATGAGAATGATATCCCTAAAACAGCTTTCCGCACACATGATGGCCATTATGAGTTTTTGGTCATGCCCTTTGGCCTCACTAATGCTCCTTCCACATTCCAAGCCTTAATGAATAAAATATTTCGACCCTACTTGCGGAAATTCATTCTGGTATTCTTTGATGATATCCTCATCTACAGTAAAACATGGGATGAACATCTCCAGCATCTGGATCTTGTCATGCAACTTTTCTCTTACCATCATCTCCATGCCAAGCAGTCTAGCTGTGTTTTTGGACAGAAGGAAGTTGAGTATCTCGGGCACATTATCTCAGCACAAGGGGTTCACGTGGATCCTGCCAAAATCGATGTCATGAACAATTGGCCGCATCCTCAGACACTCAAGAGCCTTCGTGGTTTTTTGGGGTTGATTGGCTACTACCGCAAGTTTGTCAAGGATTATGGGAAGATTGCAGCTCCATTAACTGCTCTATTGAAAAAGGATGCTTTTACATGGACACATGCTGCTCAATGTGCGTTTGACAAACTAAAACAAGCTATGTGTACTACACCTATTCTAGCTATGCCCTATTTTTCCAAGCCCTTCACTATTGAGAGTGATGCTTGTGGCAATGGACTTGGTGTTGTTCTCCTTCAAGATGAACACCCCATTGCGTTCACCAGCAAAGCCCTTTCAGGTAAGAATTTAGCTGCCTCTACATATGAGAAGGAAATGATGGCTATTTTGCATGCGGTATAGAAGTGGCGACCATACCTATTAGGGAATCATTTCTGCATCAAGACTGATCACCAGAGTCTGAAATATTTCTTGGAACAGCGTGTCTCCTCCCCAACACAACAGAAATGGGTTAGCAAACTCATGGGTTATGACTATGAGATCACTTACAAGAAGGGTAAAGACAATATTGTGGCAGATGCTCTTTCTCGCACATTTGATGCCCAAGGTTCTCTTTCAGCTATTTCTATGCATGTTCCAAATTGGTTGCAATCTATTCAACAGGGTTATGTCACTGACTCTTCCTTATCTCAAATCATCCAACGCTTGACCAACAACCCTTCTGCTGTACCACATTACTCTTGGGATGGTTCTTCTCTGAGATACAAGGGTCGTCTAGTGCTTCCCCAGAGCACAGATCTTCAACAGGCTGTCTTCTATGGACTCCATGCTTCTCCATCGGCAGGGCACTCTGGGTTCCTCAAAATGTATGAACGGGCACGACATAACTTCTTTTGGCAGGGAATGAAAAGGACAATTCAACATATGGTGGCTGAATGTGATACCTGCCAGCACAATAAGGGTGAAACAACACTCCTTCCAGGATTGCTCGAACCCTTTCCCATACCTACATGGATTTGGACAGATATTTCTATGGATTTCATTGAAGGGCTCCCTAAATATGGCGGGAAGACAGTGATTCTCGTTGTGGTTGATCGCCTCTCCAAATATAGTCACTTTTGTGCTCTCAGCCATCCCTATACAACCTCCTCAGCTGCTCAAATTTTCCTGGACCAGATCTTTCATCTTCATGGCATCCCTTCTTCCATTGTCTCAGATCGTGATGCGAATTTCACCAGTCATTTTTGGATAGAGCTATTTCGCCACACTGGCACCAAACTGAAGATGAGTTCAGGGTATCACCCACAAACAGATGGTCAGACTGAAATTATCAATAAATGCTTGGAAACTTATCTTCGTTGCTTCACCTCTGAACAACAACATCAGTGGGCAAAGTGGCTCCCTCTTGCTGAATGGTGGTACAATACCTCTTACCACACTACCTCTAAAATGACCCCATATGAAGCAGTCTATGGTCAGGCACCTCCAGTTCTTCTTCCATACACCCCCAACAGTTCACCAGTTCAGGAAGTTGACAGGGTCCTTCGAAACCGTGATCAGATTCTTCACATTTTGTGGGACAATATTCACATGGCAAGAAATCACATGAAGCAACAAGCTAATTAGCACCATTCTGAGCGCACTTTTCAAGTAGGCGATATGGTTTTTCTTCGTCTCCAGCCATACAAGCAATCCTCCCTGAAACTCAAAGGGCGTCATAAGCTCGCTCCAAAGTTCTATGGGCCATATCGGATTCTTCAGAAGATTGGGTCCATTGCTTATAAATTGGAACTTCCTCCTTCTTCCCGCATTCATCTAGTCTTTCATGTCTCTTGTCTGAAGAGAGTTCTTGGCACCAACATCAGTGGACAAACGATTTTACCCGAACTAGATAATGAAGGATCCATCCTTTTGGATTCGAAGGCCATCCTCGATTGGTGCACTCATTAGCTTCACTCTCGCTCTATCACAGAGGTCTTAATTCAGTGGAATGGCATGCAACCAGAGGATGCTACATGGGAACCACTCCTTCAGATTCAACAACAATTTCCACATCTAAAGCTTTGAGGAAAAAGCTTTTTTTAAGGGGGAGGGGATGTTAGGAACCCATGTCTTTACTTTGTTAGTATATTGTTGTTGGACACATATGCTTTGTAAGTCATCCCGTAGTATTTGTTGATCAATAGTTTGTGTTATTGTTGTTGGCGCATATGCTTTGTAAGTCGCCCGTAGTATTGTTGATCCATAGTTTGTAGTGGCCCATGGTTTTGACCCATAGTATTGGCACCTAGACTTAGTATATAAGTGTGTGTTGATACCTATGAAGGCACCATGAAGTTATTTGTATTGAGCTTGCTCAAAGGAGGTTGTCCCCTCGAAGTGGCCTGTGATCAATATAAAAGTGATTCTGAGTTCTGTCATTTCTGGTATTTCGCATATTCTTATTAATTAATTGTTGCAGGTGCTTCACAATCAGTGGCCCACGAATGTGTGGTACTAGTCCTGCAATGAACCACTCCTTATGTTGTACATCACTCATCCCAAAGATGACTTTTTCCATCAAAGTTTTATATCTCTGGTCAAATTCCCACACTGATTCATTTGGAAACTGCTTAATCTCCTTCAGTTCTATGATGTACTGTGACTCAAATTTTGGATTTCTGAATTCATCACTTAATCCTGCCCTGATTTGTGGCAGTTTTTTCTCTAGATTTCTTGCAGGAACCCGTATGAATTTCATGAACCAGTCTAGCGCACGACCCATAAAGGTCGTCTCTAGATGTCCCTTCTTGATGTCATCGTCCTGGACCTGTTTTACTGTCCATACCGCTTCGCACAAAAAACAATACTTTTCAGGATCCTCGATCCCGTTACCTTGGAAAATTGGCATTTTCACATCGTCACCTGCCATCCTTGATCTCCGACTATTATTTACTGACCCACTTCTCTTACCACTTTTCTGACACTTCAGACAAGACTGCGATGAACTTATGTTTCTTCCTCCGAAATTTGGCGTAGTGCGTGGGGTTCTCGGTACGTTGTAACTTTGGGTCTGTCCTTTGGCTTCAGGGGTATCCTAGTCACTTCCTTCACCACAATAAGATCACTTCGTCCTTTGTGGTCTCATTTCACAGTTATCCATTCCGGTCACCTCAGGATACTCTCTCTTAATCTCAGTCCTCATCTTCTTCTTTGGCCGTCAGAACCTCACCCCTCTTCGCAAGGTACCACAACCTTCCTTAGTTTCCATTAAGAACTCATTGTCACTCATGTCCATCTACCCCACATCATTCTACCATACTTGCATTGATGCGGTACCCGCAACCTCTGCACACTAGGATTTACTTGTCAGAGTTCATCCTCAGTATACCCTTTTTGCAGATAAGCATTAAATCCATAATTTTAGTGACAGTATAAATCTTCCACGGTGTCTCTTGAAAAAATTCCTCTCCACGTCACTATATGACTTGATTGTGTAAACGACGAATTCAATAATAAACCCCTCTAGGATACTCCCCACCCAGACGTCGACGACTCTATATGCCTTGTTATCCTCTCAATTCATTTGTTGGATCAACTTAGGTGTCCAATGTTCAGTTTCATCACCTTGGCAATTCTTCTTTTTGAATGTTAATTGCACTAGCCACTCATGCAGTAATATTGGGAATTCGCAAAAAAATATCTCGTGGACTTCGAAATATATATATTTCTATAACCACTCAGTTGTTGACCATCTGGGTTGGTGATTCTCTTCTTCAGCAAACTCTCGTGCCTTCTTGTCGAACCAATATTCGATCTCTGGTTTCGTCGGATGCCAGAACATGTCCTCTCTTTTTCTCTTCCCACTATGGTCCCGGAAGCAGAACCATTTGTTGACATAGTTTTGTCGACAGGGGTTCACTTCGCACTGCTATCAACAAACATCAACCAGACACCCTTAAGCATCGGCCCAGAAAGGTTTTACCCTTTCTAGCAACACCCGCAGAGCGATTGAGGTCTCACCCAAGATGTTCAAGGGGGTTGCAGGAAACAAGTTTCCGCAATAGGGAGAAGACATGCATTAACCCTTACTTAGTCGCTACAGAAACCAGAGATCTGCCTTCGCATTATACTAACAATTCACATATACATTTGATATCTGCATCAACAGTATGTAAATACTATTCGCATTGACTTATATCACAAATTAATCACCATAGAAACAAAACCTTAAACACATCGTATCATTATGATAATATTCATCATTCATAACATGGTGACACAAATAGAAACAAAAAATAGAGACATAATTGAACATCCTCATGCATTAACTCACCTCAAAATATGCGGTGCAACCTTTGCAGGAACAGTTCCAAGCAACTCAATGCGAATCCATATACACAGAGCAAAACTAGATGAAAGAAGAAAAATACATAGATGTTGGTTCTCACAGGCTATGATCGATGCCCTTAGTATTACAAATGTGGATGTATTTATAGACAACTACGAATATTACAAAATGGTCAAAACAACCCATTCAAACTAACTTTGACCAAAACTTGCGCTTTCATCTGCTTCTTATCCTTCATGAATGGTCCTTTCCTCCGCTGATGACCCCTTTGTCACTATCGGTTTCTGCACTTCATGCGCTCTAACCCTGTGCCAACAGCATACATGTTTTATCTCCAAAACAGTAAATATTAAGTAGTTAATATAAGAATGCATACAATGTTTATAATTGTAAATTAGTGTTTTAATATTAGATGTATACTTGCAAATGTTCTTTCTAATGATTGATGGATAAGGAACGAACACTCATTTTCAAAATCAATTGATTGATTAAGAACAAATATGATAGCATTATCCATGAGAGATCGAATGCACATTTTATATAGTCATTTGAGATAGAATCGATCATAGAAGGAGCGATCATCATAGAAGGGGAGGCCGATCCTTCTTGTCGGAATTCAGAAGTCGGGATAAATATTGTTTCTATGTTATAACTTAGCCAATGTCCCGATCCCTACTATTTACTGTGAAAGTCAAAAGTTGGGAATTGCTATCCCAACCTTCGTAGATTAAATATTTGTACATTTCTATCGTAAATGAAGGGGTGACCGAACCTTATTTTTTCCAATATTATTTTCATAATAGTTATAGACTACAAGAAGGGGAAGACGACGCTTCTATGATTATAGAGAAGAGTCTGTAGCTGATTGCACAAACTGGTACTGTAACCCTTCCAAGATAATAAAAGAACAGTTCCTCTGGACATAGCTCCCGCGTGGGGTGAACCATGTAAATCAATGTGCTCATGTGTATGAGTTTACGACATGTTTTGTATATGAGTTTATGTGAGTTTATGTATTTACTTTCATATGTATGTGAACAGTAACCGAACATTGAGTAATTGGAATACAAGTGCGTCAATGTGAAGAAGAAACACTTAGTATGATGAATGCGTAGCTAACTGGTGAATACAATAGAGATTCAGCGTAGTTCTGTATACTGCGATAGCTGCGAAGTGCGAAGTCATATGTTATTCTATCCCATTAGTAAATGTTAAATAGAACGTTAAGCGAGGTTGTTAATCACACCTGCGCATCGCCACGGTTACGGAAGCTTGATTATGTAACCACCCCATATTCTCTTTGGGTGAGACTTCAACCTGTTTAGAGGGTGATGCCAAAAGGGCCAGTAAAAGGAGTTTGGTTTTGTCTACATTTGTCTCGTAAATGAAGGGTCGACCAATCCTTCTTGTGCTCAGTATTCTTCTAGTGTTCACCATTCTGCATATAAATGAATTGATGGCCTAGCCTTCGTAGGTTGAATATTTTTACAATTCCATAATAAATTAAGGGGAAGTCGACACTTATTGAGAGCAGTATCCTTCTTGTGTTCATCATTCGGGATACAGGTGAATTAATGGATATTGGTGTTCAAAATTCTCTACTAAACGAAGGGGTAGCCGATCCTTCTTGCCGATATGGGGAACCACACATAGAAAGCAAAGTTGCGAAGTAAAAGAAGGGAGTAGCGATGCGAAGTTCAATCAGAAAGAAGGGAAATTTGAAGTGAACCTCACCACTCACCTAACCATCAACAAAGCTAGAGAAAACTAGCCGTTACAATTTTGATCGAAAAGTAGTCGTTATAGAGTACTTTTGGAAACTAGATTTTTCCACTTTTAATGCATATTTGTCCATCGAAGACACATTCAATGAAAGAAAATGATCGAGATATAAGCAGGATTTGGCCAATGGACATAGCATTTAATTCTAACTTAGCCATTTTTGGGAACAACTTAGTGTCGCTGTCCCTACAAATAGTAAGGATCGCATAGTTACCCATCTTTACTGTGACTTTAATTTTTACCGCATGTAATTTTTAAGCATTTACTAGTGTTTGATGAACAATCTACCAAGAGTGGACTCAAGGCCTGATCTCCCTAGCTCAACGTGAGTCTAGAACAAATAGAGGCAGAACATAAATGACTCTCCTAGATCTAATTAGAGATCAAGGAACTAAATGCGTTTACCTTATAGATCGTTGATCCTTTCTCCTTGAATGCTACTCCAAGCTTGATGGTCTTCAGATCTCAGCTGCAAAACCTGTCAAGACAACACAACAATACAAGCAGTAAAATGCACCTACACAATAATAGATCTAAGTAAGCAATTAGGCAAGCAAACTACACGAAATATCATTAATACAAATGAGATTTGGTGGAAAGCACTTATATTACTGTATTAAAAGGGAAATACATAGGATGAGGAGATTACAACCAATGAATTAATGTAGCAATCCTTCTCTGATCAAGCCAATGCCAAAGCCTCCCAAGGAAGTGTGAGTCTCTCAATAGATGAGTAGAGATCTCTCCTAGATTGATTTCACCAGCATGTAGATACTATAGACTTCCTCCCTTTAGTATGGGAGTGAGCTTCACTTATATAGGACTAAGTGGATAGGGTAGGTTGAGATATGGTAGGAGAGAGATAGGGTATCCTTCCAAGAGTCTAGGAACCGAATGATAGCTTCCCCAAAGGATAGGTATAGGTATACACATTAGCTACCTTCAAGAAAGGGGTCAAAGAAGCTATTTTAGTCAATTAACTGACATCATCGTAGTCAGTAAGAGGACAACTTGCGACGTCGCAGGTTGCATTAGGACAACCTGCGATGACCTCTCAAAACCTAGTAGGAAAAGGTTTGCATCTCTTCTAGGTTAATGACTTAGTCAAGGAACTTCAGGGAATGTTTACACTGATTATCACGATGGCCAAGATTTAGGTGTAACAACCAGTCAAGATAAAGAGTAATTCGACAGTATATGTCTAAATAAGAGAGATTACATGAGATATTAAGGGAATTAAAAAATTATGGTTTCGAAGGAATCATGAAGACACTAGTGAAGAAAACAGTCCTAGAGAGAGATGGAACCTCTAGGGCTTCACCAAAAAATGCACCGGAGCAGAAAAAGAAAGATAAGTAGAAGGTTACTGAGCAAGAGAAGCAGAAGGCTGTAGAAATTCCAAAGGAGTATCTTCCAGAGAGAACTTGAGAGAGGCCGATGCTTCTAGTACCCAAGTACATCCCTCTGAGAAAAGAGGATGCACCAGTTGTGATACTCAAGAAGAATCCACAATTCAAGATCTCGCTACCACCCATATTGAGTCATGTTCGTGAAAAGGAGAATTTGCTAGGAAACATTCCAGAATGCAAGTTCAAAGATCATGACTTTCTACATGAGACGAAGTACCCACAATTTCAGCCAAACAAGTACATGTGTAGGAGAGATGGTGAAGCCAGTAAGTAGACAGCAATCCATGCGCAAGACTGGGTTGCGTCATTGCTTCCCTCGAGGTTGTTGAATTTTTTGCAAATTCTACATTTTGACAGAAGCCCAAAGCTTGTTGTTCGAAAATTGCTCTCCTGTATGCACCAAGGTTACTTATGGTTGGATTGAAAGATTGATATCAACGTAGACCTGATCCATAGAATCATGCACCTAAGTAAAATAGGCGTTGACCTTGCAGAAGAATTCGTAGGAAAGAGCAAGGGAAAATAACTTGCACGAAGGATGAAGAGCGAATTCGGCTTGGTAAAAGGAACCCGTGGATATAAAACGAATCAAATCTAGGATGTTTCCATGAGGTTCATGGTTCAACTTCTCGCAGGAAAGGTATTAAGGAAATGTCGACCGACCAAGGTTCCGGCTACTGCAATCTCCTTGGATGCGAAGGCTAAGGATGGACTCCAGTATAACTGGGAAACTTACCTTCTTAATGAGTTCCTACATGATGTTGCGGATATGCAAGACAATGGACATCAATTCCATTATAGCTGGTTGTTATTCTTGATCGCGTTAGCAGGATGGAAAGAGCCTAAGTATCAACAAAAATTACCGATGGTCGTTGGAGACTATCGAGGACCCAAATACGTGAACATGTGGGCCAATTTGAGGCCGGACAAACAAAAATTAAATAATGTACAATTATATAGATATTATGGGCAACTATGTGAAGTTATCAAACACAGTTCATGTATTCTGAACGACATAACAAAAGAATATCTTCGCAATATGAGATTCAAAGCGGGTTTACACTTTATCTTCATACATCCTAGAGAACCATCAAAAGAAAAATGGTATGAAGGTCTATACCAACTGGACGGCCAAAGAATTGATCTTATCATTGAATATTGGCCGCCCAAATGGAAAACGGATGCGCCAGACACATGCATTACTACATCTGAGGAAGGAACAAATAAAAATGACACCTAGGATCCAACAAATGGACAAGAGCGGGAACAAAAACAAGAATAACAAGAAGCTATTGAATTTCCAACATGTTAGAAGAGGAAGAATCTAGACACAGTCATGCCAAAAGTGTCGAAGAGGAAGAAGAAGAACGCAAATAAGACTCGTCATCATGCGAAGCTACATCATGATGATTTTTATTCCATCGCAACACGAGTCCATGGTCATCTTGAAGAGACGCTCGCAGTAAAAGACAACAAGCAAGAGGAACTCCAAGTGAGCATGATAGAGAGCATCACAGAACTGAAGAGTATGGTGGAAATAGTAGAACAAGTCCAGAGAGAATTAGTAAGGAAATATGAATCCGTAGACCAATCAGAGAAGTCCAACAGAAGAAAAAGAAAATCTCTAGCATTGAAAATGAGACCCAGGTTAGTTCGCATAGAACCGATGAGCATGATATTCCCATCAGACAAACTAACTAAAGGTGCAAAGAAGCTCGCACATATGGATATCAAAGTGGGAATGTTACCCATTGAAGGACTACATAATCTGTATCTGGAGGTTGTGGAGGAAATTAGAGATAGAGATATGATCTCATACAACCAACATCCGAAGCTGGAAGATAGTTATAAGGAGATGAAGAATGAATGCATGTTGAAGACAAATGAGCTAGAAAATGCTCATGAGAGGTAGAAAAATGTGAATCAAAACTGTAGCTGAAGTCTGTACGAAATTCCTAGACTACGAAGAGGAGCCTGAAGTGGAAGCGACCATTCTTAAGATTGGTGATGCTATGGACAATATCAAAGTAAAAATGGAAGATATGTTGATTTCCTACAAAGAAAATATTGTTGACTTAGAGTCTCGGCAACAACCTGTCACCCTGCCATAGATATAATTAGCAAGAGCCGAAGAGCTAAAAACATCAAATGAGAACACCTCCGTAGAAGTTGCGAGGTGTTAATACTTGCTAGAAGAAGTCTCAAAGGTTTGGGGTATACTGCAAGAGGATCCCGAATTACAGAAATATCAGGATGAAACTCACCAAATGAAGAAGGACCTTGATTCTATGAACACGGCCATGAAGGATTTTTCGCTAAAGAAAAAGATCCAGAAGTTCGAAGAAACAAAAGAGATTTAGAACGAGCTAAAGGCACTAAGGGAAAAGGAATCTTAAACTTCGTCGAAGTTATAGTCTATGCAAGATAAATCATTGGCACTCTCTAAAGCAATCGAGGAGAAATTGCAAGAGCTCCTCACGACAGAGAGTACAGTAAAGGGTCAAATACCAGAACCCATATCAATGATGATGCTCGAAACAATCAAAGAATATGAGCAAGAGGCTAAGGAAGTAGTTGCAACATTAAGTGCAAATTTTCAGAAATTTGTTGCGACGACAAAATTCCCAAGTGATGAACAATCAAAGAATCCTAGTGTAAGTGACTCGAGGATGAGTCACAAGTAAGTGTTAGGGTCCTATTGGGCGCATCCCAAGTACATGAAGTTTTGAAGGTGAGTGCAGTTAGGGGAGGCACTACAAAATTCATAGCTGCAATGTCCGAGAAAGTGTTAGAGTGAGAGGAAGCAACGCCAAAGGGGAAACGAAGTTAAAGCTTAGCATGGTCAACAGGAGAAGCACCTTTTTTTGCATTTTGGGTACTATGGGGGTTGGCCCATGGTTATTGTAATATGTTACCTTTGGGAAGATCTATATAAAAGGGTAAGTTTCTATGAGGAAGGGTTAGGTATTAGATGGTTGTTGTGATTTTGATGGTTAGAAAGACCTTAGAAGAGAATAGTGATAATGAGAGAACATACTCTACAGCTGAGTGTGTAGATATCTGATTGTAGAGAAGAGTTTGTAGCTAATTGCATAGACTGGTACTGTTACCCTCCTGAGATAATACAAGAACAGTTCTTGTGGGCGTAGCTCCTACCTGGGGTAAACCATGTAAATCAATGTGTTTATGTGTATGAGTTTATGACATGTTTTGTATATGATTTTATATGACTTTATTTATTTACTTTCATATGTATGTGAATGGTAATCGCACATTGATTAATTGGAATACAAGTATGTGAATCTAAAGAAGAAACACTTAGTTTGATTAATTCGTAGCTAACTGGTGAATAAAGTAGAGATTCAGCGTAGTTCTGTACACTACGATAACTACAAAGTGCGAAGTCATCTATTATTCCATCCCATTAGTAGATGTTAAATAGAACGTTAAGCGAGGCTGTTAACCACATTTGTGCATCACCACGGTTAAAAAATCTTGTTTCTGCAACCCCCCATATTTGCTTCGGGTGAGACTTCAACCTATTTACAAGGTGATGTCAAAGAGGCCAGTGAAATGGGTTTTGTTGTGTCTGCATTTATCTCGTGAATGAAGGGTCAGCCAACCCTTCTTCTGCTCAGTATTATTTCAGTGTTCACCATTCTGCATATACATGAATTGACATCCTAGCCTTCGGAGGTTGAATACTTTTACAATTCCCTCATAAATGAAGGGGCGTCTGACCCTTCTTGTGCCCAGTATTCCGTTCATAATAGTTTTAGACTGCAAGAAGGGTCAGACGATCCTTCTTGTGTTCAACATTATGGATACAGGTGAATTCACAATTCTCTAGTAAATGAAGGGGCAGCCGACCCTTCTTGTCAGATTTTGGAAGTCGGGATAAATTTATTTTATATGTTTTAACTTAGCCAATGTCCCGATCGACATGGTTACAGAAGCTTGATTCTCTAACCCCCCATATTTTCTTTGGGTGAGACTTCAACTTGTTTACAGGGTGATGTTGAAAGGGCCAGTGAAAGGGGTTTGGTTGTGTCTACATTTGTCTCGTAAATGAAGGGTTGACCAACCATTCCTGTGCTCATTATTATTCCAGTGTTCACGATTTTCCATATACATGAATTGATGGCCTAGCCTTCGTAGGTTGAATATTTTTACAATTCCCTCATAAATGAATGGTCGACCGACACTTCTTGTGCCCAGTATTCTATTCAAAATAGTTCTGGACTGCAAGAGGGTCGGTCGATCCTTCTTGTGCTCACCATTCTCGATAGAGGTAAATTGTTGGATATAGGTTTTCACAATTTTCTACTAAACGAAGGGTGGCCAATCCTTCTTGTCGGAAGTTGGAAGTCGGGATAAATATTTTGTATATGTTATATCTTAGCCAATATCTTGATCCATACTATTTACTACAGAGGTCGAGAGTCGGGAATTGTCGTCCCATCCTTCGTAGATTAAATATTTTTACATTTATATCTTAAATGAAGGGTCGGATGACCCTTCTTATGATCAGTATTTTTCCAGTATTCACCATTCTGTATATACATGAATTGACAGCCTAGCCTTTGTAGGTTGAATGTTTTTACAATTCCCTCATACATGAAGGGGCGACCAACCTTTCTTCTACCCATTATTCTTTTCATAATAGTTCTAGACTGCAAAAAGGCTCCATCGATCCTTCTTCTGTTCACCATTGTAGATAGAGGTGAATTGTTGAATATAGGTGTTCACACTTCTCTACCAAATGAAGGGGCAGCCGATCCTTCATGTCGTAAGTCGGGATAATTCTTGTTTATATGTTATAACTTAGCCAATGTATCGATCCCTACTATTTACTGTGGAAGTATGAAGTCAGGAATTTTAGTTTCAGCCTTCGTAGATTAAATATTTTTACATTTATCTCTTAAATG
Organism: Larix kaempferi; assembly: GCA_027924585.1. Classification (NCBI taxonomy): domain Eukaryota; kingdom Viridiplantae; phylum Streptophyta; class Pinopsida; order Pinales; family Pinaceae; genus Larix; species Larix kaempferi. Next base: position 11,927,630 of record BSBM01000756.1, read on the forward strand.
AAGCATCGAACGAAATTTCTTGTGCTCAGTATTTTTCCAGTGTTCACCATTTTGGATATACATGAATTTTCGGCCTAGCCTTCATAGGTTGAATATTGTCACAATTCCCTAATAAATGAAGGGGTGGTCGACCCTTCTTCTGCCCAGTATTATTTTCATAATATTTCTAGACTGCAAGAAGGGTTGGACGATCCTTCTTGTGTTCACCATTCTGGATACACGTGAATGGTTGGATATAGGTGTTAACTATTATCTACTAAACGAAGGGGTGACTGAACCTTCTTGTCGGAATTCGGAATTCGGGATTCGAGAAATCTCACTCGAGAATAGTGGCTATTTGGGAGACAATTATGTTTCACATGTAACAAATGATTATCATGATCATTTACTTTTATGGACAAGAATATGTGTAGTTTCTTTGATTCATAATATGAATAGCAAGAGGCTCTTTTTCTTCTTGGGAAAAAAAAGAGCATCTAACTAGGATGTATTATGCATTAATTTGGAAGAATGAACATTGACAATATTTAAATGTGTGAATCAAAGCATATTAAATGAATTCTAACTTACATAGTATAGTCAAATATGAGGCAAAATGATAAGATGGTGTAGCACGAAATACATTCACAAAACATAAATTAAAAGATTGAAGAAAATGACAATATATGAATCTCTATTTCCAATAGACTTGTACTTCTGCTCTTCATTAAAGTATTCAAAAAATATTACATCACTCTATTTTTTTCTCTCAGATACAACCCTGATTACTTTGTAAAATAAAAATCTATACAAAATTTTCTTTGAATAAACCTTGCCTGATTATTTTCTAAAAAAAGAAATTTCAAAGAAATCTCTACTAAACTTCAAGAACATTTGTTTTGTAGTCGAACAAGCTGGTATAGTGTTCCTTTGAATTGGGATGATGTAGCACTCGAGAAGTTAACAAAGGAACCACAACTTCATTTCAAATTAGGGAACTTGAATATTCATTCTTGATATAACCTATATTTTGTTTTCCCAAAATTTTCAATAATTTTTCATTGCTCTTGAGTTGGGATTTCATAATCCATCATTTCTTTCACCATCACCTCCAATTCTATGCATAGTTTGTAACATACAGCTGGAAGATCCTTCTTAATAATTAGAAATTGTTCAAGTATTTCAAAATCATCAGTCAATTTATCAATGATTTTCTTTCTAGTTAATCCTTTGACCAAACCTTCAATTTTCGAGTGATCCATATGAGCCTGTGCTATCAAACTGTGATAATTTTCTTGAGTCATTAATTTTCCATCATCACTGCAAAAGGAAGGTAGACCAATTTCAAAAGGCCCCAAAAATAATTCCTTAAAAGTTTTAAACTTCAAGGACCATCTGTTGTGCTTTGTCTTGTACTTCTTTAACACGATCATGCTTGCCAATAATTCTTCTTGGAAAAATAATGACTCGTGGTTTGTATTTGATTCCAAAACTCTACATATCTAATTGGGTTAGAGTGTTTAAAAATATGACTATTTTTTTATTTGTTTCTAAAGTCCTTTTGCATAATGTCTCGTTTTCCACTTTACACCTCTGGAGAGCTATGTTTGCTATAACATCTTTATCTTCTATAGAATTCAAATGTGACTAGAATTTGGTGACTTACACTGATATCACATCCCATATAAGGAGTTTAGATCCTTGTAATGGAATCCTACCTGTCAATTTATCTTTTAATTCATCAACTTTCTTTTGCAACTGTTTTCTATCACTCAAAACTTTTTTCTTTTCTTCAGAATTTTGAATTACTTTCTGTTTCAACTTCTGGTTTTCCGCTGTCAACTATTATATCTCTACATATTTTAGAATAATTTTTGACGTTGCACTAGTCAGTTCCTCTATGGAGGACTTTTCAATTTGTCCTTCATCCGTACATAGATATTGATCCCTTCAATTCTCTGGCACTTGCACAGTTTCAATCTGATAGGTATTTAACACTGAAATTTGTGACAGCAATTCAATCCTTTATTTTTCCCAAGCATGCTTTTCATCTTGTAAATTTAACATTTTACCTTTGCGATCCATCATTTCTTTATATATGGATTCATTTTCTTGTTGCAATGGTGTCAACTCTGGAGATTGCACATGTTGATTATTTGACACCTTCAATTTTTTCTTGAGAATTTGAATGATATTTTCTTTTTCATCAAGGAGCCTTTTAATACGCTGAGTATTCCCTAGATCGTCTCCCATAGTCACAAGTTCCATTTGTAGTATTTTAATCTGGATCAAATTTGCTTTGTTTTCTTCTTTCTCTTGCCTCAATTGACTCTCCAGATTTTCTATCACAAACTGCAATTTAGAAATTTTTTAAGTGGATTGTAATAAATCAGAATATAGGACATCTCATGTTTGTTTATGCAATTGAATCTTATTGGGTATATTAATCGCATCAAGCATAACTTCCATTTTGGAAACTTTCTCATCGTTCACCACTGCAAACCTTATAGTGTTTCTTCCTGGATCTGTAACTGTAAGAAGGGAAACATTTTGTTCTTCCAACTTTCTTACTTGAGGGTAAAATTTTTGAGTTTCTTCCAAAGACTTCCTCTTCTTTTCTGAATATTGTGAAAGGACATCAAATCTATACTTATACTGAGAGTTACTTCCAGAGCATTTATTTATGAAATAGAATATTGTTGCATATTTGCAGGTAGTTGCGAAATCAAAGTAGGTTTTTCTGGAACAATTAAATCTCGTTCCTCCATACTAATAATTTCCTTCTGTTGTTCCACTTTTGATTTCTTGCTTGAAACTTATTCATCGACTTCCATACTATAAAATTCTGAAATACTTCTCTTATTGGTGATATCATATTTAGCTGGTGTTTGAACCAACATTTCCAAATTTCTTGTTTGCTTCATAATCACTTCTTTCTTATCTTGTTCAAATTTGAATAAATTTTCCATTTCTTTTAATATGTCAATTGTTTGACGATCAAAATCCTTGTTTCTATTTTTTTGTCTCCTTTGCGATATAATTTGATGAGGATCATAATTAATCCTTTTAGCCTCTTGGAAATCCATGATATTCAATAATTTTTCTACTATAGATATGGCTTCCTTAGACTTAATGATGAATGGACCAACTTTAAGTGGGAATTTCACATTTGATGATTTTTTGAAAACACCGAAATATTCTTCTTCTCAAAGCAACCTTTTTCTAATAAATTCTAAGGCAAAAACCCTTGGTGTTAAAAAAGGATGGCAATAGATATGGTGCTCGAATAAAACCATACACTCTAATTATAATATGTTCTTTACAAAATAACTAATCACTTGTTTGGCCTTCTAGTGTAGGCTGCAGCAGTTCTTTCATTTCTTCTAACACTCGGGGAAATTTAGCATTAAAATAAATTCTGTAAACTTCTTCCATGATTGTATTGCTTAACTCAAACATATTGATATGTTTAGGAAGGTCATGAGAAAACATGGTACCAAGAAACTTTAATTCAGAAATATTTGAACACAAGAATAGGTTTAGGAGATATGACTGATATCTGAAATGCTTCAACTCATGGAATTTCACCAATTGGATATGAATATTTTCAGCTAGGAATTCATCAAAATTAAAACCACATGCTGAACTCGACTGTGACTCGGGTGAAATGACTTGCAGAAGGAAACCTAACATAACTTCCATTATTGATATACTATCTAGACCTAAAATTTGATTCAACAAGGACAAAACTAACTGGGTATCTTGCTAAAAGAAATCAATACACAAAGGGAAGGATAGGTTTTCATGTCGACTGACTTCTTTCGAGACTTGTAATAAAATATCTTCTTTTTCTTTTGGACTACAATTTTTATAAAACTTTACCAAATTTTCTTCGTTAAACGACTTAGGGCTTTGGGGAAATGTTATAGATAAACCTAGGACCTCACGGACAGTCTGTGCATTGACTCGACATAGAATTTTGGTTGTATTTACATTAATGATTACCCTTTCGTCGTGCGAATAATTCACCGCACACCAACCAACAAATTTGGGGAAGTGTAGGGTCTGTTCGACACAAAAACAATACATAAAAGAACCAAAAACATTAAATACATCATTTCCCTGTGACTTAAACTACATTAATTTATCTTTAGACTGTGAAATACTACCCACACACAAAGTAGGTTGAAAATATCCCTTTCCGTGTCAACTACAACCTCCTATTTTTCCTCTAAATTTTCATTGAACAGAACAACGTCTTCAATTTTATCCATTTGGGAAACAAAACATGAAAAGTGAGGGTTTCAAGCTACCTGTGAAGTGAGATTATGAACAGAAGAACGCAGGGGTTGAATTTTGTGCAGGTTGACGAAGACAAGTGACGTGTTTTCAGTGGGTCCTTTTCAGTGGGTCCTTTTCCTGCAGGAAATAATCAACAAATTCCTTTTTCAAACTTCGAACAAACCTTCTATATAGCATATTCTTAGGTGTTTTCGGAACTTGCGATGAGCAGTTTAAATTTTACCAATTTTCATAGCAGACTCCACCAACGCTTTCCACGTGGTAAGCGGTATAATTTTTGCTCCACCTTTCCAAGATTAACCACTGTGCACTTTCTGGCACTGAAACCCCTTTCCACCATTGATTTTCTTCTGGGTGGGCCCACAACATTATTCTTCCATGGGTTTACACGTTTGCAACTTTTGGTGTGATTTGTTCAATTGTTAGCGCATTTTCCATCTTCTCCCTTAGTCATTTGAAGCCCTTGTGTGCATTTGAATCCCCTGTGGGAAATCATGAAGCCCATGAATTTGACTTGCAAATAACACTGTCGATCTCGGAGGAATCAAATCGAACGGATCACATGCATTTCGCGGGGTTAATATGCATGAATTTCAACCCAAGAACGTGACCTGAAATCCACTTTTAATTGGGTGCATAAACTTTTCAATTCCATTATCGATCTTGGATGGGGTGATCCAACTGTCCAGGACAATTTTGCTGGGTTAAGTTGTTTAGATTTTAAAGCCCGGGATTGGGTGCAAAATATTTATGAAATATATCTAAGTGCATGTTGAAGTCCACCGTTGATGTGGATTGACGAATATGTAATTTTTTTGAATCATTTCATTGTTGAAAGATGCTCGAGGATTAATTAAAAGGATCGGACGCAAAATATTTGTAACTATTAGTTGACCGCTAGTTTGACATCCACTCTATTGAACGGAGTTTTGACAATAGTATATTTGGAGAACAATTTGGCCAAATTGCTAACTTTGGAGAATGTCAAAATTGGTTAACTCTTCAAAATAGTAATTCCTTATTAATTAAAAAAAGATTGAAAGACTATGAATATCAATGACGAATCAATGTCTCTAAAATAATACAATATTTTTTATGAAGAGGCATGATTTTCCTAAAAAGACACAATGTTTCAAATAATAAAGTTATTTGAAAAGATATATAACCATACAGGTCAAATGTATGAAGAGGTGTCTCTCCATTTTTGGTAATTGCATATCAGAAGCAAGAAACAGGCTAGTGAGATAGATGAAGCATTACAAAAGTTTGAGTTGCAATTGAATATCTGAAGAATTGAAGTTAAAACTATTATAAGTCAGAGGGTGGTTGGGTGGTGCTTCGTGCAGTTTGAGGCCTACTAAGGGGGTTGTTTCCTCCTTCTAGTCGTGGCTAGAGAAATAGGGTGTTGGGAATCCTTGTTTGTTGGAGCAGGAAGAAAACCAGGGGTGTAGTTGCATCCTTTATGTAGTGGCAGAAGAATCTAGGAGATTAAGTTCTCCATCAAGTTGGTGCTTGTAAAATAATTTTGTAAAAGATTAGCTTATTAATAAGAAATATTTGGTGGTTTTCCCTTTGAGGTTTCCACGATAAATCTATGTGTTCAAATTGTTAATTGTATTTTTCATGTTACTTATGATATTTAGCTTGTGCTTAATACTAATTGTTTATAAAAGTTTTGAAAAATGCAATATTGATTCACCCCACACCTCTAAGTATTGTTGGATAAACCAACACCTGCTGCATAGCGCCCTAGTCATCGACTACGGTCCTATGTAGTTGCTGCTCTAGCACCTCTTCTTAATATTTTATGTGCTTGGGCCTATTGGTATAATTTTGTAGGCTCCCTAAGGCTTACTTCCTTTATATGTTTTAATCCTTCTTTGGACTCCAAACCTCATGAACTATTTACCCAATCTTCTTAGGTACTTGGGACAAAAATAGTGCTAACAATGGGGTCCCTTTGTGTAGATATTTTGTACCATGTCCCAGAGATCGATAAACACTTTCCAAATTTATATTTCACATGATCAAATATACCATGCAATATGATATCCATTTCCATTGCATTATTATTTCTTAGCTCCTTCATGGCTGCATTTTTTTGCGGTCATTTTGGAGCGATGTAAACCCGAGTATTTTATAGTTACGAAAATGAGTGTAGGTGAATGTATGTAGACCTCATTTCATAACTATGGGCATCAATTGTTAGTCATGAAAGAAGTGTTATATAACCATGTGATTGTAGATCTTATCCTTTGAATACTTTTTATAAATAGTGGACCCTCATTTAGAATAATGGTGGTAATTGTAATTGTATTTCTCATCCGAAGGTTATTCAAATTAGTATGAGATATATGGATAGTCACGTCAAGCTATACATATATGAACGTGTGGTATGCCTATAGGAATATTGGAAAGACTGTAAATTAAACCTCATGTTACTAAATAAATGTATATTTTATTGCCGTAATCGTGAAAAGAGCCTTTATACTTATTATATTTTCATAAAATCTCGGTTATGTAAAAGAGAATACGTAGAATGAGTATTCCCATGTTTTGTAGATTACACCTCATGTTATTAATAAAATGTATATTTTATTACTGTAAAGTTCTTTACTATAGCTATGAAAAGGGCTTTTATACATATTTTATATTCATAAAAATCTTGTTTATGTAAAAGAGAAGATGTAAGATGAGTATTCCTATGTGTTGTAGACTAAGTCTCATATTATTTATGAAATGTATATTTCATTACTATAATGTTCTCATTATAGTTATGTAGTAAAAAAAAAAATCGTTTAAATCCTCGACGAGACCTCCAATGTTACATTTGGTATCAGATTCGGTCGAACCTTGACTGGACCAGAAAAACTAGTATGTAAATTTCCACAAAACATTCGGCTATGTTTACTAGAGTTAAGTGTCACAAATTACAATTTATTTCCTTTAAGTTAATAAATTGGCCATCATAGAACTTCGGGTTATGAACCGTTATGGACGGAAGAGAAGAGGGAGAAGAGGGAGAAAACAAAGTGTACGTCCTTCACCCACACCTACTTCTACAACTAACCCCTGTGGAAGGGAGAGTAGGAAACCATTCCTGTCGGATAAGTTGTTGCATTGACGATAAGTTTTAATGAATTCTAGAAGCATTAACTGGTCTACCGCCACGACGCGAGCTGGGAATCAAACCTAGAACAAAACCTATAGCTAGGAACCCTTACCGAATGCCGATACCTAAGTTAAAAGAGTCACAGATTCAACTTCCGAAAATGTTAGAATTGCGACTAATTAGACCTTGGGTATTTATGAATTTGATAAGTGGAATGTGTCATCAATGCCTAGATATGCTTGTACGAGTAATTGCGAACGAGATGTCGATATATCCCAGGACACCAAAAGAATAAGAGAAACACTTAAGAGTAGTATTGCAATGCTTAAGAGAGAACCCTTATTACGTAAATATATTGAAGTATTCATTCTTTCAGAAGTAAATGAAGGAGGTTCATTACCTTATGCTACATTGTTTCGGGTGAAGGAATTGCAGTGGATCTTGCAAAGATGGAAGCATTATGGAAATGACCAACACCCACTAACGTACATGAGGTACAAAGTATTATGGGAATTGCGGGGTACTATAGACGCTTGTATAAGGTCTCTCCTAAGTGGGAGGACCCATAACGGAATTACAAAAGAAAAATCAACATTTTATTTTGACGAAAAAAGGACAAGGGGCTTGAGCTAGACTCAAGAAGCTATGGTCGACGACACCTATACTAAGAGTCCCCGACATGGACCATTATTTTCTAGTAAGAACGGATGTAACAGGAGATGAATCTGGGTTGGTATTGATACAAGAAGGGAGAGTGATTACTTACACTTCCTGAAGACTTCGGTCACACGATAAAAAACTAGGAAACCCATGATATGGAGAGGACAACAACGATTCATGTCAGCGACACTATTAATCAGAAAGAAGTTCGAAATGAAAAACTCACCATTGTGGATTACATCATATAATTACCCACAACGACTTAAATGCAAAACAAGGAATATGGTCAAAAATGCTCAGTAAGTATGAATTGAAATAACCAATGAGAGGCAAACCTTGAACAAAGTAGCTAATGAACTCAGCCAAAGTCCAAGGATATTCTTAGTAAAACATATGGGGACCTACTTGGGAGGAAAGATACTGACACTACAACAAAACGATACATGGTATAATGAATTAAGAACGAAAATTGGAAAATAGGAAAGAGGATACCCAAGTATGAGAAGATACTCCTTGGATTAAGACAGACTACTGAGGTATAACAACCGTATTGATGTACCAGATAATGAAGAGACCCGAAATGGATATTGTTTGAAGCTCACAAAGCGGTTTTTGAGACTCATTCATGAATTAAAAGATATATGCGGATTTAAAATACTTATTAATGAGATTGTAATATTGCATTGAATACCGAAAACGAGAGAAATATTATTGCAACATTTATATGTATATCGTAGAAAAATGTTGTATATTACCAATTGACTTGTAAAATTCATAAGGTTACATGTCTGAATTGACAAGAAAAACTTAAAATGGGAACTCTAATTATTATAATACTATGATTCCAAAGGAAATAATATATATATATATATATATATATATATATATATATATATATATATATATATAGAGAGAGAGAGAGAGAGAGAGAGAGAGAGAGAGAGACACACACACACACCAGGTATTTGGTCACCTAGTAAATAAGATGGGGGCATAATTACGATGTAAGAGAATACATGGACAGTTTTTAAGGAGAAGGGACAAAAACTCTCAGCTATAGAAGGTGCAAGGATGATTTAGGATAAAGTGAAACTATGTAAAATGCCTATAATAAATTGTGGGAGAAAAACCTAAGAAGAGGAGGATTAAGAATTTTATCCTATATTTATATTTTGATCTAGGTGAGCCTTATGTCTGCATACAAATTGAGTTATGTGAGGGGTAATCACAATGTATTCTTAAGAAGAATGCAAGTTTATAAAGGAGGAATGACATGGTTAGGTGAATGTCATGGTCATGTCATAGAACATGTATATGGGTTTCTAAGTTAGAAAGAGAAAAATGTATAAGCATGCAATTATAACTAATGGAGTTTCCATGAATTATGACAACATATGAGTTGCTTCAAAAATGAGAATGATTTATGCTTATATAGTCATAGCAAACATGTATCTATACAAGAATAAAGTTATTCGTAGGAAGGTAAGTGTTACCGAATAGACTTTATGTAACTCTTAATCGGGGAAGCTCTAAACCGGGACTCAATCAAGAATTCAACACCAACATAATGTAAAGATCAATATAGGATGGGAATCCTTGGCAAGGAACAAAGAATTCATATTTAACGAAGGAAACAAACTTAGTGAATTTTTGTTATCATCATGCGAAAGTTAATTGGAAAGCCTCCATAAGTCTCCTTTCGCCAATACGTGGATAAAAATGTCAAGAGAGTGAAACATAAATGAAATTTGGAGAAAAGACATCAAAGTTACTAGCATGAGAAACCAAGCCCTTGACAAAAACATGATTGTTGTTGATGAAAATGAAGGAAAGGTTAAATTATTTACGTAGACTAGATCACTAACTCCCGACACCTTCGAGAGGTAGTAGAAATCAAAACCAGTAGAGGAAAGTAATGGGAAAAATTATTACTTAAGTACAGTACATAAAATTACCGATAAAATTAGAGGATGACAACGAAAATATATGGATGTGAAAAGAAAATGAAACCCACTAAACTTCGGGACAAAGTTATAAATAAGAGGGGGTCTATGTAATGCCCCAAAAATGACTGTAAAACTTAAGGGAACTTGTCCAGTAACCCGAATGAAGAAACCTTAAAATTGGTCCTTTGAGTCTTGATATGTCTTAACGATTCCGAAAAACACATGATGATTTGCATAACGAAAAATTGATAAACTAAACCGACAAAATGAATGACACTTATGGAAATGGACATTTGCTTGAATGAATGAAAGAATGCATGTTTTTCTTAGTGAATAGAAAATTGATGAAATATATGATGTTATGAGTAAATTATGTTTGCTTAACGATTAGCGGTTTATGAAATGAATTACAATGATTATGAATAAATTATGTTGCTTGACGACTAGTAGGTTACAAAATAAATTATGATGAATGAGAACAGAGCTACTAATGTGTGTTTGGGAGCATGTGTGTAGCGACAGATGAAACGATTCAACAAGGGAATCACAAAGGAAATAAATGGGTCGTAGAGTACAAATAAAATCACACATGGAGGAACGATGATGGTGTCGATTTCCTATGGATTCCATGCATGAGTTGAAAATCACCTATCCGCTTACTCGGGGAAGCGTGAAGTCATGTGAAGTAGACCATGACGGAGTTGGTCACGTACGAGGTTGGGGGTGCGCAGTAAGAACAGATTTACTCCTCAACACCATTAGTCTCCAATAGAATGTAGACGAAGGATAAAAGGTAACGAATCCTAAATCCCTACATGAATTTCCCGCAAATCAAATGCAATGAAGAAGTATCGACGAAAGGACCCGACGATGTGGTACTTTGTCAATAAACGGAAATGATGGATGAATGGACCCAATGGTGTGGTACCATGTTGACAAAAATAAAATGAGGGACGGATGGATGTGACGATGTGGTACCTAGACCCATGACTAAAACAATTGATGAACATTACGCATTAAACATGTAAATTACACTTAGGCCATTTGCACATGAAATGTATTTTAGTAATTAAAATAATGTAGAATATTGTTTTAGGAGAAAATGGTATACTAAACTCTAGCATTTAGTCAACCCCACTCGCACCCACAAAAATAGAATCTAGATTGAACATCAGAGGGGATAAACTTGAGTAAATCTAGGAAGGTAGATGCACTATCTTAGAAATTGGACACATGGTTGGGTGAGCTAAATTATAATTGAATAATTAAAAATTAGGCATTTTGCATGAAGTGACATGTGTCGTAGCGAACTTTCCTATTTAAGGAAGGATTCAGGAAGGAGAAGGACAACCTATGGCTGGATAGTTATCATAATGTGTGTAAGTCATTGATTTGCTTCTATTGGAGTTTGGAAAGAGTTCTTGGTGGGAGGGAATCCCACTTCTGGATATCTAGTTTTTTTGTGTGTGTGAGCTCTACAGCCCCATTGCTCGGGGGTTTGGGAGGAAGAAGAGTACTCTCGATAAGGTAGGGAGGCTAACCGAGGTGTTCTTTGATGATACGCAGATATCGTAAGTGGAATCGAGCTAAATAATTCCAGTTCATCGATAATATTCCGTCCGGACAGGTAATTTGTACTGATTTTTGAATTATGATCAATATGAGTACACTTCATGTGATTAAGACGTTTAAAATTATTTTATTGGGTTGACGAAGTTTCTGCATAACATAAGAATTCGGTTATTCTAATAAATTTTTCAATAGAATAGAAGGACAAATTCTTATAACTTGCATTTTATTTAGTTCTGTTGAATTGATCCCTTTTTTATTGTTCATTGACACTGTATCCGTGTAAATATTTTTTATGCCCAATCTATGCCGTTGAGAGTTCCATGACTCAACTAAACTTATAGATCGGATTCTCCCAAGAGTATTCATATCTCAACCCTTGTGCACTCCCATTCCGATATTGATAGGAGACTCGGATTTCCTGAGCGTAATCGATCTAAGCCTCTCCCCTATTTTTTTTAAAAACATTTTATTCATTCATTCTACTTGTATATCCTTGGGCTTACAACTTTGCGCGTTTATATCTTGTATTGTATTCATCTCTATCTAGCCATGCGATTATATTTTATTACCTACCTCACCTCTGTAAATACTGTATACCAAAATCTTTCACGACCTCATAGATCGGCTAAGTATATCCTTTAATCTCTTTATTTATCACCATAGCAGAGATCTCTTAAAAACTATTTTTTTTAGTCTCTGTATTTATCCAGATAGCGTGGATCTCTTCAACGCCTTGTTTGGGTTTCTGTGTTTAGCATGATAGCAGGTATTTGTTGAACCTATTCTTTAATCATTATATTCATCACCATAGCAGAGATCGGTCTAATCGTATCCTCTTTAATCTCGGTATTCATCACGATAGCAGAGATCGGTGCAATCATATCCTCTTTAATCTCGGTATTCATCACCATAGCAGATATCGGTTTAATCGTATCCTTTTTAATCTATTTATTTATCACCATACGAGAGATCGGTCTAATTGTATCATTTTTAATATATGTATTTATCACCATAGCCGAGATCAGTTAATCGTATCCTTTTTTTTAATCTTTGTTGTATTTATCACCATAGCAGATATCGGTTTAATCGTATCCTTTGGTCGCTGTATTCATCACCGTAGCAGAGATCGGTTTAATCGTACCCTTTTTAGTCTCTGTATTCACACCAATAGCGTGGAGCTGCTCAACGCATGCGCTTGGTCACTGAATTTGTCCTTAGATCGTTGTAAGTACAGATATGTTCCCAAACGTATTCTTCTAGATCGTCTGTTTTGTGTAACTTCGTATCAAATCGTGAACATGGCAGTTTCAGTGTTTGCTTATTTGTGAGAAAATAAAGTTCTACATTTCTGATGGGAAGAAAAATGCAGGCCTGTATGTGATAATTTATATCCTCTAGTTTTGTGTAAATCCATGCCAAATCATGAGCATAGTAGATCTAGTTTGGGTGATAGTTGTTTATTGAGCTTATAAAGTTTTACAGTATGACCATTAAAGAAATGCAGACTTACGATTGTTTGGGTATTCGATTATTTGAAGAATCACAGTTTGCATGTCTGTCGCGAGGAACAAGTAGACCTGTAGGGAATTATTTAGACCCTTTGTGTATTTATTCCATACAAAAATCTTGAAAAGAGTGGATCCGGAATAGTAGTAGTTTATTTTCAAAGATTAAAGTTTCACGGATGGAATGAGAAGGAACGCCAACCTCATGGGTGAATAACACAGAGTTCTGGATTTTATATTCTTATATGTGAAGGGTGTAGATCCAGATTGGGTATTAATATATTTCATGCTTTATTAAAATTGTAAATATTTGTTTAAATTTCCATAATAGAAACGAAGATCCTGCATATGATTGGTTTGTAGTTAGTTCTTATATTTCCATATAAATGAAACGTGAAAGGATAAACCCAAACTGTTTAGTTGTGATGAAACTTAAGAAATTAAATCCCTGCGCGATCTAACCAAGAAACTAGAGATTCAGGTGGTTCATTATGTATGTATGCAGATGTTAGACCAACACTCATCGACTCTTCGCGATTAGCCACTACTGTGTAAACTCTCAGTTATGATGATTGGGACTCATATAGAGATGCCAGACGGAGGGTCACTGATCCATCATGAGTGACGTTCTCGTCTAAGAGTCTCCTTGTATATATACTAAATGTTGCTCTATCCGAGTTATTTCTAGTTTATACATCAAGAAATTTATGTATATATTTTATTGAATCTGAATATTATCTATTCACCCATTTATGAACTCGATTTTGACTTAAACCTGAGTCTTTTGTAGTTACGAAAATGAGTGTAGGTGAATGTATGTAGACCTCATTTCGTAAGTATGGGCCTTAATTGTTAGTCGTGAAATAAGTGTTATATAACCATGTGATCGTAGATCTTATCCTTTGAATACTTATTATAAATAGTGGACCCTCCTTTAGAATAAATGTGGTAATTGTAATTGTATTTCTCATCCGAAGGTTGTTCAAATTAGTATGAGATATATGGATAGTCACGTGAAGATATGCATATATGAACGTGTGGTATGCGTATAGGAATATTGGAAAGACTGTAACTTAAACCTCATGTTACTAAATAAATGTATATGTTATTACCGTAATCGTGAAAAGAGCCTTTATACATATTTTATTTTCATAAAATCTTGGTTATGTAAAAGAGAAGATGTAGAATGATTATTCCTATGCTTTGTTGATTACACCTCATGTTATTAATAAAATGGATATTTTATTACTGTAAAGTTCTTTACTATAGCTATGAAAAGGGCCTTTATATATATTTTATTTTCATAAAAATCTTGGTTATGTAAAAGAGAAGATGTAAGGTAAGTATTCATATGTGTTGTAAACTAAATATCATATTATTTATGAAATGTATATTTTATTATTGTAATGTTATCATTATAGTTATGTAGTAAAATAAATAAAAAAATATTCGTTTAAATCCTCGATGAGACCTCGGGTGTTACAAAGAGCATGATTTAGTTTATTTTATGGCCACCCTTTAAGAGCCTTTAGCTTTAGTTTGAGTAACTTTTGACCCTTTTTCATGAACTTGAAAGTTAACAATAAAGTTCAAAGGTATCGATGATCATTACCAAGATGCAACTAGATGTCTAGGGTGAAGAGTTGTTGAGAAGAACTAGAAAAACCATTTGTGACAAAATATCAATTGGAATTATAGATAGATGGGATTATTTTGATCCTATACAATATGAGTTAGAGATGTATGAAACATGTGAAAAGGAAATCAAAGATGTTGAAAAGCAGCTTGGAGAAATGACTGAGTAGGATGCTGAAATAATAAATTTCCTGAATACTAGTAGAACTAAGAAGCAATTGGAGGACTTGTAGGTTGAAAACATGAATCATCTGATATCCAACCAAATTATTACCAAGGAGGTCTTGATTTCTAGAACACAACACAAAGCTAAAGCATTACCTGAGAGATTATTAGATTCAAAGGTCTTTATAAAGAAAAGTCTTGCATAAGTCTTGATTTACCTCATCCATGGGATGGGAATGGTGATATGTATAAGAAGGATGAGTACAAATCCAATCTATTAATTTAAAAGAGAGGTGATGTTGCATTGTTTGATTATTTAGAAAGAATCATAATTGGTGAGGCAATGGTAGATAGGTTGAGAGTAGAGTTTAAGATATGGATAAATCTTAAAAGTAAACTCAAAATATTAAATCCCATATCTTATGAGAAGATTACTAATGTTGAAATAAAATTAGAGTACTTAAGGTACCACCAATTACCAATGGGTAATTTGTGGTAGTCATTTTCCAAATACCTTTTCACTTTGTTGTCCACTTTCAAGTTCACCCCTTGCTCAGGTTATTTCCACCATCATTGTCAACCTTTCTCAGGCTACTTCTACCCTTTCTTTCCATGTTCATTATAGGGTATATCATACCCTCTCCAAACTCGATCGGGCCCTCCTCATGAGCAAAGGAAGGAAACACCCACCACAACAACACCCGTCCACTACCCACATGCATATGTGCACATCGCCACTACAGACATAATATGACACCTCCCCTAATGATTATTTCCTCCAAGCGAGTATGTCTCTCATCTTATTCACAGAGCTGAGTGGCTAGAATCATATATAAAGGGCTTCAAAGGAGTGAAGTTTGTTATTGCAGTGATTCAAGATAATAGTTTTTGTATTCATGAACATATTTTTTAGATTCACTCCCTCTTTTGTATTTATCGATCTCTATATTCATTGGACATTGTATAGATTATATTTCATTTCCATCCAAACTTGATTTTTATGTTAGAAGTTTGATTACTTGTCAATTCAATCTCCATGGTTGTAAATATTTTTCAAATGATTTTTTCATATTCTCAGGTATTTTTTATGTTTCTAAAATTTCCTCTATATGGGTTTTTGGTTTATTTGGGTTAGACATTGCTTATTAAAAGCTATAGAGTAAAATGATGCAAATTTTGTCCATGGCCTATGCCCCAACTGCGTAGGGGTGAAACCGTGTAGTCAATAAATGTCTGTAGCCTGCCTGTACTCAATCTCTATATTGCTATATAGGAGTGGTATTGTTTGAATTTGAATGGGGTTATTACCTCTGAGGAGAGTTGAATAACTTCACTCTAAAATCAATTTCTATTTTGAATCTTCAACAATGTCGAGGCAATTTTGAATCCCTAGGGAGGAATCTGTGTTTAACAGAGGTCGCTTGCTTGTGTATCTTGTGCATTGATATAGTCGATCCAGGGTGCTTTGCAATTGAAACGAGGTACGATATATCTTATTCATATTTGGAATTGAATAAACTGAAATTGCTGAGCTACTCACACATATCCACTTCCATCTACTGCTCTCGTTTCTCTCTAATTGAAGAAAGTGAAAATAGAATAATTCATTTTACAATTCTCTAATAAATGAAGGGGCAACAGGTGATTTTGATACCCTGGAAATTTACAACTGGACCCTTGTGCTGATTTTGTTCCTTCAAATCTAGAAACAATCTTTTTCATGCCAAGTGTGAAATTTGATCTTCCACTGTTTACCTTAATATCTTCAAATAATCTCTTGCTTGCTAAAATTTGTAAATTATATAAAAAACATTTATTTCTTGCCACTTATTAATTTTCTAATATATCAATTTCATAAACTTTCCCAAATACTTCTTCAACGTGTAAAATTACATTTCATATTTCCTTTGAAATGGGAAATGCCCGTGGTTTTTAAAGCCATATCTTGAAAACCATGTGTTAACACCCATATATTTTCTATAATATATAATTGAATGGAAGTAATGGAGGGGTTAAAATGTACCTAGTATTGAAAACCGAGATAATCTTCCATGCTCTAGTGCTAGATGCTAATGGGAAAGACTAAATGGAATAGAGGTGCAAAGGATGAGAAGGTGTTGGAGTATAGGAAAAAATAAACAAGAAAAATACTTTATAACCCACAATCCGTCGGTCAAATCATGGTAGATTTGGCGTGGAGATCAGATCCACGGTCCTGCGTGTAATCCCGCACAGCCAAGTTGCGAGGGAGACAAGAAAGGAGCAGGTGTGATGAGGTTTCTCTGCCAGCCACATGTCAGCAGCAGACGTTGTCGCATGAAGACAAATCAAAAGGTGATATATAGCAATGGGCGCATGCGATGGCATGAGTTGGTGGAAAGATCCACGGTTCGGAATGCAAAATGGATATACATCAACCGCACTCGTGGCAGCTCGCATAGAGAAGTAGCGCACCGGATAAGAAAGGGATGGATGCGATGAGAGTTTCCCGCCTACCAGATGTCAGCTCCAGAGTTCGTCGCACAAAGCAGGGAAATCATAGTAGCGACCACCCGGGTACATGCGAGGCCCGTCTTATAGGGAAATATGGCACAGGAAGGATGGCATAGATGGAAAGTTAAACCAAATCTGACGGTGAGGAAGAATTGAATGTCAAATCAAAAGATAAAGAGGCAACAGCTCTGACGAAGGAAAACTAGCACGTGGGAGATCAATGGTTGGGATTAATGGACAACCTACCAAGAAACCCAGCGTTACGGAGACACGGCTATATATATGAAAACACCCTTCAAAGTTTGCATTTTTACCCTTTCCAAAAACTGTCTGAACGGAAGGAGGTTTTTTCCAGAGAGTAAGGTTTTAGCCCCGGTACAGGGGTTTGATGGCTGATCGCCAAGCAGTTGAGTCCGAGCGTGAAAATCTTGCGGTCACACCCTAACAGGGAAGTCCTCGGAGACCCTATATTAGTTTCGGACTGGGCCGTAATGGCCTGCGAAGAAGCTATCTTTCACGACCTCGGCATTATGGGCCTGGAGGTTACCTCAAGAATGATAGTGGTTTCCTTGTTTCATCAAAGTTCGTCCAAAGGTCGTTGGACCTGTATAATTCCCCGCCATGGGCCCGACCTGGGCATTAGGGATAATTCCCACGACTTCTCGAATGTCCAAAGTAGCGGATGGTCTATCCGAAAACATAGGTGGGTCAAGCTTAAACCCCGATATGGGAGAATTTCTGACCAAAGGTATCCTTCCACAGGTAACATTTTCCCTTAGTATTAATAGTTTCTGGTCCAGTTTCCAGATAAAGGGGAAGGGTTGGAACAAGTAGGCGAAGGAGACATGTCGCTGGGTCTTACTAAGATAAAGATGGAGGTTTTCAAAGGGCTATAAGCATCCTAAAGGTGTTGGATGCTTATGACTGAGAAGTTGGCGAACGTGTGAAGTCCAGAAAAAGTCTGTAAAGGAGGTGTGAAAAGGGAAAAGTCCCTTGCATAAATTAGAGGTTGGCTCGAAAGGTGATAGAGGTAATGTGACATACGTCTTTCGAAGCATGCGGGAAAGCATGCGATTAAGTATTGTCACACAAGGGACGTCAGAAGAACAGACCTGCAAAGGGGATCTCTGAATATTATCCCAGAGGATTATCGGTATGATGGAAAGGCGCCTTTTGCATCATCATTGGCTATGCCGTCAATCTGGTACGACGTCGCTGAGCATGCCAAAGGTCACCTCCAACCTTGGGCATCACAGTTACCTGATTGCGGAGTCTGATAGAACTATCATGACAATCATAACCATCTGTAGCTGCTGTCATCATCACAGCAGTTATGGATAAGGTTTTCGCGTCTTTTATATACAGCTTGGTATAACGGAAAGATGGTGCACCTGGCAGTTCGACCATCTCCTTCGTTACTATTGGCTCATGGAGAAAGGGAAGAAATGCGAAGTGGTATTCATGCCAGGGAAAGTGTGGAATGAGATGGAGGAAAATTATACCCCTCCACCTCTTATGGTGTTTGACCTCATAGAATCTAGTTTTTCCAGCGAAAGCGAGGAGCCTGATGGAAGACAAGTGTCTAAAGGAAACCGACAAAGAACGAAGAAGGAGAACCCCAGAATCAAGCGAAGTGGGCAACTAGGTGCAAAAATAATTCACGATTTTGTACTCTCCACTAAGGAAACGACACCTATCCTGCCAGCTGAGGCATCACAGGATGACAGCTCATTGAAAGTGGAATATTTCTTTGACTCGCAAGGTCACTTGCGAACCCAGGGTTAAGACAGTCCTCTATCCATAATATTATGTTCCTCGTCTTAATAAGTCTATTTGAGGCATGACACATATGTAATATTTTTGAATTTTCAGGTGTAATGAGGTGTCCTGATATTTCCATTAGGGTGAGAAGTTAGTGAGGCAAGAAGGCTCCAGGCATATAAATATGTTTGTAATCGAAGGCACAAGGGTTGAAAATCTTATGTTGAAAGATTTTGGTAATTTGAGGATTAGTCTGTAAGACATTTTTGAGCTGTTTTAATAAAGTTTGCAGAGCTGAAGCCTACGTTTTGACAGGGATTCCTGTGTAATTGGTTTGGTAGTCTGTATTTTCTCTCTTCCCATGTGAAATTGTATTTTCTCTCTTCGTAATCCCATTTTGTGTTATTTCCTTCATGCTTGGATCAAGGTAACGATTAAGTGGAATTCATAGAAATGATGCTCTTCTTAGTCTTTTCCAGGTATTTCACCAACATATTCTACTAAAGTTGATGTAGGATTCATCTTAGTATGCCTTACATTGATGGACTGTTTCTTTTTTCTTCTATTCCACAAAAATTAAATTCTCTTTGACTACTAGCTGCTTGCTACCTTGCCCTTGTGAATGCGTTTACAGAATCTTTGTGAATGATGTTTCATAGTTTGTTAAAGGTGACTCCATTTCCCAAACTAAATCCCATACATTTTCAACCAAACAGTGCGTGAATCATTTTTATTTCCAAACAGAAAACTGATCTTTTGTATAATTGTTGTAATTGAATATCTTGGCCGTGAATGCTGGTGTTTCTTTTTCATTATTGACAATCTTGATTATTCCATTCTTTTCATGAGATTTTAGAGAGATCCCTCTCTGTCTGTGTTGGGTCAGTAGCACAGGCCAAAGATTGGCTAGTGGTTACCCAGAATTACCCTCTTTCAGCCTTGGGGGTCAATATTGGTGTTGACAAATTGGCGTCGTTGCCGGGGAACAAGATTGGTTTGCAATCCCTGCAAGAACGACAGAGTTCAAATCTGAATGCTGATGGTGAACATCGGTCAGACATCAATAAGGTTGTATCATTCACCTGGCAACTCCACTCAAGAGAAATTTCAGTATGAAGGTGACCCCACTGGGGAGATCTGTGATATTGTATCAGAATTGAGATCTTGAAAGATTCTCATGACGACTCCACTAGAGAATGAACTCATTTGCCTTAAACATGGAAGAATCAAGAATCAAGTACCAGAATACTAATCTTTTCAAAGAAATCTTGTTCTTCTGTATTAATATCCTTTTACCTTTATGTATATATATCAAGAAAAGTTTGTCCCACCGAAGAGCTCTGGGTCATGATAGGCCTTCCTTTGTATATCCCTCTCTGGACCTTACAAATGCATATCCTCCTTTAACCCCTAGAGTTGATCCCATCCCTTCTTCCAAATCTCATAGAATTCATGCTAATCTTTGCGAATCCCAAGAGAATGAAGCTGAAGATGCTCCCTCTGTACATATCCCTCTGCCTTCCAGATCTCAATGGAGATATAGTGCTTTAAAGCTACCACCTATTCTACATGACTACCCTCCCAAATACCATAAATACCTTCCTAGATTCGATGGAGAACCCGAAAGCCTCATTGCTGAGAAGCATCTCCATGGCTTTGAACACTTTTTGGATCTTTTTGAGGTAGAGCATGATGACATTTGTATGAGGGCTTTCACCCAATATTTCCAAGGAGATGTGAAGAAATGGTTCAGCCATTTACAGCCGGGATCTATAGACAATTGGCAAAGTTTTTCTGATGTCTTCCTAGAATTTTGGGGAAAAAGACAGTCATGGGACCTGATTCTTTCAGAACTTTCCTCCATGGGAAGGCGAGAGGGGAAGGCCATATCTGGCTTAAACAGAAGGTTTTCAAAGTTCTATTATGATATGCCAAGGGAAATTCAGCCCCTATAGAATGCTGCTAAGTTTCAATATGCATCCTTTTCCCCCCCCGAACTATGCTTACTTCTGTTGGAAAGAAGGTCTCCAAATTTGCAGCGTATGCTCATTGATGCTTTGGAGGTCATAGACAATATTAGGATGTCTGGGAAATTATCAAACGAAGGTAGGGTTGCAAGAATTGAAGAAGGAACCAGAGTTGAAGAAGGGCACAAGCAAGGGGAAGTTGTGTCATCTCCCTGTTTTTCCCTGGATGCACAGGAAGACGGCCAGCCCAGGGAAATACCGGAAGAAGATAATCATGACAGGTTTCATGAGAATTGCGATACACTCGCTAAAATTCCTGTCGATGATGTTTTTGAAAAGGAATTCGGTCCACCTAAATATGACAAATATGAAGGGGATTGCTCAAAAAAATTCATAAGTTTCTTCGAGATTGATGATAAAGAGAACGATCAAGCATATAATCCCCCCCAAGAGGCAGAAGCTCACAAAAGCGAGTTCGTTTCACTCGAGGTTGCTGAAAGGATTGAAGTTGTTTCTACTGCCTCCGACGGTGAAGACCAAACCCTAAGCACTGAGCTTTCAGAGGAAATTGGCGACAACTTTCATATCCCTCCTCCGAAGTGGGATGAGGATTTTTTTGAACAATGTCGGTTGCCATATGATCCAGAAGAACAGGAGAAGGGTCGAGAAGAACCTATCTCGGGAGCCCTCACGGATAGTCCTAAAGAAGTAAGAGTTCTTCATGTTCTTATAGAACCTTTTGCTGACTTCTTGGAAAGGTCAGAAATGGTAGGGTTTATATTGTTCTAGGAGACTAAGATTAAAGGATATATTCAGATGGAGCTATCAGTTAGTGGGTTTTTCCCCGTGACAGGAGGACTAGAATGGAGAATTCAGTCAACGAGTCATCTGCTTGATTGGCTTCATTGGAGGTGTGAAATTACTTGAGTTACCCTTTGTTCCAAATGAGTAGGGTAGGAACACTTGTATATAAATAAGCTTGCAGGTCAAGCAGTTGCATTTATTTCAGTTAGTATGTTTAGATGTTCGGTTGCAGTGTCGAGATAAAAGGCCGGCTGTAGAAGGTTGCTAGTAATAGTCAGGGTTTGGAAAATTTGACACAATGTATCAGGAACTTAGTCTACGAAGTTCTTCGCTACCTCACAGGGAGGATAGCATCCCCTCTGGTGCGATTTGTTAACACCCATATATTTTCTACAATATATAGTTGAATGGAAGTAATGGACGGGTTAAAATGTACTTGGCATTGAAAACCGAGATAATATTCCATGCTCCAGTGCTAGATGCTAATGGGAAGGACTAAATGGAACAGAGGTGCAAAGGATGAGAAGGTGTTGGAGTATAGGAAAAAATAAACAAGAAAAATACTTTATAGCCCATAATCCGTCGGTCAAATCATGGGAAGCTAAACACCACACCTATCTATGCCGTAGATTTGGCGTGGAGATCAGATCCATGGTCCTGCGTGTAATCCCGCACAGCCAAGTTGCGAGGGAGATAAGAAAGGAGCAGGTGCGATGAGGTTTCTCCACCAGCCACGTGTCAGCAGTAGACGTTGTCGCACGAAGACAAATCAAAAGGCGATATATAGCATTGGGCGCATGCGATGGCATGAGTTGGTGGAAAGATCCACGGTTCGGAATGCAAAATGGATATACATCAACTGCGCTTGTGGCAGCTCGCATAGAGAAGTAGCACATTGGATAAGAAAGGGATGGATGCGATGAGAGTTTCCCGCCTGCCAGATGTCAGCTCCAGAGTTCATCGCACAAAGAAGGGAAATCATAGTAGCGACCACCCGAGTACATGCGAGGCCCATCTTATAGGGAAATGTGGCACAGGAACGATGGCGTAGATGGAAAGTTAAACCAAATCCGACGGTGAGGAATAATTGAACGTCAAATCAAAAGATAAAGAGGCAACAGATCTGACGAAGGAAAACTAGCACGTGGGAGATCAATGGTTGGGATTAATGGACAACCTACCAAGAAACCCAGCGTTACGGAGACATGGCTATATATATGAAAACACCCTTCAAAGTTTGCATTTTTACCCTTTCAGGAAACTGTTTGAGCGGAAGGAGGTTTTTTCCGGAGAGTAAGGTTTTAGCCCCAATACAGGGGTTTGATGGCTGATCGCCAAGCAGTTGAGTCAGAGCGTGAAAATCTTGCTGTCACACCCTAACAGGGAAGTCCTCGGAGACCCTGTATCAGTTTCGGCCCAGGCCGTAATGGCCTGCGAAGAAGCTATCTTTCACAACCTCGGCATTATGGGCCTGGAGGTTACCTCAGGAATGATAGTGGTTTCCTTGTTTCATCAAAGTTTGTCCAAAGGTCGTTGGACCTCTGTAATTCCCCACCATGGGCCCGACCTGGGCATTAGGGATAATTCCCACGACTTCTCGAATGTCCAAAGTAGTGGTTGGTCTGTCCGAAAACATAGGTGGGTCAAGCTTAAACCCCGATATGGGAAAATTTCTGACCAAAGGTATCCTTCCATAGGTAACATTTTCCCCTAGTATTAATAGTTTCTCATCCAGTTTCCAAATAAAGGGGAAGGGTTGGAACAAGTAGGCGAAGGACACATGTCGCTGGGTCTTACTAAGATAAAGACGGAGGTTTTCAAAGGGTTATAAGCATCCTAAAGGTGTTGGATTCTTATGACTAAGAAGTTGGCGAACATGTGAAGGCCAGAAAAAGTCTGTAAAGGAGGTGTGGAAAGGGAAAAGTCCCTTGCATAGATTAGAGGTTGGCTCGAAAGGTGATAGAGGTAATGTGACCTACTTCTTTTGGAGCATGCGGGAAAGCATGCGATTAAGTATTGTCACACAAGGGATGTCAGAATAATGGACCTGCAAAGGGGATCTCTAAATGTTATCCCAGAGGATTATTGGTATGATGGAAAGGCGCTTTTTGCATCATCATTGGCTATGTCGTCAATCTGGGACGACGTCGCTGAGCATGCCAAAGGTCACCTCCAACCTTGGGCATCACGGTTACCTGATTGCGGAGTCTGATAGAACTATCATGACAATCATAACCACCTGTAGCTGCCGTCATCATCACAGTAGTTATGGATAAGGTTTTCGCATCTTTTATCTACAGCTTGGTATAACGGAAAGATGGTGCACCTGGCAGTTCGACCATCTCCTTCGTTACTATTGGCTCATGGAGAAAGGGAAGAAATGCGAAGTGGTATTCATGCCAAGGCAAGTGTGGAATGAGATGGAGGAAAATTATACCCCTCCACCTCTTATGGTGTTTGACCTCATAGAATCTAGTTTTTCCAGCGAAAGCGAGGAGCCTGATGGAAGACAAGTGTCTAAAGGAAACTGGCAAAGAACGAAGAAGGAGAACCCCAGAATCAAGCGAAGTGGGCAACTGGGTGCAGAAATAATTCACGATTTTGTACTGTCCACTAAGGAAATGACAACTATCCTACCAGGTGAGGAATCACAGGCTGACAGCTCATTGAAAGTGGAATATTTCTTTGACTCGTAAGGTCACTTGCGAACCCAGGGTTAAGACAGTCCTCTGTCCATAATATTATGTTCCTCGTCTTAATCAGTCTATTTGAGGCATGACACATATGTAATATTTTTGAATTTTCGGGTGTAATGAGGTGTCCTGATATTTCCAATAGGGTGAGAAGTTAGTGAGGCAAGAAGGCTCCAGGCATATAAATATGTTTGTAATCGAAGGCACAAGGGTTGAAAATTTTATGTTGAAAGATTTTGGTAATTTGAGGATTAGTCTGTAAGACATTTTTGAGCTGTTTTAATAAAGTTTGCAGAGCTGAAGCCTACGTTTTGACAGGGATTCCTGTGTAATTGGTTTGGTAGTCTGTATTTTCTCTCTTCCCATGTGAAATTGTATTTTCTCTCTTCGTAATACCATTTTGTGTGATTTCCTTCATGCTTGGATTAGGGTAACGATTAAGTGGAATTCATAGAAATTATGCCCTTCTTAGTCTTTTCCAAGTATTTCACCAACATATTCTACTAAAGTTGATATAGGATTCATCTTAGTATGCCTTACATTGATGGACTGTTTCTTTTCTCTTCTATTCCACAAAAATTAAATTCTCTTTGACTACTAGCTTCTTGCTACCTTGCCCTTGTGAATGCATTTGCAGAATCTTTGTGAATGATGTTTCATAGTTTGTTAAAGGTGACTCCATTTCCCAAACTAAATCCCATACATTTTCAACCAAACAGTGTGGGAATCATTTTTATTTCCAAACAGAAAACTGATCTTTTGTATAATTGTTGTAATTGAATATCTTGGCCGTGAATGTTGGTGTTTCTTTTTCATTATTGACAATATTGATTATTCCAGTCTTTTCATGAGATTTTAGAGAGAGCCCTCTCTGTCTGTGTTGGGTCAGTAGCACAGGCCAAAGATTGGTTAGTGGTTACCCAGAATTACCCTATTTCAGACTTGGGGGTCAATTTTGGTGTTAACAAATTGGCGTCGTTGCCGGGGAACACGATTGGTTTGCAATCCCTACAAGAACGATAGAGTTCAGATCTGAATGCTGATGGTGGACAACGGTCAAACATCAATAAGGTTGTATCATTCACCTGGCGACTCCACTCAAGAGAAATTTCAGTATGAAGGTGACCCCACTGGGGAGATCTATCATCTTGTATCAGAATTGAGATCTTGAAAGATTCTCATGACGACTCCACTGGAGAATGAACTCATTTTCCTTAAATATGGAAGAATCAAGAATCAGGTACCAGAATACTAATCTTTTCAAAGAAATCTTGTTCTTCTGTATCAATCTCCTTTTACCTTTATGTATATATATCAAGAAAATTTTGTCCCACCGAAGAGATCTGGGTCATGATAGGCCTTCCTTTATTTATCCCTCTCTGGACCTTACAAATGCATATCCTCCTTTAACCCCTAGAGCTGATCCCATCCCTTCTTCCAAATCTCATAGAATTCATGCTAAGCTTTGCAAATCCCAAGAGAATGAAGCTGAAGATGCTCCCTCCGTACATATCCCTCTGCCTTCCAGATCTCAATGGAGATATAGTGCTTTAAAGCTACCACCTATTCTACATGACTACCCTCCCAAATACCATAAATACTTTCCTAGATTCGATGGAGAACCCGAAAGCCTCATTGCTGAGAAGCATCTCCACGACTTTGAACACTTTTTGGATCTTTTTGAGGTAGAGCATGATGACATTTGTATGAGGGATTTCACCCAATATTTCCAAGGAGATGTGAAGAAATGGTTCATCCATTTACAACCGGGATCTATAGACAATTGGCAAAGGTTTTCTGATGTCTTCCTAGAATTTTGTGGAAAAAGACAGTCATGGGACCTGATTCTTTCAGAACTTTACTCCATGGGAAGGAGAGAGGGGGAGACCATATCTGGCTTTAACAGAAGGTTTTCAAAGTTCTATTATGATATGCCAAAGGAGATTCGGCCCCTAGATAATGCTGCTAAGTTTCAATATGCATCTAATTTCCCCCCCGAACTATGCTTACTTCTGTTGGAAAGAAGGTCTCCAAATTTGCAGCGTATGCTCATTGATGCTTTGGAGGTCGAAGACAATATTAGGATGCCTAGGAAATTATCAAACGAAGGTAGGGTTTCAAAAATTGAAGAAGGAACCAGAGTTGAAGAAGGGCACAAGCAAGGGGAAGTTGTGTCATGTCCCTGTTTTTCCCTGGATGCACAGGAAGACGGCCAGCCCAGGGAAATACCAGAAGAAGATAATCATGATAGGTTTCATGAGAATTGCGATACACTGGCTAAAATTCCTGTCAATGATGTTTTTCAAAAGGAATTCGGTCCACCTAAATATGACAAATATGAAGGGGATTGCTCGAAAAACTTCATAAGTTTCTTCGAGATTGATGATAAAGAGAAAGATCAAACATATAATCCGCTCCAAGAGGCAGAAGCTCACAAAAGCAATTTCGTTTCACTCGAGGTTGCTGAAAGGATTGAAGTTGTTTCTACTGCCTCCGACGGTGAAGACCAAACCCTAAGCACTGAGCTTTCAGAGGAAATTGGCGACGACTTTCGTATCCCTCCTCCGAAGTGGGATGAGGATTTTTTTGAACAGTGTCAGTTGCCATATGATCCAGAAGAACAGGAGAAGGGTCAAGAAGAACCTATCTCGAGAGGCCTCACGGATAGTCCTAAAGAAGTAAGAGTTCTTCATGTTCTTATAGACCCTTTTGCTCACTTCTTGGAAAGGTTGGAAATGGTAGGGTTTATATTATTCTAGGAGACTAAGATTAAAGGATATATTCAGATGGAGCTATCTGTTAGTGGGTTTTTCCCCGTGACAGGAGGACTAGAATGGAGAATTTAGTCAACGAGTCATCTGCTTGATTGTCTTCATTGGAGGTGTGAAATTACTTGAGTTACCCTTTGTGCCAAATGAGTAGGGTAGGAACACTTGTATATAAATAAGCTTGCAGGTCAAGCAGTTGCATTTATTTCAGTTAGTATGTTTAGATGTTCGGTTGCCACATTGAGGTAAAAGGCCGACTGCAGAAGGTTGCTAGTAATAGTCAGGGTTTGGAAAATTTGACCCAATGTATCAAGAACTTAGTCTACGAAGTTGTTCGCTACCTCACAGGGAGGATAGCATCCCCTCTGGTGCCAGTTGTTAACACCCATATATTTTCTACAATATATAGTTGAATGGAAGT
Organism: Larix kaempferi; assembly: GCA_027924585.1. Lineage (NCBI taxonomy): Eukaryota > Viridiplantae > Streptophyta > Pinopsida > Pinales > Pinaceae > Larix > Larix kaempferi. The sequence goes on from BSBM01000756.1 coordinate 11,955,413, forward strand.
AATGGACGGGTTAAAATGTACCTGGCATTGAAAACTGAGATAATCTTCCATGCTCCATTGCTAGATGCTAATGGGAAGGACTAAATGGAACAAAAGTGCAAAGGATGAGAAGGTGTTGGAGTATAGGCAAAAATAAACAAGAAAAATACTTTATAGCCCATAATCTGCCAGTCAAATCATGGGAAGCTAAACACCACACCTTAATATGCCGTAGATTTGGTGCGGTGATCAGATCCATGGTCCTGCGTGTAATCCTGCACAGCCAAGTTGCGAGGGAGATAAGAAAGGAGCAGGTGCGATGAGGTTTCTACGCCAGCCACGTGTCAGCAGCAGATGTTGTCGCACGAAGACAGATCAAAAAGTTATATATAGCAATGGGTGCATGCGATGGCCTGAGTTGGTGGAAAGATCCACGGTTCCGAATGCAAAAGGGATATACAACAATGGCGCTTGTGGCAGCTCGCATAGAGAAGTATCACACCAGATAAGAAAGGGATGGATGCGATGAGAGTTTCCCGCTTGCCAGATGTCGGCTCTAGAGTCCATCACACAAAGAAGGTAAATCATAGTAGGGACCACCTGGGTACATGCGAGGCCCATCTTATAGGGAAATGTGGCACAGGAAGGACGGTGTAGATGGAAATTTAAACCAAATCCGACGGTGAGGAAGAATTGAACGTCAAATCAAAAGATAAAGAGGAAACAGATCCGACGAAGGAAAAGTAGCACGTGGGAGATCAATGGACAACCTATCAAGAAAGCCGGTGTTATGGAGACATGACTATATATATGAAAACACCCTTCAAAGTTTGCATTTTTAACCTTTCTGGAAACTGTCTGAGCGGAAGGAGGTTTTTTCCAGAGAGGAAGGTTTTAGCCTCGGTACAGGGGCTTGACGGCTGATTGCCAAGCACTTGAGTCAGATCGTGAAACTCTCACGGCCGCACCCTAACATGGAAGTCCTCAGAGACCCTGTATCAGTTTCAGCCCAAGTCGTAATGGCCTGTGAAGAAGCTATCTTTCACGACGTCAGCATTATGGGCCTGGAGGTCACCTCAGGAATGACAGTGGTTTCCTTGTTTCATCAAAGTTCATCCAAAGCTCATTGGACCTCTGTAATTCCCCTCCACGGGCCCGACCTGGGCATAAAGGATAATTCCCATGACTTCTCGAACATCCAAAGTAGCGGTTGGTCTGTCCTAACGCATAGGTGGGTCAAGCTTAAACCCCTATATGGGAGAATTTTTGACCAAAGGTATCCTTCCACAGGTAGCATTTTCCCCTGGTATTAATCGTTTCTGGTCCAGTTTCCAGATAAAGGGGAAGGGTTGGAACAAGGAGGAGAAGGAGACATGTCGCCGAGTCTTACTAAGATAAAGACAGAGGTTTTCAAAGGGTTATAAGCATCCTAAAGGTGTTGGATTCTTATGAATGAGAAGTTGGAAAACGTGTGAAGCCCAGAAAAAGTCTGTAAAGGAGGTGTGAAAAGGGAAAAGTCCCTCGCATAGATTAGAGGTTGGCTCAAAAGGTGATAGAGGTAATGTGACCTACGTCTTTTGGAGCGTGTGGGAAAGCATGCGATTAAGTATTGTCACATGAGGGACGTCAGAAGAATGGACCTGCAAAGGGGATCTTTGAATGTTATCCTAGAGGATTACTGGTATGATGGAAAGTTGCTTTTTGCATCATCATTGGCTATGCCGTCAATCTGGGACGACGTCGCTGAGCATGCCAAAGGTCACCTCCAACCTTGGAAATCACGGTTACTTGATTGCGGAGTCTGATAGAACTATCATGACAATCATAACCACCTGTAGCTACCATCATCATCACAGTAGTTATGGATAAGGTTTTCATGTCTTTTATCTACATCTTGGTATAACAGAAAGATGGTGCACCTGGCAGTTCAACCATCTCCTCCGTTACTATTGGTTCATGGAGAAAGGGCGGAAATGCGAAGTGGTATTCATGCCAGAGCAAGTGTGGAATGATATGGAGGAAAATTCTACCCCTCCACCTCTTATGGTATTTGACCTCATAGAATCCAGTTCTTCCAGCCAAAGCAAGGAGCCTGATGGAAGACAAGTG